>CM067303.1:26364323-26829323 GCA_034231615.1 Meghimatium bilineatum
TAATTCCGCGACCCTTTAATACAATTCCTCATGTTGTGGTGACCTCCAACCATAAAATTATTTTTGTTGTTACTTCATATGTGTTTTCCCGAAGGTCTTATGCGAACCATGTGAAAGGGTCGTTCGACCCCCAAAGTGGTCGCGACTCACGGGTTGAGAACCGCGGTACTAAAGGCAGAACTGAGAAACAAATGCGCAAATCCGAGTCTGATACCGATCAAGAATGGACCGAGGTGGCAGCGAGTGCAGATAATGACAAAGCCATATTTCCAAACGATTCTATATACATGTAGTTCCATTTACGTCGTTGTAGTGATGATAGTTGATAATTACCTCAAATAGCATATTTTAGCTGCAAGCGCGTCATAAGAAAAGAAATGGATCATTCCAAAAATAATTATAACACTCTCGATCAATTTCGAGTCAAAAGTAAAGCAAAGAACAGTATTAGTAACCTGTCATGAAGATGCAACTAAGTAGGGTATTCCGTGCTTTCGGAATTATGATATAACGGGTCTAGAGGCGCAGATATCGCAACTATGTTGTAAAGAGGCGCAGATATCGCAACTATGTTGTAAAGAGGCGCTATATCGCGACTATGTTGTAAAGAGGCGCAGCTATCGCAACTGTGTTGTAAAGAGGATCAGATATCGCGACTGTGTTGTAAAGAGGCGCAGATATCGCGACTGTGTTGTAAAGAGGCGCAGATATCGCGACTGTGTTGTAAAGAGGCGCAGATATCGCAACTATGCTGTAAAGAGGCGCAGATATCGTTGTAAAGAAGCGCAGATATCGCGACTATGTTGTAACGCACGATTAAAAAAGGCTGTTCTCTGATCTAAATCCTGTCATGTGACAATAATTTGGAAACAAACAATAAAGGGAACAGATGCAAAGTATGTGATCTTAAGAGATAAAACTCCAATGTCCGAGAAACGATCTGAAACAGGACATGCAGGGGCTGGGATAACACAAGCCAAATATAAAAGCTAAAGGGAAATATGCACAAGTGTTACCAATATTTGTAAATACAAAATACTAGCAACGTTACATAACGACATACGACGTTTCGACTAAAAGCCTTCATCAGGATGAAAGTATGGTGTTTTTAGTCCTCAAATGGATGAGAAGTCCAATGCGGTTCTTGAAAAAACCTGTTCCAGTGTGAGCATGAATGAAGTAGGTGTTGAGGTGAGTCAAAGCATTGTTGCCTCTTTCCAATCGCATACAGTGTTCCACTCTGTTCATAGCTTTTAATACTGATCTGTTGGACAGTTAGACTGTGGTTTCCTAAAAGCATGGGTCAATCTTGCAGTGCTTGAGAGCTGTCTTCCAGTAGTTCTTGAACCTTTCTGGCCTCTACTTTATTGCTTACCCTCACACAGATCACCATAGAACAGTCTCTTTGCCAGGCGAGGATTCTCATGTCAGGGATGTGATCTTGCACACCCAAAGCTTTCTCAGGATTTATAATACTGGACAATTCAGATGTGTTGGGTCAATGGTGAAATAAAATTAAGCTGCCTTGCGTGGACAGTTCAAATTACAATATTATGAATTTGATAATGTCATATGTGTTGGGTCATAAGTTCTTCTTCTTCTTCTGCGTTCGTTCTCAAACTCCTGCAGATCAGCAGGATGTAGTCCGGAGAACGGAATGCGCTGTGTCATGGTTTACAACATTGCTGCGATATCTGCGCCTTTCGGCCTTACACATCCGACTTCAGCATGGCTTTGGGTCACTGACCCTATATGGGATGGACAGCCAACACCATCCCATAACCTCCTTAGCCGCCTTTTACGACATACATGGAAAGCAAACAGGGTTGTTATTCTTTGCTCCCATTTCGGAACCCGGCAACACACGGGCGTGGGTCATAAGTGAAAATAAAATAGTGATACTGCATATCCATCTCTAGACTACATCCTGCTGAAAACCTGCTGGAATATTGTCCTGCTACAAGAGTTTAAGCTGTTGTGTGGGGGAGAAGAAATTCTTCAGAAAAATTTTAATGGGGATGACAAGACCAAAATAAGAATGGTGTGTGAGCATACAACCAAACAAACACACAGACGCTCATATAGGGACAGAGAGTGTGTGAGTGTGCCTATGTGTGTGTGTGTGAGAGAGAGAGAGAGAGAGAAAATGAGAGAGCATGCTACATGATCAAACTTACCATTTAGTAATCGTGACTGGCCATATCTGTAATATTGAAACTGGGTAAATTCTGCGGATGAATGACAGAAGACATGTTGTCAAATATTGGCAGATCTTTGAGGCTAAAAAATTCATTTCTGCAAATATAAATCTCAGGATAAGTTGCACATTGAGCATATTTAAGTGATTGTGGTAACTATAAAGTAGAGCAAGTACAATCACGTCAGTTGTAAGATGGAAGTGAAATGGATCACATTGACCGGTGGTATAATGCTTCTGTAACGTTGGTTAACACAAGGAAGGAAGCTATGACAAGGTTCTCTCTGAATAACCACACAATCCATGCACTCATGTCTCCTACCGATCAATGTGGAGGTCCTCAACTTTAAATACACTTGGGAGTGCTGTTCGACAGATGCTTTCAATGAGTGTGCACATTACACAATCGTCAAATTGTCAAAGAAGTTGAGAATAATGAGCGTGTTGGCCGTTGTTTTTGTGAATGACTTATTACACTGCTATAACAAGGGTTAACTCTATCTGTGGTAGAGTATGTCCTGCCGATCCTGATTTAGCCAAAACAAGATTAACAGACTTGACAGGATGCATAATGAAGTGATGCGTATGATTCTTGGATGCCACAGAGATACAGAGTACGACTCATAGCACGAAACTCCGTAGCGCTACAAGTGATCATTCACATGAATCTCCCACAACAATCCAGTTTGTAAGCAAGATCGATAAAATGTACACACAGCAGCGAAATTGAAATCCAACAGACAAAGCTTGGAACAGGGTAAATAGGTTTTGATAATCACAGGAAAAGCATACATTTGGAAACACATCAACACAAAAATATATGTCAATTTGGCACGATTGAACCTTTTGGGATCAATGCCCGCCAGTCGAAAATGTATCACGTAGTTCGGTCATTTCTTTTTCATGTTTCATATACATTTTGGTGTGTTTTGTGTATTTTTCATCCCTGACCTTCTAGTTTTAACCCTTCCGAGTTATCTCTACATTTAGCTTTGCACTGTGCACGTCAACAATGCCGTTCTTGCTCGTCGTTTTTTGTTTTGTATGTAGTCTTTATAAATGCCTAATGGTCGAAACGTCGATTTGTGTGTTTACAGTGACTAGTAAAACTTCATTATCATATTCCAAGCTGTGCCTGTTTGTAAAGAAGACGTGTGTGATAGTATCTGGTTGCAGAACCCTTCACAGGCAGGGGGTTTCACAGTAAGAAGTGAGAACCCTTCACGGTTAGCAAGAGATGAACTGGGGAAATGCAACACATCGAATGTTTTGCTCCTGTGAAAATGTTGATACAGATACCTTAAATTGCAGACGAGTTGTCGCACAGATGTCAGACAGAAAGTCTGAGACAAGCTTACACGGTTTGGCCCAAGGGCAAAAGTAATTATCAGAAAGGATGCATCCACGCACTCGATCGCAGGTGGCAGACGACGCCACTACACCATACCCCAGAAAGGACAATGGGATGTTTGGTCTAGCTCAGACGAGTGTCTACAAACTCACACAGTCCGTCTGAACTCGTGGATACTAAACAACCAGACAATGGAATTGGCAAGAAGTATTAAGTGCGTAACGCCAAGGGCATAGCCTCCGACCAGAGAGGAACATCAAACGTTACGCATGGTCTAAGAAACGCGTACAGGAGTTTGACAGGTGATAATGTAGAGGTGGATTCAGAAGCAGGGAGGCGCGGACGAGAAGAGAGTTGATAGGTGGGAGGAGGACGAGGGGTGGAGTTGAGGGCCTCACCGGCAGACAGAAAACCAGAGCCCGGAGTCGGTCACGGGCAGAGAGTGTCCCACGGAGTGTCCCACGGAGTCCCAGGATCGGTCGACAGGATCACACAGAGTCCCCGGGACGTGTGTGGAGAGTTAGTACTTGTCTCACAGGAGACAAGTCCCTTGTTGACTTCAACAACTGGAAACAAAGTTAGTTGACCAAAAAGTGAGATTAGTAGTAGATTAATGAGATGGTCTAGAATCTCATTAAGCTTATACCACGACGTGCGCCAAATTCCTGGATGTGCTAGGATAGTTGTGAAACCTTAGCATTTCGTATTGGTGAAATATCTTAGAGATAAATAGTAGAATAATGAGATTGTCTATAATCTCATTTAGCTCATGTTATAACGTGTGCCCTTAACGGAAGTGCTAGAGCAGTTTAGGAATATCTTGACATTGTATAATTTATATTGATGATATATTATACGTCTCGGATATATCAATTACTCTAGAGTTTAATATTGATTTGTGTCATTGGTTTGAAATTATATTAAACGACATTCTGATTATGTAATAAGAAGTGCCTCTGTGTTCATTGGTAAGCACTTATTAAAACCAAGAAGAGATCTACGTTAGCAGTCATTGTTGATCAAACATAGAACCCAGGGTTCGGAACGCAAAACCAATAATAATAATGCTGTTCCTCGTCATTCAAAAGTAATAAACATTACCTTCACAAGAATATACTGTTACACGTGGAGAGCGGGATTCAAACTCGCGACCTCTTGAGCACAAAGCGAACGGCCTTCCACGTACAAGCCCATGAGTCACGTAAAATACCCCCAATGACATTTGACGTTTAAGAGCTTACAGAGACGTTTTGGTTTTATTTTTTGTGGAAGGGTTGGGGGGGGGGGGGGAGAAGAGAGGGGATACCACTAAACGGTGTATGATCACTGTAGCCTGAATTTGCATGTTCCACTGCTACCAACTTACATTTTTACATGAATGTCGTTAAGAGATTCTCTTTTAGCGACATAGAACATTTAAACAAATTCGCTATATCCTATCCTATAATCCCGTGTAACCCTTCAGGGTAGTACCACATTGGATGATTGAGCACACAGAGTCACGGTTGTAGGGGGTTCCACATTGGATGATTGAGAACACAGAGTCCACCTGCGATTTCTATCTTCAACGACGCGGATGTGTAAGGAAAAAAATTCGTATCCTGTCCAATCCTTGATGTCTTATTTGCTGGATACGCATTCATGACACCACCAAAGATGTTCCATCTCTTTCAGATAGCTGAAAGTGTCAGCTCAAGAGCAATTATGCACTGTTCCCAACTCAAGAGGTCCAGGTACATATTTTCACCTGGGTGACAGGAGAAATGACGATACCTGTAATCTTAACAAAAACATTGGTGAGCAAACACAACCCGTTAACTTTAGGTACAAGCTCTAACAACTAAAGGCCGGCTGGTTCTCACGAGAGCAGTCAAGCCCTTCTCTAGATAATAGGCCCTGCGTGTTAAGTCAGTCACTGCCTGACGAGACCGATCATTGGTCCATGTGCGTATACTTTGTTTTGTCAGCCAATGAAAATCATGGGAAAAAACGCGGGAAAAAAAGATAAATGATGATCAATGAGACTAGCATGCATGACATACTTTCCTGGAGAAAAGCTTGGAACAGTATGCCCTGCATGTTAGTATTTTCGGGAGAAAGGCTTGGAACAGTATGCCCTGCATCTTAGTATTTTCGGGAGAAAGGCTTGGAACAGTATGCCCTGCATGTTAGTATTTTCGGGAGAAAGGCTTGGAACAGTATGCCCTGCATGTTAGTATTTTCCGGAGAAAGGCTTGGAACAGTATGCCCTGCATCTTAGTATTTTCCGGAGAAAGGCTTGGAACAGTATGCCCTGCATGTTAGTATTTTCGGGAGAAAGGCTTGGAACATTATGCCCTGCATGTTAGTATTTTCCGGAGAAAGGCTTGGAACATTATGCCCTGCATGTTAGTATTTTCGGGAGAAAGGCTTGGAACAGTATGCCCTGCATGTTAGTATTTTCCGGAGAAAGGCTTGGAACAGTATGCCCTGCATGTTAGTATTTTCGGAGATATGCAATGCAGTGAAACCTTAGATTCTGAGATATAGTAGTTACAGAGATAGTTCGTTCCAGACACTGTGTGAACATTATAGGCCCTAAATGGACCCTGTAACGAAATGTCATGCAAAGAGCAAACCATTATCTTCACACTGCGAACTGACCACCAAAGACTGAGAAATCACATGTTCAAAAAACTAAAATTTGGTAAGATAAACCCGTGCAACTTTGGCCTGAGCCCAAACACTGCAGAACACATTTTTCATACATTCAACTCTACCAAGAGGTAAACAACATATGGCCTACTGAGACGGCACGCCTTCTAAACCTGGGAACGTCCATGGATGACTTAAAGCCAGTTCATCATCAGGTAGCATATCCTGAACAGGATGTAGCAGTTATCACAGACTTTCGAAACTTTTGTTGATCTTGAGCCAGTCTTCCTGCTTCTGTTACTGTCATATGCAGGTTGTCTCTGATGTCTTGCGTCCATCTTCTTGGTCTGCGTCTTGCTCGTCTCACCGACATCATCCCCTCCATTATGGTCTTCTCTAGGCTCATGGGGTATGATATGGCTAAAATATTGTAATTTTCTAGATTGAACCATGCTGTTTAGACAGTTTTCTTTTACAGTTATACAGCTCATGATGTCTACATTGGTGACGTTTTTGGTCAATGGTATTCTTAAGATGTTTCTATAATATTTTGTTTCAAGTGCTATTGTATTTTTCACTTTTTTGGCGATTGTCCAGGATTCACACCCATATATTACCACTGGGAATATGTAAGCTCTTATGAATGTTAGTTTTGTTGTTTTGCAGCAGCTCAACCATATGTGTTACCTTTGTATCAGCTTCTTTAACGCAATAGCCAATGTTCGTCTGACTTCTTCATAACAATCACTGATACTGTTAATAAGAGAACCAAGGTATTCAAATCTGGTGCTCTTTCTAATTAAAAGGCAGTTACACCGTTCTTTGATGAAACTATTGGCACAGTAACCTGATAAATGACTGAAGTCAGATGACGCCATTCAGTCAAATCGACTGTGTGCTCAAAAGTGATCAGCAGGATGAGGCAACGTGTTTGCAGACAAATAAGGGCCGTAACTGTGATCTCCTCAAGGATTGGGGAGGTCATTTTTTAATTTAAAAAAAGGTAATTCGTGGATTTTCATGTGTCAAATCGTCTCTTATGAAAAGTTGTGTATAAAATCGCTTTGGGTATTTGGTGTGGCTTTTTGCCAAGTTCCTAGTACACTAAAACTCGTGCTCCGATTTTGCTTTAAGGAGATGAGGAGGAGTTTGAACACTTCAAAACCACCACCGTATCTACAGGTATTCATGCGATTGAGTACGTGCAAATAACGTTGTGAAACGTGCCTTCTACGTAATACGCAGATCCCTCGCCCGCCCCCCCCCCACCGGCGAGGATTCTTCTGAGAGCATACATCTGATAGCTGAAGCACTTATGTGTATAAAAGAAAGCTCTGGAGATTCCGCCCACCCCCCGATTGCGCGTAGTAAACAAGAGCTTCATCATTCAAAATTCCAGATGTCAAAACAATCAGTTTCAAATATATTATAAAAACTCATAATATAAATAAGTAACTATCATTAAAAAGGGAGTGATCATGCAAGTAGCATCCTCCCCATTTGTTTTCCAATTGTTCCATGTGAGACTATGTCGCATGCATGACCTTCATCAGACAGGTGTGTGTGTGTGTGTGTGTGTGTGCAGCGTCACTACCGTGGGCCATTGGGACTAGTGTGCTTTTCATTGGTTGGCAAAAGTATAAATAGCAAAATATAAATAATTGATTAATGAAAATCATGACAATAACTTCGTAGTGGCCTAAGGAAGTGACGTTATTGCATACAGACCTGCTGTAACGAAGGTCACGCCTCATGTTAGGAAACACTGTTTTACACGTACATGAACATAACTTCCCTTTGACTTTACCCTCGAGTAAGTTCTTCAATGCATGACACCTTATTGAAGACCTTACTTGAGAGAAAAGTCAAAGGGAAGCGAGCAAGAGGTAGGCAGAGATACACGCTGGAGAGTAACATCACAAGATGGACAGGTTACAGTCTAGCAGAGTTCACCACCAAGACAAGAGACAGGGATGTTGGAGATCCGTTGCAGCCAATCTTCGTTGCGGAGACGGCACTTGATGATGATGAACATAACAAATTGGTGGCATATCCTATTCAGAATGTAAGCATGGGCCCAGCATTTTTTTGTATACCCAGCATTGACTGTAGCGATTTCTAGGCAATATGAAAACGTTAACAGGAGTAAAACAATGGTACTACAATCTACCTTCTATATCAAGACAATGCACAATCTTACTACAATCTACTTCTATCTCAAGATAATGCATAATGTTACTACAATTTACCTTCTATCTCAGACAATGTACAATGGTACTACAATCTACCTTCTATATCAGACAATAATCTTAATACAATCTACCATATCAAACATGCAATGCACAATCTTACTACAATCTACTTCTATCTCAAGATAATGCACAATGTTACTACAATCTACCTTCTATCTCAGACAATGTCAGCTTTACACGTCTTTTAAAAAAAACAGAAATAATAACTCTTATGATGAGGCTTTCAACCACGGACGTTAATCCAATGTGGTTATATCAAAACTTTCAACAATAAAAAAAAATAGCGAAGGTCGCGGTTCTGGTAATCCATCCACCTCCAGAATTAACTTACATGTCCTTCTATGGTGTATTCGACCATTGACTCGTATATAAGAAAACCTGCACAATAACTGACTCCCCTGAGAAAGCACACCTGACAAGCACACGTAGTTGGATCACAATTCTCCTCACCACCGTTGGTGTGTTTCTCACCTGCACCAGACTAGTCAAATGCTACCACATGCCAAGCATGCGAACAAAACAATAGCAGTCAACCCCCCTCAAAACTGGGAGGACAGCATTGCAAAGTTTAATATTTCCGGTTAGCGGTGAGAGAATTCTGACCTGAGCGACGGCTTCTGTGACCTCAATGTAGGTTACGGTAACCAAGTTGAGATTGAGGCTAACTTGAGTCTGCATTCAATATTCCCTTACTCCCAGTTGTTTTGGGGTTTTTGTGTGTTTTTTTTTGGTTTAAAAAAAAGCTATGGTGGCTAGGCGTACTGTTATCTGTTCTTCTACGTTCCTTCTCATACTCCTGCAGGATGTAATCCGGAAAAAATGAATGCGTTGTGACACGGATTACAACTTAGCTACGATAGGCCTTTATGTACCTTTCTGTCTGACACATCCAACTTCAGCAAGGTTCTGGAGAAATTTAACCCTATATGGGATGAGACAGCCGAAACCACCCCAGAATATCCGTAGTCTCCTCTTATGATATGTATGGAAGGTAAACAGTGTTGCCATTCTGGACTCCCTTATCGGAACCAGTCAATACACGGGCCGTTATCTGTTAAATTGTTAACTCTGTAGTTGCCTTTATCAAACATATAACATCTCAAGGTCTGTCTATTTCTTACATATTCTTCATGTAATTCTCCCGTATGTTCCTAAGCCACAGGAACAAGCTTACAAACAGCACACAAGAAGGCCATCTCCTGAGAAATCTTCCACCCCTAACGCCGCAAGGCAAACAAGGGACACAGCGCAGAATATATATATATAGATAGATAGATATATAGATAGATAGGCAGATAGATAGATAGATAGATAGCTAGATAGAGTTCCTATATTTTGTTCCAGGAATTTATGGGCTTTTTCTTCATCTTTATCTGAGGGTTGCTATTCTTTACTCCCCGTTCGTTCCCATAAGTGTACTTGTTTCACAGTCACAAATTGCTACCGGGATATACTTGCACTGATCTGATGCCATTTGTCCTTATTGCCAAATATTTTTCATTTGTGTCATTTTTCAAAATAACAAAAGCATTGGAGAAGAAATGTAATTCATTAGAAAATAAATGTTTTAGAAATCTCTATTGGGAAGAATTAAAGTCAAACAAGCAAGTAAGAGAAGACATCAAACATCAATGTTTATACTAAGAAGAAAACGATGGGCTTATATCGGACATGTATTTAGAATGAATGAAAACAGACTGCCACTACAAGCATTAAAATGGGTACCAGATGACAAAAGAATAACAGGAAAAAAAATAGAAACTCTTAGCAGAAAAGCAATGAAAGATGATATTCTTCTTCAGTGTTCATTCTCAAACTCCCGTTGGATCTCCCCTGTAGCAGGATCACGATCCTACTATATTTCCAGTAGGATGTAGTCCAGAGAATGGAAATGCCGCCGTTTTATTTGCGCCAATGGTCCGACACATCCGTCTTCGGCGGGAAAGAGGATATGACTATGGGTCTCATCAACATGCGAGAACTATACACAGTAGCATCACATTGCTCAAACAGAAAAGTACTGATTTCTGTCATATGTACCGTATTCTGGGCTGAAGGAACATAGATTGTATTAATTTATTGATTTACAAGCCTGAAATTTGAGACACTATAGAAACAAGGACCAGATGCAACATTAAATTCTTGAAATGTCCAGAAATCTTGCATACATTCAGAATAAAATTAATCAAAAATATTCCAGATCCTGTAAGATTTGATTGAGGTAGAGACACTAAATGTTCACAATATTTGCAACAGTGCTAAACAAATGAGGTATCAATTATGTGAGAAAGCCAGGATTATTTAAGGGAATGAAAAAAACAATGGGTTACTTTGGATATGGAAGATGGGTACAAGGAGGCAAACTAAAGAGAAAATAAATAACAACAAAGCCACAAACTACAAAAGTTTCAGCACAGATAGAATACAATGTAACTCATAATAAAGTAACAATCAATATAAGGTAAAACTGTGAGAAAATGTATCAATAAAGATTAGCAGAATATATCATCTTCTTTTGTGTTCATTCTAAAACACCTGCGGATTAACAGGATATAGTTCCAAGAATGGAATGTGTTGTCATTGTTTACAGCATTACTGTGATATCTGCACATTTTGACCAGACATCTGATTTCACCATGACGTCGATGTCACTTGACCCTCTATGGGACAGGACAGCCAATCATACCCCCAAAACCTCCTGAGGGATCTCTTATGACATTCATGGCAGGTAACAGTGCTGCTATTCTGTGCACCCTTAGTTTTGGCCCCGACAACAAAGACAAGCAGAACTATATAGCAAACCAGGCAGAAGAAGTAGCAGGAGTGAATAATATGAGAGACCTATTTTGTATCACAAGACAGTTGTCAAATAGAAAAATTAGCCAAGCGTAATAGAGCAAGCATATAGGGCAACTACTTCCAGTATGAGTATGGAGGTTGAAGCTGTTACTGCAGCTCTCCAATGGCTCTCTGATACTTATTTTACTAGGTGCAGACATTGTGTCTGATTTTTAGTCTATGCTTTGAAAGATTCAAAACAGTTGGTGTCTGTATGAGTGGATGATGTTTAAAAGCCGTAGAAGATCGACTTCACTGTACTTGGTTTCCCATATGTACTCTGTACCTCTCAACGAAACGGCACGCCGCCTGCCGAGAGAACCACTCATAGCACGTAACTCCGTAGCTTCAAGTGATAATCCACAGGGATCTCCGAAAAAACCTGTATAGTATATTCTCCAAAAAAAACCTGTATAGTATATTCTCCAAAAAAACGTGTATAGTATATTCCAACTTTCTGGGTGTCACATTGATTTACTGCCCAGGAACGGTTGGCATTTGCCTAAATGAAAGAGTAGATAGGCTTACGTCGAATGCACATATAGTCAGTGAATTGAGAATGGATATGGGAGACATTTTGTAGTTGCTTGATGAGCATCTGTTGAATGTAGACACTACTATAGATGATGAATCTGTTGAATGTAGACACTACTATAGATGATGCATGTAGACACTACTATAGATGATGCATCTAAGAAATAATTGGGAGAATTTGGTATTAAGATAGGCGTGATTATGACTGGGCATCTGAGCGGAGGAAAGAAAAATGTGTTCAACCAGCGAGCCATAGGAATCATCAGGATTCTAATTTAGCTATTTTCTTGGGGAGACTGAGCATCTTAACTATTTGCTTGTGGAGACTGAGCATCTTACGGTAGTTATTTGCTTGGGGAGACTGAGCATCTTACTTATTTGCTTGGGGAGACTGAGCATCTTAGTTATTTGCTTGGGGAGACTGAGCATCTTAGCTATTTGCTTGGGGAGACTGAGCATCTTAGCTATTTGCTTGGGGAGACTGGGCATCTTAGCTATTTGCTTGGGGAGACTGGGCATCTTAGCTATTTGCTTGGGGAGACTGAGCATCTTAGCTATTTGCTTGGGGAGACTGAGCATCTTAGCTATTTGTTTGGGGAGACTGAGCATCTTAGCTATTTGCTTGGGGAGACTGAGCATCTTAGCTATTTGCTTGGGGAGACTGAGCATCTTAGCTATTTGCTTGGGGAGACTGAGCATCTTAGTTATTTGCTTGGGGAGACTGGGCATCTTAGCTATTTGCTTGGGGAGACTAAGCATCTTAGTTATTTGCTTGGGGAGACTGAGCACCTATTAGTCTGTCTGGAGTGCAGTGATGTAAGCTTATAATAAATAAATGTAAAATACAAAATGTAAGATAATCAAGGCAAACAAAATCAAGGAAGACAAAATAATTACATTAGAAGAGGAACAGTTGATAAAGTGGATAGAACAGTTTAGCGACACCGTAACCAGATTCCAACTTAAGGATGCTGAAGATATACCAACAGCACAAAATTTACTTGATATCAGTTCAAAACATCAAACTAGAGCAAAATTTGAGCAAGATATTTCCAAACTAATAAGGTACAGAGTCAAAATGGAATCACAATACAAGCTCTTCTAATAAATGATGCAATAACAGGAGACACACTAGAGCAAAGCAGCCTTTAAGACAGTCCATCAAGGAAAATCTTGAATGGGCCATATTAACAATCTTGTTTGGACCACATTGACAAACTTTAATGGACCAAATTGGACTAATGGAAATTATAATCACTCTGTGTGATCAAGATGCTGCAATTGTAATATTCAGGATAGCGTCACTATGAGAGTACAGTTCACCATCACTGGAAATGACAACATAATACAAAATATAGTTCACAGAAAAAGACAAATTAAACAAAAAGGTTCTCTATTGAAGTTACCTCCAGTAATTGAATAAAGAGAAAAAAGGTCTTTAAACATCACAGTACCGCAGAAAACGGATGTGTAGGGCCATTGGCACAAATAAAATAGTGACACAATGCATTTCCATTCTCTGGACTGCATCCTGCTGGAAATCTAGTAGGTCCTTTGTCCTGTTATAAGAGTGATCCAGTGGGAGCTTGAGAATGAACGCTGAAGAAGAAACACCAAGGTGAAGTGACACCATGAAATACCGTACAGAATAACTGGAGACAAATGACATGCTGTATTAGAGAATATCATAAAAACGTTTTTGGTGGAAGCATGTTAGTGATTTGGTCAATATTTTTTATGTGTTGTTGAACACAAACCATCAACATCATGTGCAGTTGAACACAAACCATCAACATCATGTGCAGGTGAACACAAACCATCAACATTATGTGCTGATAAACACAAACCATAGACCAAAATAAAATGACTCAAAAAACTCTTTGGATTGACTTCATTGTATTAAAGTTATCCCATAAGTTCTCTTGTCATTCTCAAAATAGCAGCAAGCTGTTTGCTGAATCAGAGCACATAGCTTACATAATAATCCCATTCTCTCAGAAAAAAATTTGATTTTGATTTTGATCTTGCAACCTCATGAACAAATGGTTTGATCATGCTTTCATAAAAATTCTAAAACAATTTAAATGTCTGATGTGGAATTTTCATGCATTAAACTGACTCCTTGAACTGAGGGTTCAGCATTTACGGTTGGTAAACATTAAGAAATGAGAAGTTACAGGAGACAAGGACTAAGGTGATAGATTCACTGTAAAATTCTTGTTATGACAATTTTCAAATGATAGAAAAATTGTGTTTACCATGACAACCTATGATATTGTCACGAGAATATTATTTACAACCGGAATAAAAACAAAATAGGTTCAATTTTACTCAATATGTGTCTGATAATTCCAATGATAAGAAATTATTGAAAATAATGTGAACTTTGGTATTGATTGATATTGATTACTATAATGTTGATATTGATGATACAAGCAAAGACGACTGTGAAGTTTGTCAACCCCAGAGTTTATGAGAAAACACTGTGTACATTGATATTGATAATGATGTTGATAATGATGTAAGCTGTGATGATTGTGAAGTTTACCAGCCTCAGAGTTTTGAGGAAACCATGAACATGTGAGAAAATTGATTTGTATTAAGTTGTAATAATATTCATCAAGTATAGCCTAGTAAAGTTATAGATCTAGTATAAATCAGTTTCATGAATTGGAAACTGTTATGGATTTTGATTTTTTTTCATGTACATTAAAATTTTGTGTGAAATAATGTAGCTATGTCGCATATGTTACTGACATCATAAACAGTAATCAACTTATGTGATCTTGTGCTTCACTTGTTTGTGATTGGATATACCACTTGAATAACATCAACATAAAGTTGTATCATGCGTCAGGAATTCTTATTTTGCCAGTAAAATTGTGAACTTATTTTTGTTATATTTTTGTAGATATCAATTTATATTTTTTAATCAAATAAAAAAATACTGTCAAAGTATGTTATTCTATTGAATGACCAGTATAGTACTTTCATTTATCTTCACAATGACATATCATTTGTCAAAATCTATTATAAATTACGAAAACTACTGAGCCAAATTACCTAGCCTCGCCACCATAACCATACATGAGCACAAGTCAATAGCGAGAATGTGAGATTTGGGCGTGAGGATAGGCGTGGTTCATAGAGAATACCTAACAAGGATTTCAAAAAAAGTACTGAACAACATAGAACCGGAACCATCATCCATTATGCCCTGAGAGATTTACTGAAGCGAATATTTAAGCACCTATGGACATGTCAGGTGTGGAGAAAGGAAAATCAACATACCTATTTATATGTCACAGCTTGTATTTCAATTCTCTAGCCAATGAATTAAATTAACTTTTTGCAATTATTTGGTGTTTTCTTATTGTTGTATGTATGTTCTGGTTAATATCTTAGATCAAAACGTCAATCAATATCATCCTTATTCTTTTTATTATCATTGTTTCTAGTATCTTTTTATTATTAATAGAAGGTTTTTGTAATGTATAGGCTTAATTACTTATAATGTTGGCCTAAGTTATAACATTTCTGTGGTATGTGTTTTTTGTGTTTAACTGTCTATACTCTATAGCATAGGCCCTACCACTTTTGTTTTCCTAGTTCGAAAAATAATCATAACCCAGTCTATTGCATATTCCCTAATAGGAGAAAAATTAATTTGCTCAAAATTCCGGGAGACAACAAGGAGACCTCTAAAAATTCTTACATGTCCAAACTAACTAATACTGAATAACATTCCAGTTCAGGAGTAGACCCTATGGCTATAATTGATTGATAGTCTAGTCTATTTAGTCACAGCGGAACACGACTTATATGCCTATAGATCAATACTATTTGTTAATAATATATATTATATAATTAGGCCGTAACCATTAATGATTATCCGGAATTGTCGCATCGTTTGTCAGAGAACTGTTTGTTTAGGCGTGTGCTATGCTAATCAATCAAAGATAATCTGACTGAAATCATCTAATCTTCTACTACATAGGACTTGCCTAGGGTATACAAATTTAATATAAGACAAACATTCAGGATTCGCCGGATTGTAATTTACATATTCAAGAATGTGACCCCCAAGTATTAGATCGAACTTGTTCATAGTTTACTGTATAATTTAAAACAGAAAAAAAGATGACACGACCTTAAGAAGAGACAGGCTTTGTAGACTTGTTGTGACCTACTTTCACCATTTCCAAAACATTCGCTTTTGAAAAGGCTTTTTATTGCCCGTTAAATATATAATCGAATTAAAAGCTTCTTTGTTACATTTAAATTTGCTAATATTAACAGCAGAAATGATTATTTCGCTATATTTTTAGAATATATATAAATAAAACGACCCTACCTGTTTGAATATCGTACAACAATAAAAAGCGCAGCCTTTACCGTTGTTTGCACACATTTCGCAGACGGCAAATTTCAACCCGGAAGTATTAAAGTATTATACCAGAGGTCGCCGTCACCAAGAGCTTCCATGAGGACACCAATAAATAAATTAAACAACCAACCAGGGCCGTAGACCGTATATATGATAACGTAAGGAGGGGTTTTGCCTAATTTTGAATACTTTTTTGCTAAAAATAGCTAAGGAGGAGGGGGGAGGGGTTCATACCGACATTTTGGTAACGTTCCTAGTTGTGTCATGTGACGTATTCTCTCCAGAAAGTTGTCTTCCCAATGAACTCCCTGAATCCCTCTCTGTTTTGGGCGATCGGCTTGCATTTTCCAATTACGTATTCATGTTATCTTTAATGTCGCCAGTCCATCGTCTTCTTGGTGTGCCTTTCCTCCTCCGCCCAGGTGCTATGTCCTCCATTATTTGTCTTTCTAAACAGGTGTGTCTCTTCATATGACCAAACACGTTACTAGCACTAAAATTCATGTTCAGATTTGCTAAGGGAAGGTTTGAACACCCCAAATCCCATCCTTATCTACGGGCCTGCAACCAACCAATGTAGGTCTAGACTCCTATATCATAATTTAGAGATGTATATGACATGAACGAAGCTCTCCTGCTTCTTGTTGCACGGAGTAACATACATACTTGTACTGACTTGAACAAAGCTCTCCTGCTTCTTGTTGCACGGAGTAACATACATACTTGTACTGACTTGAACGAAGCTCTCCTGCTTCTTGTTGCACGGAGTAACATACATACTTGTACTGACTTGAACAAAGCTCTCCTGCTTCTTGTTGCACGGAGTAACATACATACTTGTACTGACTTGAACGAAGCTCTCCTGCTTCTTGTTGCACGGAGTAACATACATACTTGTACTGACTTGAACAAAGCTCTCCTGCTTCTTGTTGCACGGAGTAACATACATACTTGTACTGACTTGAACAAAGCTCACCTGCTTCTTGTTGCACGGAGTAACATACATACTTGTACTGACTTGAACAAAGCTCTCCTGCTTCTTGTTGCACGGAGTAACATACATACTTGTACTGACTTGAACAAAGCTCTCCTGCTTCTTGTTGCACGGAGTAACATACATACTTGTACTGACTTGAACGAAGCTCTCCTGCTTCTTGTTGCACAGAGCAACATACCTACCCTGGCAAACTTTTCAAGATAAGAAAAGCTTAACATACAATTATGTAGATGCACCAAAATGTAGAACCAAATGTCGCGCAAAGAACAAACCATTATCTTCAGACTACGAAGCTTCTTAGCGAATTGTCTTACCAGTATAGGATAACCATGCAGTGGATACCCTCTCACTGTGGAATACCAGGAAATGAAAAAGCAGACCAACTGGCTAAGGAAGGTGCTGCCGAAGACCAACCAGATATACCACTCACCTACCATCAGAAAAAAACAGATGATCAAGTCAATAAGAAAGCCACAAACACCAACACAAGATGACTATCATATTATGAACAGACCAGAACAAGTTATAATTCTACGTCTCAGAACAGGACACAACCGACTCCGCAGTCACATGTATACAAAGTTCAAGATTGGCAACACAGCCATGTGTACATGTGGACAGGCAGCACAGAGTGCCAAACATATACTTCAAGAGTGTTCTGAGCATGAAACGCTGAGGCAGACATATTGGCCAGAGGAAACAACACTGGAATCAAAACTCTATGGGACACTGTACGAACTACAAAAGACAGTGAGTTTTATTAAGGAGACAGAATTACAGATATAGACATGTTTCAAGTGAACGAAAGAAGAAGAAGACTACGAAGCGGCCACAATAGACTGAGAGGTCACATGTTCAGAGAGCTCAAGATTGACGAGACAGACCTGTGCAGCTGTGGACTGAACCCAGAGACTGCAGAACACATTCTTCATGCATGTCAACTCTACCATGAAGAGAGGGAGAAAATGTGGCCTGAGACGGCACTCCTAAATCTGACAGATTCCGTGAATGAACTGAAGTGAGTTACACAGTTCATTGAAGCTATTATCGCTGTATCCTGAGAACTGACTGAAAAACGATGAAGAAGAAAGTTATGTGATTGTTGGCATTGTCGTTCTTTACTGGTAACGTGTTATATTCTGTTTCTGATAAAGGTATTTTAGTCGAATCGTCGATTTGTGTGTGTTATCAATGCAGGATTTACGTATAAGCTATAGCTTAGGGCATCCGTTTTCTTGGGCCCCCCCCCCCAAAAAAAAGTTGTCCGAGTGAGCAATTGTCATATATTACGTATAAGGATCGTATACATCGCCCCATATCTCAAATAGCTTAGGGCCTTATCAAGTTTAAATCCGGCCATGTGTGATAAAGAGAAAGATCAAGCAGTCAAATGGCAAATGCTGTGACATAGCAGCTGTCACACTTGCTATTGCAACCACAAATCAACATAGAAGTATAAAAAATAAATGATTAACAGCTTCTTTATACCAACACTATGCTACCAATGCCAGACTTGGCAAGTGACATGTACACATAAGAGACAGATCACAACTTGCGAAACGAAATGTCTAAGGAAGGATATTGGAGTCACCAGACTCGACAAAATGCGCAGTGAGAACATCAGAAAGATAATAGGTATCACATCATGCATCGAATATATAGAGAAGCAACAGATGAAATGGTTTGGACATCTTATGAGGATGAACAATCAACTTCCCATAAGAGCTTATAACAAGATGGAATCAGGATACATAGACAAGAGCAGACCTAGGAAAAGATGGATAGACAACATCAAGACCATCCTAAAAAACATGACTACACCTCAACCTTTGCAACACACCTGGCTCTGGAAAGCAAACTGTATTTCCTTCACAAACACCCACGCTCAACGGCAAGTGTGCAAGCTACGACTACACCACCACCTGGGGATAAACAATATACAATTCCTTACCCGACCCGGACTTTTCACTGACGACAATAAAAAAACCGTAGGCTTTAAGAAAGTGACTAGTCGCATGGACCAAGATGAGTGGTGCTGTATTGGATCGGCCAAGCGCATCTAGATATATTAGCAAAAGACTAACTACGACGTCACAATAGGGGGGGGGGGGTATTTCATTCGGGATTTTCCGTTTTTAAATAAGAATCGGCAGTAGGCATATAACTAGAAAAAAAAACACACATTCTCCAATGATTAATTTCCGCGCTGATCTCATGCAACATCGTCTATCTTGGTATATCCGACTTTGTCTTTACTTTTCATTGGCTCCAACACGCAGTATACGCACAGCGACACTTGATCCACTACATCAGCCAAGAGAAGATATGCGTTGTGAGCGTGCGAGATCAGCACGTAGGACGGCTGAAGAAGAACCTGATAAATACTGTATGGCAAAGATTGCCCCTATCAAAGATTTCTCCTAGCAAAAATTGCCTCTATCAAAGATTGTTGACAATTGACCCTTTCAGTAATGGTCATTGTGTATCCTTTTGCTATCTAGATGCCTGCAGATCAGCTCTGGTAACTATTATTGAAAATCACGTGTACTTACCTTCAATACTTATACAAGGATTCAACAGCCATTTTGGATCCAACATCACTGCTGAACGTGGATATGTCATCATTGTTCAGGTATTGGTATCATCAATCTCATAATCACAAGAATCACGCGTGAGCACAACAACTCACCACTGGCAATTCTCTAGTAATTGTACAGTTACAACTAATGACCAATCGATAATTATTGATCTATCGATCTATATTACTTTAGCCCTGATGTATTTATCCGTTATATAATGTTTCATAGTTATATCCATTATATGATTTATCCCCTAACACTTTATCCTTGATATGATTTATCCCCTAACACTACCCATATGGCAGAAACTAGTGATCTCCAGTTTGAGCAATAGGATACTACTCTATGTAGTTCTTGCATGTTGTTGATACGCAATCAATAACTGGTGACTGTGATAATTGTTGATAGACTATCCATTGACTATTGATATATTTGTATTATAGTTAAACATCATTTGATAACTGTTGATATATTTCTGTTATAGATTACTTATTACTGTTATAGATGACTTGATAAATTACTGAGAAATGTTGATATATTACTGATAATTATTGATAAATTACCGATAACTTTTGAAAGATTACCGATAACTTTTGACAATCTGTTACATTTTCTTCACTCCCTTTCTATATTGATAGAGGTAAAGCCCCGGTGTCGGGAAAAAGCCAGATACTGTAAATTTACCTATATAACAACATTTAAATCCCCAATAATATTTATTCTTAATTGCCTATACTGTACATAGTGAATTTTTGTTATTACATACATATTTTGTCTGTTCGGATCACGCTTTTATGTGATTTAATTGTATTGATACCAATTGATAATCTAAAGTAGCAAGTACACTCACAACTAAAGTAAAACTTTCACAGATGAGCTAAAGTAATTTTTACTTTGAAAAGTAAAGTAATTTCATACATCTCAACTAAAGTAACAAGTACACTCACACCTAAAGTAAAACTTTCACAGATAACCTGAAGTAATTTCTACTTTGAAAAGTAAAGTAATGTTATACACACGTCAACTAAAGTAACAATTATATGAACACTCAAATTTACAACTACAAACTCTCAATAATAGTGTCATTATAGAGCACACTAAAACTACTTAAACACACTCAGATCAGAACAAGACAAGACAAGGCACATGCCATGTACCTTGTCTATGAATAAACACACACGAAAACTATTACTTTTAAAACTAAAATCTAGACTAACTCATGATTAAGGGTTTGGAATCACATCGGCACATTTCCAAGAATTTTAGAGTTCTCAATTTCTACGTAGGTATTAGATCACAGGGATCAGACTTGATTGCCCGACATGGAAAGATATGGTACGATTTTATGATCATGTAGAAGGTGAATTTTTATTCTCATAATTATTGAAGGTATTTTATCCAACAGGGCGAAATATGCAGCGCAATTTTGAAATGAAGATTAGGGGTTCTCAAACTTCTATTATGGGGATGTCTATGAATTACGTCAATAATGCTGTATACTATTTTCACCCCTCTCTCCACGTTGTCAATAACTTGTCAAGAATTCAAGGATGCCCCCGTTTATTAATTATTTAAAAACAAAGTTTACTTCCCTCCCCCGCACACAGTTTTGTAGCAGTGTAGAATCATTATGCAATGGATTCCATCTCATTGTGGAATAGCAGGGAATGAGAGACATATGGTTACTAAAAAGTCAGAGAAGATCCAAAAATCGGGTATGGGCCGTAGAAACACAAATACCCAAAAGAAATCATTCGTTCAGACGAAGATCTTATATCGAAACGTCCATTGTTGTTGTCCTTACTCATTTTCTTATAATTGTTTCTATAATTTTTTTATTCATGGTAACAATACCCCCTCTGAGTAGAAGGTTCCTTCAATAGACATTGCACTAAGCCGAAAGCTGAAGCCTCCTGTGTATGAAAAAAGCTCGAAGAAACCTACCCATTGCACATAGGAAGTAAGAGCTAATCGCTCTCAATTACTGGGGTTCGAGAAGAAGAAGAATAATTGTTAGTGGTGGGTATTTGTAACAAATATGTACTTGTTCCCTACTGCCCAAGCCTAATAATGATCTTCTTAACTATTAATAATTAATTATAAATATAAATATTAATAATTAATAATTATTAGGTAGCCTAATAATGCTAGTAAGCAACTAACCGTACCATATCTTCCCAGGTCGGGCAATCAAGTCTGATATCACGGTTTCATACAACGGAACAGCCTAAGAATTCCCCATCAGTCACTATATTGGGTGCCACCCGGAGTAAGAAGAAGAGGGAGACCTAGAGAAACTCTACGAAGAACCATTAATAGAGAAGGCATGTCAATGAACCAAAACAACACGCAAAAATTGAAAGACCTCGCAACATAAAGACAGAAATGGAAAGCTATGGTTTCTGCCCTATGCGCCGACTATGGCCCTGGGGGAACATAACATAACATAACTGACCAAGAAATGAGAGAGCTGATCGATCAACTGGCGGCAAGAAAAGTGTTAACATTTAACAAACTGCTTCACAAATCAGCTACCACCAAAAGAAATCCATATTAATTATACAGAGAGTACCTAACTCATCTTCACGAGGTGACTACCATCTACTAAACAGACAAGAATGTATCACAATATTTCCCCTGAGAACTGGACACAATAGACTAGCAGCCATATGTAGCCTAAACAAAATTCAAAATTGGTAACTCCGCAAAGCATACGTGTGGTCAAGCGAATCAAAGTGCGGGGCATGTTCTTCAAAAATGTGCAAATTATGACACATTAAGGCAGTAATATTAGACTTATGATAGGCAAATGAAGGATATCAGTCGAACAAAAGAAACATTTTAAATTAAAAATTCAAATTATACAAGAGATAACAATACGGATATAATTACAAGCGAACGAAAGAAAAAAAAACATCAGTCAGTCTGCTCAGTCGAATCTTTCCCCGTGACATCTTTCATACCACGCTTTAATCTTTTTATCCTACTACCATTGTCACACCATAGGTACTTTCCTATGACATGTTTCATACCAAGGTGTAATCTCTTCCCCGTGAAATGTTTAATACCACGGTATAATCTCTTCCCCGTGACATGTTAATACTACGGTTTAATCTCTTCCCCGTGACATGTTAATACCACGGTTTAATCTCTTCCCCGTGACATGTTAATACCACAGTTTAATCTCTTCCCCGTGACATGTTAATACAACGGTATAATCTCTTCCCCGTGACATGTTAATACCACGGTTTAACCTCTTCCCCGTGACATGTTTAATACCACGGTTTAATCTCCTCCGCGTGGCATATTTCATACCATGGCGTAATATCTCCATCTAACCATCGTCACAATATATGCGCTTTTTATGTAAAGTATATTGCTTGTTTTGTTTGTTGTTGTTCATCCTTATGAAGGCTCTTAGTCGAAACATTATCTGTATCTGTATTTCGTTGCTGGTATGTTTTATTTACAAACATTGGTAACACTTGTACATTCTTTCGTTCATTTTTACATATTTTGATCTAGTAAGTAACACCGCCAGCATTGAGAAAACAAGCGTCTACTAATTCATCGATTAGTAGCCACCCAATAGGGTGTGTTATTGCCCTGCAAAATGAAACACACTGGTGATTATAATTGGCTGCCTCAGCAATGACATGTACGTAAAGGAAAGAAGAAACACCGATCTCATAATCCAACAGCCACACTTGGAAGATCTGAGGTCTCACAAGTAGCTCACACGACCAACCACAATCTGTTCTCAGTACATTGTTGAAGTGTGGGGAATCTTGTCCAGTCTTTACTTCTTGATTAGAAACTGGCTTCACAGCACGCGAGGCATTCCCATAAGTGCTCCGCCCTCCGTTCCAGCAGCCATCGCAGTGTATGTAGACTCAGAGACCCGGTCAGGTGTTGATTTTTACTTCTATCAACACATACTTATATTTTCCCCACCTCTTCTCCTCCTTCTGTATTGGCTGTCGACACACATTATATATAAAATGACCAATTAAAATCACGGGAAAAATTCAACGTCATTTTAGAAGGATGATTGCGCATGAATTTACGATCTTAACCCGCGACGGTTTCGGTTTAGTACTTACAAAAATGGGCTCAATGTCGGTAAATCAAGGTTAGTCATCTCTTTAAAAAAATACATTACAGGAAACAGTGTCACTGTTCTTTGCTTCCCTCTCTGACCCTGGTAACACATGTGCGTTTGATTACCGAAATTTAAGGTAGGACCTGCGTTCTTTGAATAGTTTTGATACTAGGTTAGACCAAGTTTAAAAAAAAAAACAACCCCGAACCCGTAAAAGTGTTAAACATTTGTGCTAGATGAACAAATTTCTCAACTTTTTTCCCCTGTAAAACTCTCTATACTCTTAACCAAATTTTAGAAAAAAGAGATAAGCCTATCACTGCACATTTTATAGGTAAGAAATAGTTGTGTTAAAAATGTAGATATATAAATAAACAGATTTGAAGTTTCGTTTTTGCAAACACAACTAACCTGAAATAAATGTGAATTTATAAATGTATAAAGGTAAAGATTGAATAAAAATATAAATTTCACATAACTACATCTTTCTAGAAATAAATGTAGTCGAGTACACGTTTGCTGTAGGAATATGCAATTTTAAAAAGAAATATAATTAGTTTTCTCACACCGTGTTCAATCAATTACATTTTTCGCCGTCATTTCTTTTCCCTCTTACCGTATGAGAAATGTAATATTGGAATCATGTGGCTGATATTAAAAATGTATTTTTAAAACATGAAGGGAAGTGAACTATATTGGGTAGGGACGGATACAATACTGCTCCCGAGGTCACATTGAATAAAATACGCAGCGTTATTTGGTGTTTGTTTTGATGAAGGCTTTGTAGTAGAAACGTTGTATGTCAATGTGTCTGATTGCTAGTTTGTTTTATATAATTATATTGGTAAATTTCGTACCTTTTTCTGCTCATTTCAAGATTCGATTGATACAATACGATTTCCCGGGCAGAATTATGTAAAATACGTTTCGCTAGGCAGAATTTGATAACATACTATTCACTGGGCAGAATTGGGTAAAATATGGTTTGCTGAGCAGAACTGGGTAAAATATGGTGTGCTGGGCAGAATTGGGTAAAATATGGTTTGCTGGGCAGAATTGGGTAAAATATGGTTTGCTGGGCAGAATTGGGTAAAGTAGTTCGCTGGGTATAATTGGGTAAAATACAGTTCACTTGACATAATTGGGTAAAATATGGTTTGCTGGGCAGAATTGGGTAAAATATGGTTTGCTGGGCAGAATTGGGTAAAGTAGTTCGCTGGGTATAATTGGGTAAAATACAGTTCACTGGACAGAATTGGGTAAAATATGGTTTGCTGGGCAGAATTGGGTAAAATATGGTTTGCTGGGCAGAATTGGGTAAAATATGGTTTTCTGGGCAGAATTGGGTAAAGTAGTTCGCTGGGCATAATTGGGTAAAATACAGTTCACTGGACAGAATTGGGTAAAATATGGTTTGCTGGACAGAATTGCGTAAAATACAGTTTGCTGGGTAGAATTGGGTTAAATATGGTTTGCTGGACAGAGTTGGATAAAATAAGGCTAGCAGGGTAAAATTCGGTCCTTAATTTATAACTCGGGTAGTGATAACTGACCTCGTGAAATCAGAACCGCGACCTCCACGATGTTTTAAATGTTGAAAGCTCTGATATTACCAGATTGTATTTGTTTTTTTGTTTTTCAACATCCAGATTGTATTTGTTTTTTTGTTTTTCAACATCCAGATTGTATTTGTTTTTCAACATCCAGATTGTATTTGTTTTTCAACATCCAGATTGTATTAATGGACTAACGTCCATTGGTACAAGTTAAGCAATTGTGGCCTCTTTTTTAACGAAACAAATACGTACATTATTTAACGAAAGGAAATATCGATGAAGACGCATTTCACAGAAGCTAAGTCTACTTGCGGATTCATTGATTTGTCCACTCCACACTGAGACCCCCCCCCTGCCTTTGGATTAATCTGGGGTGTGGGTGGGAGGGGTGCTCTCATTGTGTCACGCGCAGTTCGAAGCGTACCTATCGACTATTTTAGCCCGAGGTCACGTAGGTCCTGAAATCTGAATGAAACTACGAGCAATTTTAAGAAGTTGAACAATCTAAAAAAAAAAATAACAAAAATCCACATGTAACACCAGCAGGCAAGCAACATAACATATAATCAACAGCCAATCCAGACAGGAACAACACAGAGATGACACAACACAACAAAGAGCACCAACCAGACAGAATAAAGTCCTTATAAGGGCTATAAACTTCATTTCATAATTTTTTTTTTAAAAATTAAAAAAATCTTTCTCCACAGGTACAATCAGCAGCCGATACTGCACAACCAATGTCAGCATAGGCAACTACAGACAACATGTGTTCCAGACACACTAAGAGAATGAACAGCACAGGAAAGAAGCAGAAGAAAGCGCTCCAACCAATCCTGCACAAAGTCCTTTTAGGGACTACCACCTTATAATCCAGACCGACACAGCGAAGGAACAACACAGCAAATAGCTCCGAATAGAAGAAAGAGCTCCAACCAATCACCACAAAGTCCTTCTAAGGACTACCTCCTTATAGTCTCATCAATACCAGAGACAGGCAGAGCCACAACATAGTCCATACAAGGACTGAAGCTAGGAGGCCCTACAGCGAACCCGGCTAACAGAGCCACATCCTAGCAACAACCAGGCAGACAAGCCACAAAAACCACAGGTCCCCAACCGCCTCGATATAACCAATATGGACACCAGTCCTAGGTTGAAAGAAGCGGGCCTCGACCATATGAAGCATAAGCCCCTACTTAACAAACAAACAAACAAACAAACAAACAAAGAAGTTGAACTTATCACATGATGAGGCCACATTTGCTTAACCTGTACCAGTCCGTTGTTAAAAATAGCGTACTAACCGGTGCAGCATTTTAGATAACCAAACTAATTGAGCCTCTAAGCCAAATTTTGACTAATCTAGCAAATCTGATTAAATATTACAGTATTGTATGCCAGGGGTGAGCAAAACAAGGCAAACCAGACCTTTAAAAAAATACTAGGTCTATCCACAAGTCCGGTAGATGCTCCTTCAGTAAAGGAGTACAGGGTAAAAATAATTTAAAAAGTCATTCGCCACCCATTTTCATTATCAATTTCACATTTTTATTAGTTTTTACGACATATTTGGGAAACAAATAAAGGGGGAAAGGGGGAGTGGTGGAGGTCAGCCTACTTTTGGCTTTTCCTAGTAACAAAAAAAAAATTATGTTAAGATTTTCTAAGAGGAGTGGTTTAGACTTTCACCCCCTCTCCCTATTATCTAAGGGCTTGAGTCCGGGGCTCTGGAAACAATGCTATGGTGCCCATAAAACTAAAGAAAAGGTTTTAGGCCTAATGCCACGAGAGAAAAGTTCCCCGATCCAAAATGGTTTATGTATGGCATATTCATCACCCCCATGTGTTCAAAAAATATAGATTTTTAAGCCACACTGTAAAATACAATAGCACGTATGCCCACAGGGGAGATACCGTCTATTGTCTATGCCCCGGTGGTTTGTTATCCACTCTTACCGTTTAGCATAGGGGTGATTGGAGCTCAAGATTGCATTCCAAAGCCAGATGTGTGGCTTCGGCTGTGCTATGACCGTGTCTGTACAGGATGTCCCTGACGTTTTCTATCCATCTTTTTCGTGATCTTTCTCTGACTTTGCACCCTGATTGAGGTATAGTCAAATCCCATTATAACAACTTGGTCCAGACCAAAATATGTATGTAATAACAGAAATTCGTTATATACAGTAAAAACAATAAAGAAAAAATATAATTGGAGATTTTGCAAAGTGTTGTTATATAGGGAAATATGTTATAGAAGAATGCGATATAGAGGGATTTTCCTGTATTTATTACGTCACACGCGTTACTTCACGCGATGCAATCCTTATGATGTAGAGAAAGTTGTCGATCATTGACAGCTACTTCAAGCAGTTTGGAATCCACAAGAACATGTTGTTGGTTCCAAGTCCCTCGTTAAAATGGGGACAAATGGAGAATTCACCCCCCCCCCCCTCGCATAAGGATGAGATAATATGGCATTGAGTACTAGTAAGCACAATAAGGAAGGGAACTGGCCAACCTACCTAATAGCTACTGTGGTCTAGTACATGAAGAGTCATCTTCATCTCCGGTGTCAGAATGCTGCCATCAGATTCACTTTACCTTTTAGTAGTAAGCAAGAAAATCATAAACAAGGGTAAATGACCCCCCCCCCCCCACAAGTTTTATAAAAAATGATCAGCTAAATTCCCATGAAAATAAAGAATATCTTTTGAGGTATGGGACCCCACCCCCATCTCAATTCCCGCATTTTCTATACTGAAGTTGTATCTACGGAACTAGTTAGTTTCATCCCACAGAAAAACTTCTGAATCTGACCAGCCGATATAAATGGTTGCCTACGGACCTGGTTAGTTCCATCCTACACAAAAACTTCTGAATCTAACCAGCCGATATAGATGGTTGCCCACGGACCTGGTTAGTTCCATCCTACCTGGTTGCCCACGGACCTGGTTAGTTCCATCCTACACAAAAACTTCTGAATCTAACCAGCCGATATAAATGGTTGCCTACGGACCTGGTTAGTTCCATCCTACACAAAAACTTCTGAATCTGACCAGCCGATATAAATGGTTGCCTACGGACCTGGTTAGTCCATCCTACACAAAAACTTCTGAATCTAACCAGCCGATATAAATGGTTGCCTACGGACCTGGTTAGTTCCATCCTACACAAAAACTTCTGAATCTGACCAGCACACATCAAAGATTGTCCACATCTATTATACAATTTGAGCGGGAGGTTCCCGAGGGATGAAGAGAAGATACGGTCAAGATATGACATTGATAAAGTTTCCCTCACGAGTAAAAGGCTGCTCGGCCTTGCACCCTTCAACTATCTTGAGTGAAACGGCCATCTAGGATTCACAAATGCTAAGATATACCACCTTTAGCGGTGAGCAGGTAGTTCTTGACAGTCTACATACAGTCTTGCAGACAAAAGCTCTGTTGTGTAACTGAGTTGACACCCAGACTCACAAAGATCTCCTCAAAAACATGGATATGTAAGGGGAGTTTCATGGATGTATTTTTAGTCCCGAAAGGGAGACATTCCAGTGCGTCAGTATCCCAGGATTACCACATCCTGCTAGAAGCACAGCACACACTTTTGGGTCAACTATCTCATCATTCTTCTGTCAGATTCGATGACCCATTCGCAGTGATGATACATATAGCATTCTCCCTCACCAAGGAGTCTGCCACAAAAGGTGCAATTTTTCAACATCCAGATTGTATTTGTTTTTCAACATCCAGATTGTATTAATGGACTAACGTCCATTGGTACAAGTTAAGCAATTGTGGCCTCTTTTTTAACGAAACAAATACGTACATTATTTAACGAAAGGAAATATCGATGAAGACGCATTTCACAGAAGCTAAGTCTACTTGCGGATCCATTGATTTGTCCACTCCACACTGAGACCCCCCCCCTGCCTTTGGATTAATCTGGGGTGTGGGTGGGAGGGGTGCTCTCATTGTGTCACGCGCAGTTCGAAGCGTACCTATCGACTATTTTAGCCCGAGGTCACGTAGGTCCTGAAATCTGAATGAAACTACGAGCAATTTTAAGAAGTTGAACAATCTAAAAAAAAAAATAACAAAAATCCACATGTAACACCAGCAGGCAAGCAACATAACATATAATCAACAGCCAATCCAGACAGGAACAACACAGAGATGACACAACACAACAAAGAGCACCAACCAGACAGAATAAAGTCCTTATAAGGGCTATAAACTTCATTTCATAATTTTTTTAAAAAAAATTAAAAAAATCTTTCTCCACAGGTACAATCAGCAGCCGATACTGCACAACCAATGTCAGCATAGGCAACTACAGACAACATGTGTTCCAGACACACTAAGCGAATGAACAGCACAGGAAAGAAGCAGAAGAAAGCGCTCCAACCAATCCTGCACAAAGTCCTTTTAGGGACTACCACCTTATAATCCAGACCGACACAGCGAAGGAACAACACAGCAAATAGCTCCGAATAGAAGAAAGAGCTCCAACCAATCACCACAAAGTCCTTCTAAGGACTACCTCCTTATAGTCTCATCAATACCAGAGACAGGCAGAGCCACAACATAGTCCATACAAGGACTGAAGCTAGGAGGCCCTACAGCGAACCCGGCTAACAGAGCCACATCCTAGCAACAACCAGGCAGACAAGCCACAAAAACCACAGGTCCCCAACCGCCTCGATATAACCAATATGGACACCAGTCCTAGGTTGAAAGAAGCGGGCCTCGACCATATGAAGCATAAGCCCCTACTTAACAAACAAACAAACAAAGAAGTTGAACTTATCACATGATGAGGCCACATTTGCTTAACCTGTACCAGTCCGTTGTTAAAAATAGCGTACTAACCGGTGCAGCATTTTAGATAACCAAACTAATTGAGCCTCTAAGCCAAATTTTGACTAATCTAGCAAATCTGATTAAATATTACAGTATTGTATGCCAGGGGTGAGCAAAACAAGGCAAACCAGACCTTTAAAAAAATACTAGGTCTATCCACAAGTTCGGTAGATGCTCCTTCAGTAAAGGAGTACAGGGTAAAAATAATTTAAAAAGTCATTCGCCACCCATTTTCATTATCAATTTCACATTTTTATTAGTTTTTACGACATATTTGGGAAACAAATAAAGGGGGAAAGGGGGAGTGGTGGAGGTCAGCCTACTTTTGGCTTTTCCTAGTAACAAAAAAAAATTATGTTAAGATTTTCTAAGAGGAGTGGTTTAGACTTTCACCCCCTCTCCCTATTATCTAAGGGCTTGAGTCCGGGGCTCTGGAAACAATGCTATGGTGCCCATAAAACTAAAGAAAAGGTTTTAGGCCTAATGCCACGAGAGAAAAGTTCCCCGATCCAAAATGGTTTATGTATGGCATATTCATCACCCCCATGTGTTCAAAAAATATAGATTTTTAAGCCACACTGTAAAATACAATAGCACGTATACCCACAGGGGAGATAACAGTCTATTGTCTATGCCCCGGTGGTTTGTTATCCACTCTTACCGTTTAGCGTAGGGGTGATTGGAGCTCAAGCTTGCATTCCAAAGCCAGATGTGTGGCCTCGGTTGTGCTATGACCGTGTCTGTACAGGATGTCCCTGACGTTTTCTATCCATCTTTTTCGTGATCTTCCTCTGGCGTTGTACCCTGATTGAGGTATAGTCAAATCCCATTATAACAACTTGGTCCAGACCAAAATATGTATGTAATAACAGAAATTCGTTATATACAGTAAAAACAAGAGTGCTAGTAAGCACAATAAGGAAGGGAACTGGCCAACCTACCTAATAGCTACTGTGGTCTAGTACATGAAGAGTCATCTTCATCTCCGGTGTCAGAATGCTGCCATCAGATTCACTTTACCTTTTAGTAGTAAGCAAGAAAATCATAAACAAGGGTAAATGACCCCCCCCCCCCACAAGTTTTATAAAAAATGATCAGCTAAATTCCCATGAAAATAAAGAATATCTTTTGAGGTAAGGGACCCCACCCCATCTCAATTCCCGCATTTTCTATACTGAAGTTGTATCTACGGACCTGGTTAGTCCATCCTACACAAAAACTTCTGAATCTGACCAGCCGATATAAATGGTTGCCTACGGACCTGGTTAGTCCATCCTACACAAAAACTTCTGAATCTGACCAGCACACATCAAAGATTGTCCACATCTTTTATACAATTTGAGCGGGAGGTTCCCGAGGGATGAAGAGAAGATACGGTCAAGATATGACATTGATAAAGTTTCCCTCACGAGTAAAAGGCTGCTCGGCCTTGCACCCTTCAACTATCGTGAGTGAAACGGCCATCTAGGATTCACAAATGCTAAGATATACCACCTTTAGCGGTGAGCAGGTAGTTCTTGACAGTCTACATACAGTCTTGCAGACAAAAGCTCTGTTGTGTAACTGAGTTGACACCCAGACTCACAAAGATCTCCTCAAAAATATGGATATGTAAGGGGAGTTTCATGGATGTATTTTTAGTCCCGAAAGGGAGACATTCCAGTGCGTCAGTATCCCAGGATTACCACATCCTGCTAGAAGCACAGCACACACTTCTGGGTCAACTATCTCATCATTCTTCTGTCAGATTCGATGACCCATTCGCAGTGATGATACATATAGCATTCTCCCTCACCAAGGAGTCTGCCACAAAAGGTGCAATGTCTGCATCTCTTCAGTGGAGTATCTCTTCAGTGGGACATTTCTTCAGTGGAGTATCTCTTCAGTGGGACATTTCTTCAGTGGGACATCTCTTCAGTCGTGATGAGGTTTAAATTTGTTTAATATGCACATGTAATAAGACACGCCAGAGGAAGACCACGAAAAAGATGAATAAAAAACGTCAGGGACATCCTGAACAAACATCCTTTCATGGCGACACATCTGGCCTTGGAACACAAGCTCGAATCACTCCTATGCTTAACGGCAAGAGTGGATAACAAACTACCTGGGGAAAGACAACAGACACGGCTCGCTTTCTACAATTATTTTGCAAGGAATCGAGTCGAGGGCGCAGTAGAACAATTCTTGGATTTGTAACATCAAGGACTGGTCTGGGCATGATTTCTCTACTCTTCCTATTGGCCGAGAATAGAGATGTGTGAAGGATTTTTGTTTGTGTGCTGATGTACCCTGTGTGACACCCCGAATAGTTATGAGGATTATTACCATCTCTTCATTATCAACGGAGATTATTTTATAGAAGACAAAATTAAGAAACTGAGACGAGGTGTGACAATGATGATTCTTTTCAAGGGTGACAAGTTGTCAGCATGTACCGTAAACGTCCACATAAGCAAACTATGTCATGGAAACACCAATCTGAAGTTGTTCACCTGGAGAAATAAGTGCTTGCCATTCTCGCCCATCAATTGCTGTTTGTGTCTACCTGGACAATTGCTGTCTGTGTCTATCTGGACAATTCTTGTGTGTGTGTGTCTTCTACCTGGAAAATTGCTGTTTGTATCTACCTGAGCAATTACTGTGTGTGTCTACCTGGGAACATTTATGTTTGTGTCTACCTTGACAATTGCTGTTAGTGTCTATCTGGACAATTGCTATTTGTGTCTACCTCCGACAAATGCTATTTGTATCTTTCTGGACAATTGCTGTGTGTCTACATGGACAATTGTTGCCTGTGTCTACTTGGACACAAACACCTTTATCTGGTGGTGTTTCTATTGCATTTGTAATATTGTTCATATAAATGATAAACAATAATAGTGATAAGACACATCCCTGTCTAACTCCTAATGTTACTAAAACCCACCTAGTAAGTCCTGCATTTGTTCTAACTGTACATTCACTTTGTGACTCTTAGATAAGTCTAATAATGGTTCATTTTATTCCATAATTTTCTAGAATACTCAATAGTAGTTCTCTATTTATTCCGTCGAAAGCTTTCCCATGATCTTTAAAAGCAATATTCATTTGGTTTATGTGTTCTATTGTCTGTTCATTAATTTGTGGTAGGGAAAATATTTCCTCTTCCTTTTCTGAAACCAAACTGTTCCGGACTAAGCAGTGGATTCACAATAGGTCTTATCAGTGGCGTAGCGTTGGTCAATGGAGCCCGGGGCGGAATCATAATTTTTCGCCCTTGTGACATTAAAAAAATATATGACTGATTGTGAAAGCCTGGACGAAAATAAATTTGCCGCCCTCCCAATGATGCCGCCCGGGGCGGTCCGCACCTCCGCCCCCCTCTCGCTACGCAACTGGGTCTTATTTTTTCTCAATAATCCTATCAAACATTTTACTGACATGACTAAGTAGGGAGATACAAACATTTTACTGACATGACTAAGTAGGGAGATACTTCTGTATGTGCCACAACCTTGCTTTTGCTTCCTTGTGTTTTCCATATTGGTACTATGATTGCTCTTTGCCAATCTGTTGGTACAGTTCTTCCATATTGGTACTATAATTGCTCTTTGCCAATCTGTTGGTACAGTTCTTCCATATTGGTACTATGATTGCTCTTTGCCAATCTGTTGGTACAGTTCTTCCATATTGGTACTATGATTGCTTTTTGCCAATCTGTTGGTACAGTTCTTCCATATTGGTACTATGATTGCTCTTTGCCAATCTGTTGGTACAGTTCTTCCATATTGGCACTATGATTGCTCTTTGCCAATCTGTTGGTACAGTTCTTCCATATTGGCACTATGATTGCTCTTTGCCAATCTGTTGGTACAGTTCTTCCATATTGGTACTATAATTGCTCTTTGCCAATCTGTTGGTACAGTTCTTCCATATTGGTACTATGATTGCTCTTTGCCAATCTGTTGGTACAGTTCTTCCATATTGGCACTATGATTGCTCTTTGCCAATCTGTTGGTACAGTTCTTCCATATTGGCACTATGATTGCTCTTTGCCAATCTGTTGGTACAGTTCTTCCATATTGGTACTATAATTGCTCTTTGCCAATCTGTTGGTACAGTTCTTCCATATTGGTACTATGATTGCTCTTTGCCAATCTGTTGTTACAGTTCTTCCATATTGGTACTATGATTGCTCTTTGCCAAATACAGTTCTTTCTTTCTAAGCCTGTCTCTAGATGTGAAGTAATCAAGTTACTCCAGTTTCTCCCCAGGCCTGTATTGCTTCATTTGTATTTCCATAAATTTCGGCATATTTATTCTTTGCGTTATTCTTGATAACTTCTCTGACTTCTTGTTCCACGACTTCTAGTTTTTCTTCATTTGCCTATTGTTGGTTTGGATGGTTTTATATGTATATTTTACGGTACGCTCATAAGGTCTTTAAAATATTCTTCCCACCTTAAAATACTTGATAGTACAAATTTGTTTATGTGTTGTCACTCCTATGAGCAATAGTAAATCGTCACAGCGATACGCAGCAGTTAGTCTGTCATTCGGTGACTATTAGACCCGCAGGTTTCTTAACTGTGCTTAAATACTTATTATTTTAGCCAATATTAGATAAGATGTATTTTGTTGTCACTGTGTATGTACCTAATGGTGCACTCAACATTCACTTATTTATGGAGAGGTATTATGTGGTCTGTCCACAAAATAATTTCTTCATTATTTCGAATCTTATGATTCCAAGAGGTTGATTATTGTTAATGTTTGCAGAAATTGTAATCCATCTCTGTGCCAGTAGTCGGAAATATCCTCTCGGATAACATAACACAAACATTTTTTTCAAAACTCAACGTCTATTTTGGAGAGGTACACATGTGTCAGAGCTTCAGCATCACACATTTTAAACGTTGTATTCTGTTCGGCAACTTGCCCTTAGCCCAAACTAACTCTATCGGGTTTGGGTGAGCATGATATGCCGGTAGTCTCAGAGGTAGTGGCCATATTGTTGAATTACTTTATCAATATAATACAACTCAGTCTTATTTGTCTTCTTCACAAGCTGTAACAATTAGGGCTTCACAAAAATATCGTCGAGTGAATATTTTCCTCAACAAGCCTTCTCAATTTTTTTTTTATTTGATGCATTTTGTCTTCCTGTTATACTGCATTGTGATTGGAAGCACCGTCCACTATTAAACATGATAGTCCTTCTAGAATTGGAAGAAGACTTCTCCATCCGATACCTGAAAATATGTCCATTCATTTCAGTATGATAGTCTCTGCCGTCTGTACATTTTTATTGGAAAATAAGTCCAGCTTCAAGGACTAGGTCACTGTTGCTACTTCCAGCCTACGTGAGTATAATTTGATGTCTGTTGATGCTTCAAATGTTTCTTTTTTGTCCACCATCCACTGACTGCCATTCTTTAGTATTTGTGTGCTGAAAATTGACCCAGGATTCATCCAAATATACAATATCACAACCTTCTCCGCTCCTGATCTGTTTCAGGTATTTACTTCGGGCAGCAATCAAGTATGGCTTTTCACAAATAATATTCCTACCGCCTAAGGTTCTTCTGGAAGTGGAGCAGGCAGTTTTTACAATTTTTTACAGAGAACTCCAGTGTTGCAGAGGTCCGAAAGGGGATAAAAGTATAACACCACTGTTTACCTTGCATGTCGAGACTAAGGAGGGCATGGGTGGAATTAGCAAACACATCCCATATAGGGTCAAAGTCATCAAGAAGCCATGCTGAAGTCAGATATGTCAGACCGAAAGACACAAATATTGCAGCACAGTTGTAAACCATGACACAACGCATTCCGTTCCCCAGACTACATCATGCTAATATGCGGGAGTTTGAGAACGAACGCAGAAGATGATCTAGATTTATTTATTCTGAAGAAGTCTCGTTATTCCGGCTTGCAATCATCATTACCACTTGTTACTTCATTATTATGTTCTAAAGTTTCACAGTAAAATCCTTTCCTCCTTTTCAGTAAAAAGAAAGAATCACCAGCATTGAATAAAGGTAAATACAAATAAGGTAGAAAGGTTACTGTAGAAAACTGTCAATATAAAATAACAATAAAACAAAGAACAAATACAATTGTCAACATGTCAGTCCAATTGGGACCTTTATCAAGACAACAATAACAGTTAAGAACACAAAACCATAACGAATATATGGTCCCAATTGGACAGACACGTTGACAATTGTATTTGTACTTTGTTTTATTATTTTCTATATTTTATTATTTTATATTGACAGCTTTCTACAGTAACCTTCCTACCTTATTTATATTTACCTCTATTTGTCTGGTTACTGCAGCACTTCCATTTTGTCGGATAGCCTCCGATATTTGGGTTATTTATATCAAGCATTGAATACCTTGGTTCTATTATCAACAGTAACAGTGATTGCTATGAAGAAGTCAGAAGAACATTGGCTATTGCGTTAAAGAAGCTGATACAAAGGTAAAACATATGGTTGAGCTGCTGCAAAACAACAAAACTAACATTCTTAAGAGCTTGCATATTCCCAGTGGTAATATATGGGTGTGAATCATGGACAATCACCAAAAAAAGTGAAAAATAAAATAGCATTTGAAACAAATTGTTACAGAAAAATCCTCAGAATACCATGGATCAAAAAGATCACCATCCTGAGAGAAATGTAAAAGAAAACTGTCTACACAGCATGGTTCTTTCCAGAAAACTACAATATTATGACCATATCAAATGACATGACAGCCTAGAGAAGACCATAATGAAGGGGATGATGCCAGGGAGACGAACAAGAGGCAGATCAAGAAGAAGATGGACGCAGAACACCAAAGACCACCTGAACATGACAATAACAGAAGCAGGAAGACTGGCCCAAAATCGACAGAAGTCTCAAAAGGCTATTATGACTGCTACATCCTGTTCAGGATATGCTACCTGATGATGAGAATCCTTTTATAGTGCATAAAAGTGCCTTTATAGTGCCTTTCATAACAAAATTCTCCATTCAACAACACTTTTAATTTATTCTTTATTATATATAACTGTATACATAACATAGATTAGTCATTACATTAATATTCTGTCAGTCCAGACCAATATGTTATATTTCATTAATATTCTGTCAGTCCAGACCAATATGTTATATTTCATTAATATTCTGTTAGTCCAGACCAATATGTTATATTTCGTGGATCTCCCTGGCATAGTGGTTACGCTGTTCGCCTTGTGTTCAAGAGGTCACGGGTTCGAATCCGGCTCGTGTCGTCATGTTTATAAGGTGGTTTTTTTCAGAGATCCCTGTGGATTATCACTTGAAGCTACGGAGTTACGCGCTATGAGTGGTACTATCGGCAGGCAGCGTGCCGCTTCGATGAGAGGGAAGGAGTACATATGGGAAATCGAGTACAGTGAAGTCAATCTTCTACGGCTTTTAAAACCCTTTTTATGTTATATGTCATTAATATTTTGTCAGTCCAGACCAATATGTTATATTTCATTAATATTCTGTCAGTCCAGACCAATATGTTATATTTCATTAATATTCTGTCAGTCCAGACCAATATGTTATATTTCATTAATATTCTGTCAGTCCAGACCAATATGTTATATTGAGATATGTTATATTGGGATTCCACTCTACTGTATTTTTTAAGGGGTTATCCAATAGTGGGAATAAGTGGGAATATTCAGGAAAGAGTGCTGGCTGAAAAAGTTTTGACAGGAGAGATTGATAAATGTTCCAGTTTCTTGTTTATAGCAAGTAAATAGTATCAAGTTTGGTACTTTTCCATAAACATATTTTTAGTGGTGGTGTTGGTATGAAGAAAGAATTGGATGGAATTTTACATAATTTAAGCAGGGTTTGCATAATTAACCCTGAAGTTTGAATAATGCTTTGATAGACAGTTGACCAGGTAGCTGGTCAAAACTTGACAAACAATTGCAGATACAATTTATGCACAACCCCTAAGTAGATGAGCTTATAAGTACGATACAGCTTCAACTCCAATAAGGTCAAGGCTATTGATCAAGACCTGATGCGCAGATTTCAGAAGCTGCAATCTCGAGTACATCAAGGGAAGTAGATGACCATCTCCTCTCTGGATTGAAAAAAGTTCAAGAGAAATAAATGGAAGTTAAAAATATTATGTTAGATTATATAAATAATGAGGAGAACTGAAATAACAGAAATGAGGGCAGGGAGGAAGTGTGAAATAACACAAATGAGTGCAGGGAGGAAGTGTGAAATAACAGAAATGAGTGCAGGGAGGAAGTGTGAAATAACAGAAATGAGTGCAGGGGGAAGTGTGAAATAACAGAAATGAGTGCAGGGAGGAAGTGTGAAATAACACAAATGAGTGCAGGGAGGAAGTGTGAAATAACAGAAATGAGTGCAGGGAGGAAGTGTGAAATAACAGAAATGAGTGTGGGGAGTAAGTGTGAAATAACATAAAATTAATGTGGAATACAAGTGTGAAATAACACAAATTAGTGGGGGAGTAAGTGTGAAATAACAGAAATTAGTGGGGGAGTAAGTGTGAAATAGCAAAAATTAATGTGGAATACAAGTGTGAAATAACAGAAATTAGTGTGGGGAGTAAGTGTGAAATAGCAAAAATTAATGTGGAATACAAGTGTGAAATAACAGAAATTAGTGTGGGGGGGAAGTGTGAAATAATGTTTAGAGTGTGTGAGGAAATATTCCTTCTTCATTCATACTTAAAACTCCTGCAGATTAGCTGAATGTAGCCTACAGAACAGAATGCATTGTCATGGTTTACAGCTTCGCTGCGACATCTGCGCTTTCATCCTGACACCTTCTGACTTCGTCAAGGTTTATGAGTCACTGTGGTCTGATATCCAACTTCATCCCCCTAAACCACATTTCTGATCTCTTCATACGTACCTTGCTGGTAACAGTGTCACTATTCTTTGCTCCTTTTTTGTGCAAACACATAAGTGATTACTTCCTGTAAGTTGTGTGGGTATGAGGTCCCTCGGATGTTGTCAGAAGGTGCCACAGATTAATTTAAAACTGCACACAAAACTCTGAACTGTGGAAGTAAGAGCTGATCTTCAAGTGTAAAAATCTTATAAAAATAAAATGGAACTCATGTGAGCTTTGAACAAACTCATGTGAGCTTTGAACTCGTGTGAGAGAGCTTTGAACTCATGTGAGAGAGCTTTGAACGCGTGTGAGAGAGCTTTGAACTCATGTGAGAGAGCTTTGAACAAACTCATGTGAGAGAGCTTTGAACAAACTCATGTGAGAGAGCTTTGAACAAACTCATGTGAGAGAGCTTTGAACGAACTCATGTGAGAGAGCATTGAACAAACTCATGTGAGAGAGCTTTGAACAAACTCATGTGAGAGAGCTTTGAACGAACTCATGTGAGAGAGCTTTGAACACACGTGAAAGAGATTTGAACTCACATGAGAGAGCTTTGAACACACGTGAAAGAGATTTGAACTCACATGAGAGAGCTTTGAACACACGTGAAAGAGATTTGAACTCACATGAGAGAGATTTGAAACTGTCTATATCATAATGAACGTTTGCATTTTTGGAATGAAATGAAATATCTCAGTTATTTCAAGAGTAAAATCCTACTTATTATAATGCTAGGCTAAGATTTACTTTACTGTCTATGCATCACAAAATCTCATTTTCCAGAAATTCTATTATTTATGATTAATACTCATAAACAACGTCTATACTGTATTTCATGGGTGCCACCATTTTGGAAAAAATGTAATATTCTGGATGAGCTTACTTTAGTAACACTAATGCTACGGTTGCAATATTTCTGAAGTATCAAAACGGTTTTCATGGCTGTCAAAGTTAGTCACCAAAGATATATATATATGTATATATATATATATATATAATTAAAATTTGACAGTTGTCGAATTTGGTCAGTGAAATATTAAAGCAGCTAAACATTTAGTCTAGAAAACAATGAACCAGTGACTTACTGTCAGGACATGGTATCTGCTGTAATGAGAACTTAAACATTTTGTAAATGCAACAATGAAGTTTGTGACCTGTAAGTAGAAAACAAACAGAAAACAATGAGATTTCTGCTTCTTTTTTCAATCGTTCTTAAACTAGAATTTGTTATAATCATCATAATCAAAGCTATAACCCTGCAGGGTCATAGCAGAGCTACCTTGGAGACACCAATACAAAAATCTGGCCATGTCTCTTTGTTATAAACCAAATGTATGTGTGTTTTATATTAATAATGATGTAAGTATACACAAATATTGCCATAGAGACGTGCTATAAAAGAAAATATGGATAATGTGAACGAAATAAAACAACTATGCCTTAAAATAACAGAAATGACAACACAATAAACGCCTTACCCCCAAATCTAAATAAATGAGTGATTAGTATTAAGACCAAATGGCTTAAGAATACCAAACTGAAATATATAGCGATTTTTCAAGGGTGTATCTTGCTCTATCATCAGTGGAGAATTGTATATGTGAAGAATTTTAATCTTGACCAATTCTGAATATTATCAATCCATACTTTCCCAAGTTTTCTTTACCCCCTCCCCAACCCAGAAGAAAGTCTTGTCCTGCTTCGCAACATGTCCAAACCACATATTTGTATGGCTTTTCCCTACTGACAGGAGAAGTTTTGTTGATGCTGTTCTGAAAAATGCATTTATTTTGTTTTCTCACACATTTATAACTGATTATCTGAACTGACCTTGGTGCACTCTGGGCATACCTATAGGAGCTCTGTCTCTTTTAACAGATATCAAGGTGTATGTATGCGGATAGTTCCCATGGTGCTATGTGCACATATATTTATGAGAAAATAGATTTAAAAAAGTGAAATTCTGTGACTATTGTCCAATGGATTACAAGATAGGTATTTTTTACTTCTGTAATGTTTAGGTCATAATTTGAAATATTTAGGCCATATTTTGATTTTTTGTAGTGGAGACTTTGAAATTTTCAGGTCATGATTTGTCTTGTGAATTCATATTGAAAAAACATTTAGGTCACAATCTGAGTTCAATTTTGATATTTAGCATGTATATTTTGAAATTTTTTGATCACATTTTGAAATATTGAGTTCATAATGACATTTTAGGTCATAATTTGACCTTAAGGTTAAATTTTGACATTTTAAAGATCATAAATGCTTGTATATTTGCACAATTTTAGGTCACAACTATCCTAGGTCCAGCCCCCATCATCAGTGCATAACAGGAGAAGAAATTTGAAAATCTTGACAAATTGGAGACTGACCACTCCTTTTTTGAACACATTGAGGTTGATATCTGCATATAGAGCATAGAAGATGTGTCATATCTAAAACAAATAATCAATAAAAGACACAGACTCTTACTTTATTGGTGTGTATCTTAGCCATATTTCTCCCTTCAATTGGGAGCACAACTTCTAGTGAGTGTCGCACCACATCAGGGAATGCAGCCAGATACAGAAAAACGAGTTCCCAATCTTCCTTCAGTGACCAAACAAAATAATTTAATAACAGACTGAACAAATGATTATTCAATTATTGGACTAAACACACAGTACCGGTAATTCAATAATTGACTAAACACACAGTAAAGTAAAGTAAAGTAACCCATAGCATTTATTAATGCCGTAGGGGGTGTGAGATGTTAGCGATCTCACATTTCATAGGCTCTGCAAATGAGGGCGGTAGCCATCTCCTCTCCCTCGCAGTCTTTACTTCCCGGATTAATCTGGTACCCATTTAAGGCTGGGTTGACCTGGGAGCCGTTTCGATCTGAAAACATTTCCACCTCAACTGGGGAATGAACCCAGGACCACTCATATGCGAAGCCAGTGCGCTAACCACTGCGCTAACGCGGCTCCCTAAACACACAGTACCGGTAATTCAATAATTGGACTAAACATTAATTAAATTATGGTAAAAGATGCACTATGCATTAGAATATTCATATTATAGTTTTGACTGTACTGCTAGCACTAATTTAAAACAATTTAATTTCTGCAGGCCTTCTTTGAACATTAGGACTGTATTGTCACTATTTAGTTTAGTTTTCTGAATCAACATTGTTGCAGTCTTGGCAAACCCATTGGTGCACAGTCTCTGGCAATACATGAATTGTATAAATAATCAAATGGTCAGAGGGTGTCCGACAAAGTGGATGGTGCCGCAGTAACCTAATGAACAAATAGTAAAGCAAAATGAGTTAAACAGGTTACTAAAACACTTACCTTGCCTATTAATAAAAAAAATATATTTAAAAAAAAAAAAAAATAATATATAAAAAAACATACAATAAAACTAAACAGGACAATTCTCCACGTATCGGCTCAAATTGAACCTTTTTCAAGAGACAAACAACAGTAAACGACAAAATAAAAAACAAAATAAATGACTATATTTCATCAAGCCCCGTCTCCATAGCGCAGGGATGGCAACGCATCTAGTAAAAGAGAAAATGCGTGCATTCATTATAAACAAACTGAAAGTGGGAAATTAGAGGCACTGTAGATGAGTGCAAGAATAATAAAAGAAAAAGATAACAAAAGGGGCATTTTTCTTATCTTTTTCTTTTATTATTCTTGCACTCATTATAAACATCCCAACTACATATATAGTGCCTCTAATTTCCTACTTTCGATTTGTTTATAATGAATGCACGCATTTTCTCTTTTACTAGATGCGTTTTTACTAGATGCGTTTTTTACCCTGCGCTATGGAGACGGGGCTTGATGAAATATAGTCATTTATTTTGTTTTTTATTGTGTTGTTTTCTGTTGTTTGTCTCTTGAAAAAGGTTCAATTTGAGCCGATACGTGGAGAATTGTCCTGTTTAGTTTTATTGTATGTTTTCTTATATATACTTTTTTTTTTTTTTAAATATATTATTTAAATTAATAGGCAAGGTAAGTGTTTTAGTAACCTGTTTAACTCATTTTGCTTGACTACATGAATTGTATGTAGATCAATAATATGTACTTTCTGCGAAAACTTCAAGTCCAACAGGTAAATACAGCAACAGGTTAATGAAGTTTTGCTAATCACATAAAGATACATAACACACACAAATCAATGTTCTGACCAAGAGGCCATTATCAAGATAAAATATAAACCAAAAATTCAATGTACAACAGAAAACGAACAGTAAGAATTGTAGATGTTCACTGGGCATGTTTAATATCATATGTGGATTGACCAGAAGAGTTGTATCTAGGTCAGGGGCGAAACGACACAGGACAAGGAATATACAAAAATTGATACATACGAGATGTGACATGTGACACTAAACAAACAGAGAAATAATGGAACAACTAGATATTATTCATGAGGCAGTTGCTCATTGACACTGTAGGATTTAAGAGTGTCATATTACAAAATGTAGCGGTTTTCAAGCTCAAGACGTGTCCGGTCATCAGAGAAGTACAATTTAATGGTTGTAATTTTAAGGTCGTGGTGGCCGACATGAGAGCTCAACGAATCACAAGATGAGAGCTCAACCAATCACAAGATGAGAGCTCAACCAATCACAAGATGAGAGCTCAACCAATCACAAGATGAGAGCTCAACCTGTCACCAGATGACAGCTTATCCAACCATAGTATCACGTGAAATGCAACATGAAAAATAGCACAAAAAAAAAGAAAGGAAGACACTTAATTAAAGATCTTATAACAAGATGATTCTTACCTCTTCCCGTAGCAAACTGTAGTCAATGTCCTCTACAGGTGGAAGTGGCGGATACATACCTGGTCATATAAAGCAAAAATTATTAGTTACTTTAGACATATAATGGCAATACTTTTCATTCGCAAGAGAAGATAGGCACTGAATTGAAATAAAGTCAGATTAGGTTTGGAGTTTGTGAGTCCACGGATGAGTAGTCCAATCTGGAATCTTTTACAGGTGATCAGTCTGATTTCAACCTGATTAAAGCTCTTGTAGCTGCATGTCTTGTCTCAATTTTTGTAATTGTCTTTTGTTAAATGGTCCCCACGGGTGATGAGGAGATGCAGGTCAACGAACATTCCACCTCAGGTCAACGAACATTCCACCTCAGGTTAACGAACATTCCACCTATGTTCTTTTGTGGCACATTCCTAGGTGACGGGGAATGCTAAATATGTCATCAGTTCAGATGGGTTAACAGATCGGACAGAAAAATGATGGATACTTTATTAAAGTTTGGTTTATAAAGTGTGAACGTGTTCTAAATCGATCTTCATACAAACATAACTGCAGTAATCACACAGATGCAGTGGCGTCATTTTCAAATTTTGTTCAACGCAAATCAATCTTCTTACAAACATAACTGAAGCGATCACAGACGTGTAGTGACGACATTTTCAAATATTCTTAAACAGAAGCATTATTAGCGTGTCTCACATTCGCACGTAAACTGATATTAACTATGTCAGTGTCCAACATTTAGCAAATCTTCCATTATTAAACTAATATGTCCAATTCAGCACATTTAACACCCTATTGCCACATGAGTTCACACATATAAGATTGTAATATATGTCACTGTGTACACACTGTCTTTTTGCACTATATTCATCTAAGTTCACGCGGACATGTGCCTCAGTTAGATGAGACAATGTCACATTCCTGAAAAAAAAAATGTGCGCACAAATTTTTGGAGACTTTGCTAGACTCTTTTGTAGTAGAATTCTGCATTGGCACTATGCTCTAAGGACATATTCATAATGATCACCCACATCAACATGGTCTTGATATTAGACAGCCTGTCATGCCTTAATGGGGGGTTATCTAACCTGTCATGCCTTGATGGGGGTTATCTTCAAAGGATCTGTCCACTTTTGAAATGAGAATATCACTAAAATGTTGTAGATCTACTTAGACAGGACTCTTTGAAAGATAAACACAGCTTTTTGAAAGTTGGAAAACCAATGACACATGCTGTAGAAGATAACATCCATTTTCAAAATGTGGTGAGACAAACTAGGTCACCTTCACTTATAGGATCCCACAAAGTGCACGAGTGAAGTTACATACTTCTGGTTTCATACATACATTGAAACATGGTCATCACGTACATCTGGTTCTACGTATTATAGTTTTCCAGAAAAGAAAGTGGTCCCTATTGAACAGCCCTCTTATAGATCTATGCTTTATATCTGTTTGTTTGTTAAATGGGGGATTAAGCCTCTTAGCTGAGGCACGACTCTTTCAACCTAAGACATAAGTATATTTTGGTTATATCAGGCCGTATTAGCTTTTATCTAAATGTGACCTAATGGTCTGGGTGTTTGGAAAGCCGTGCGTGCTATTGCTATGTATTATCTATATTGCTAGGTGGAGTTGATGTTTATTTGTGGCCAAGATGCCTTTTATCTAAGTGTGACCTATGGTCTGGGCGAATTGATAACAGTGCATGCTATTATTGCAAAAGAATGTTATGTTGCTAGTTGTATTAAACTGTTTATTTCTGGTGGTATTGCTTTTTTAATTTAAGAGAGACACTAATGCCTGGGGGAGTTTGAAAAACCGTGAGTGTGATTATGCCAAAAATTGTCCATATTGCCAGTCGTATCCTGTGGTGAGCGTTCCTATATCTGTTAAAGTAACAGTCATGTATAAGTGACATGGCACTGATTTAGGTTTAACACACAGGTACTAAACTCAGTTGTATGAGCAGGAACTAGATTGAGGCGACAGACAGGGGCTAAACTTGGGTGTATGAGGATATTTGAGATCGAGGAAACAGACAGGTATTAAGCTGAGATGTTTGACGATGACGGAGATTGAGGTGACATATTATATTAAACTTATGTGTATGAAGATGGCTAGTCCAAATCAAAGGACAAGTGTATGAAGATGGCTCGGTCAAATCACAGGTATATGAAGATGACAAATCCAAATTAAAGGACAAGAGTATGAAGATAGTACAATTCAAAGGACATGTGTATGCAGATAGCTAGTCCAAATTAAAGGACAGTTGTGTGAAGATGGGTAGTCGAAATCAAAAGTCAGGTGTGTGAAGATTGCCAGTCCAAATCAAAAGACATATTTGCTAAATTTAGATGCATGAAGTTGACCGAGTTTGAGAGACAGGTGCTAATCCAGGTGTTTGAAAATGATCTAGATCACTTATTACTCAAAACCGAACATAAATCACCTTTCCTGACTCCCTCAGCAAAATTAGACATCAAGTTAGCAAGTCTGGCTGCATTATACAGAACAAAGGCTCCTAAGCGACTTTCAGCTCCACGATCCTCACTTCTAGCATCCACTTGTAGCTGTAATAGCAAAACAAATCAATCATGTGATACAAGCACTAAATATTGTTGGAAAGTTTATTTTCATTCTAGTCAACAAAACAACACTTATTTCTTAGTCATAATTTAGTAGTATGTGGTGCATGATTGAGAGGCTAGAGCATTGGTCTCACATCCGTGAGGTCTATGGTTCAACTCCTGTAATGACAGGGTTTTGTTTTCTGTCTGAGAATAAATAAAAATTAACTCAACCTGCACATTTGCCACTGCGACAGCAAGAGCATTCGGCTTTTATCACACAGTTATAGATACCTGTTGTAGAATTATAAAATGCTACATTTATTCCATATTAATGTATAGCTCAGAAACATGGACACTAAATAAACAATTAGATGACAAAAATGATGCCTTTGAGATGTGGGTATATAGGAGAACATCATGGACAGAGAAGAAAACAAATAAAGAGGTGCTAAAGACACTTAATATGAAGAAAGAACTACTAAGAGAAATAAAGATCAGGCAAATAAAATACTTTGGACACATTAAAAGACATGACACCCTATTGAAGACCTTACTTGAGGGTAAAGTCAAAGGGAAGCGAGCAAGAGGTAGGCAGAGATACAAGTGGGAGAGTAACATTACACGATGGACAGGTTAGTCTAGCAGAGTGTACCACCAAGACAAGAGACAGGAAATGTTGGAGATACATTGCAGCCAACCTTCGTTGCGGAGATGGCACTTAATGATGATGATAGATACCACCTCCCTGCAACTCCCTAATGGGGAAACATGCAGTTTTTGACTTTGGCAGTAAGTCATTTAGATTGGTGCTCCTTTTTTTTAAACCATGCCCATCCCCCTCCTTGAGACAAAATTTCTTTCATGGCCTCCCTGTTGCCGTAAAAGGATAACTAACACCGTCTACAATTTACCAACATTTTTCTATGCTTTATCGTTCTTATATAAAAATTGTTATAAGTAAATATATGTTATAACACTAACTGCTAATAAAAAAAGATGATAGAAACAATAATGATAGATATAATAAGGACACACACAAAAAATCTGCCGAAGACGGATGTGTTGGGCCATTGGCGCAAATAAAACGGCGACACAACGCATTTCCATTCTCTGGACTACATCCTGCTGAAAATGTAATAGAACCATGGTCCTGCTACAAGAGAAATTCAGCAGGAGTTTGAGAATGTACGCTGAAGAAGAAGAAGATAAGGACAAAATCAGTTGAAGTTTCGGTCACAGATCTTCATCAGAACAAACATAATAATAAAAAAAAATTATATTAATATAGGTCACCTTCTTATTGTTGGATCATGTCTGGATTTTCGGTGACTATATAATTCTTGCTGTTTATCATTCAAGTGGTTACCTCACCAGACACATACATATGTTTGTGATAATGCAAACCTAAAAACTACACAATTCGCAACTTTTAAATTCAATGAATCAAAATATCAAGAACTTACTGGAGTATGTGCTGTATTTCCTAAGAAATCCATCTTGATGCTAGCAGATGTTAGCAGTTTGATTTGTCTGTCAGAAATCTGATCTAAATGTTTTTAGAAAAAAATATATCACAATTTGGCTGGATAATTTTAAAGATTATTGGAAAGTAAAAATATTACAAGGCAAAGGCAGAGGATAATTGAAATAAAAGAAATTTTCACAACATAAAAAAATATGCTGAAGTTGGGGAAGGTCAGGGTGAAAGGTACAAGACATCTCAGCCAAGCTATAAACCATAACATAACACATTTTGTTCTCCGGACCATTATCTTTCTGCTAATCAGTAAAATTTGAGAACAAACCCAGAAGAAGAATAACAAAGAAAGTAACACTTCTGTGGTAGAAGGGTTAGTGAGAAGATCTCACAATTGCACCGGGGTGCAAAGGGAACGCATTGCTCTAGGCGGACCCAGGGTTAGCAGATAACCAAGATCCCAAATGTACCTCCACGTGGTGCACCCTGGAAACAGAAATACAGCAGCTCGTGCTGATTCTGGCCAAATCATTTGGGGATCGTGTCCGAGAATGTGGAGGTAGCAGATGGAATGAGATTTGACTGCACAAGAGACAGACAATATCTCCGACACCACCAGCATCACCACATATAGCAACACTGTCGACATACAGTGAAGCTAGTCAGTCCAGTCCGAACATTGGAGGGGCGGCCAATGTAAAATGCACGTAAAGGTAAATGCATGGCGAGAGACAAATATGTTTCACACAGAGTACAATGAAACAATGAAAGGGCAGAACAGCGCTAGAGGGCAGCGCGAACTGCAAATAGAAAGTGAAAAGTCCCTAGGAAAGGGAACTACAAGCTCCGTCAGCTCGAGACGGGCTTCTAGTTACCAGAGTTCCTAACAGGCAGAGACCCAGACCCATACATCGGCGTTTGGTAAAGCAAAAGACCTAACCCAACTCTAATGTCGAGCCTTCCTAAACCGGAAATATGCTTGCAAAGAGAAAGGGTTCTGTACCCGATGGGTGTAGGCAAGAAAGGGACAACGATGGCAGTCCTGGCCCAACTCTACTGTCAAGGTTTCCTATACCGGAAGTAACTTGCAGAGAGAAAGGGTTCTGTACTCGATTCGCTCAGGCACAAAAGGGACAACGATTTAGCCCTGGCCCAACTCTACTGTCAGGTTTTCCTACACCGGAAATACACTTGAAGAGAGAAAGGGTTCAGTACCTGATGGGCTCAGGCGCTATTGGGACAAGGACGCTCAGCTCGAGAACGCCTTGCTCTCAAACGCGTGGTGTGAGACTCGAACTTGGACAAGGGGTACACGATGTCGGTGAATGAAACCTCGGCTAAGAGGGCGAAAGAGCCAGGGTCCAACTCCTCTGTTGAGTTCTTCCCCTTAAGGAACCAGGCTCACGGATGAGAAACGGTTAAGTACCCAATGGGCACAGGCACAGCACGTCCAATTACACGAGACAAGTTCATAGACAGTGGAACACCTCGTTTGAGTCAGACTAAGAGCAAGAAAATAGTCTGGGCGAAGAGTCTCCACTACGCGTGCCTGGAGACAGATATAGAGGCTGTCACAGGCTAAGGGTAGCCCACCCAAATTGTCAAGGCATGCCGAAATCGGATGTGCTAGGCCTACAAGGCGCATAACGGTGGCACAACGTAATCACGCTCCCGGCGGAAATCGCACGGATATCCGTGATGGTTACAATGGAGCGAACGAAAAACAAACAAACAATTGCACCAAGTAAAAACTTAGTCACGGTTTGAGCAAAGTAAAAATCGCTTTCGTGTTGCAGCACTTCTTCTTCTTCAATGTGATGTGTCCTTTGCAGAACATTATCTTCACTGTCACTCTGTAAGCCTCCTGGTTCTATGCATACTGTCCAGCCTCTTTCAGTCTTAAGCACAGAAAGTATTTGATAACCAGCATACATTCATAAGTCTTGGTGTGCCTCTTGTTCTCTTACCCAAGAGTTGTCACACAAGGCTGTCTTCAACATGGACCACAGTAGACAACATGGACCACAGTAGACAACATGGACCACAGTAGACAACATGGACCACAGTAGACGACATGGACCACAGTAGACAACATGGACCACAGTAGACAACATGGACCACAGTAGACAAACATACATAAATTTGGACGATAAAAATAAGTTTATGTGGCCACGAACAACGGAGGAGATGAGGGTGATGGGCCACAGTTGAAATTCACTGCTGAAAAGAACAGAGTACATATGGTGAAACACGAGTACAGTAAACTTAATTCTCTATGCCCTTTAAACCTTTTCAAATGATTAAATTCTTCTTCTTCGTCTTCTTTCTGTCCTCATGTACCTTTCGGTGTTGAGGGGAGAATGAGTGTACGGTCTTTTGCCCTTCTATGTGCCTCTTCTGCTGTTATATTTTCGAGTGTCTCTAATACGCTATCTATCCACCTTTTACGAGGGCGTCCAATAGGTCTCCTGTTTTCGTATCGTTTGTTAAGTGTTTTTTTGATAATACTTTGCTCTTTGTCTGGTTATGTGGCCGTACCATTTAACTTGTTGTTTCTGGATGTATTCTATTGTTTACTTGATCCCTAATTGTTTCCTAAGTGCTTCATTCCTGATTAAATTCATTGTGTGGAATCCTTATCATGTTTACCAATTGGTCGCAATGCTGATGAGACAGATATGTGAGACAGATATTTATTTGAGTTACCTTCAAGAATATTTCCTTGTCTCATCTCAGCAGCTTCTTTCATTTGGTGGTACCTGCTCCTGGAAGCATATAACCACATTTATTTATTATCTTTGTCTAAAACGAAATTATTGAACCAAAAATTATAAAACAAAATAGTGCTTAAAAAGATGAGGGAAAAACTAGACTAGATAAGTAAATAGGTCTATATATAATCCCAGTTTTGTAAGGAGCAAAAAAAGGATAGAACAAAATCAATGTTTCCACTAAAAGATCTTTATTAAGTTAAGGATGTCGATCCATCATATCTTATTTCTGCTCTTTGTAAAACTGTTAAAGAACCCAGTTTATATTTTTTGTATTACATAAATTTACCATATGCTAAATATTTACCATGTGCTACCAATGCCAAACATGGACGTTGACGGCACAAGACAAACATAAACTTGTGACAGCTGAAATGGCATGCTTATGCAGAATCCTAGGAATATCGCTAAGAGACAGGGTGAGGAATGAGGACATCCGACAAAAAACCGGCACCACCCCAATCTTAGAATACATCAAGAGACAACAGATCAAATGGTTTGCATACATTAGCAGACTACCATCAGACAGCATACCACAGCAAGCTATGCTACACAGATACAGCGAAGGCAGACATAAAGGCCGACCGTGAAAATGATGGAAAACTGAAATAAGAGGCGACAAATTCCACAATATACTCAGCACACAAGAGGGCTGTCTCCAGAAAACTCTTCTACCCTTGACGCTAAAAGGCAACAAAGTGTTCCATTGAATATATTTTACTGCAGCCTCCCTTTCATATGATTAAATAAGTAGTTAGTTTGTCCTGAGATAATCATTCATAGTCATAAATGGGGGTTTACCTAAAATAAAGTAATTAGGTTTTCGAGCATCGGATCTACCATTTGCTGTTAATTTGATGCTCACAGATTAAAGAAATGTTCATAAAAGCCAATTCTGAGTGGACTTACTCATAGAACTCTTGAGCTATTGATTGATATTTTCTGGAGGAAGTTGCCTCTCCTTGTTTAGCTGTGGTTGGTCCTACAACGAGAAGACTCTGGAAAATAAAGTTCATCATAACACAATGATTTACTAGACAGTTTGATCAAATTTCTGAGTAAACAGATGACTGGGTAGTTTGTGAGATTTCTGAGCAAATAGACTGGATAGTATGGTAACAATTTCTGAATGGATAATGAGATAGTTTAATATTTGTGATAATGAGATAGTTTAATATTTGTGATAATGAGATAGTTTAATATTTGTGATAATGAGATAGTTTAATATTTGTGAGTGAAATGATAAGTAGATAATTTGGTAAAATGTGTGGACGGATAACTAGTTAATGTGGTGAGTGAATAAATTGCATAGTTTGGTAAAATTTATGAGTGAATGGATGACTAGATTGTCTAGTAAAACAATGAAGTGAATAACAGTTTAGTTTATTTCATAGTGTTGATTACTAGGAATAACAATCAGAGGAGAACTCATTTCATATGGGCAATGTTGGGGTTTCCTCCAGTCTTTCCTTCATACACAGAAAACTCCAACCCTAAGAGGCATAACCCGCTAGGGTCGCAGAGTTGCCACACTGGAGGCATCAGTACAAAAACTCCTCCAAACACCACTGTCCTCAGTCATTCGGAGTGTAGAAAAATTATGTCCAGACCAGTCTTTGATGTTATCAATCTCGGATTTTCTTTATTTGCCTATTTTCATTCAACCATCGACTGTTCTTTGCAAAATAATTTTAGGAAGTGAGTCATGTCTCGCTACATGTCTAAACCAATCAAGTTTCCGTGTTCATATGAAAGCCTGAAACTATTTGGTGGTGTCAAAGTTGACAGATATTTGAAATGGCTTAAATATGGCAAAATTGAAGTTTTTTCAAACATTCATTAACCCTATGTTACCTTGTGTAGTGGATTATTTTACAATAAATCATTTAGACATATATATCTTGGTCATTTTTGTGTTCACAATTTTAATAGTTGTTTCCCTTTAAAGATAGATGTTTAGTCCGATAGAGCCTTGAAACTTTTAAGATGATGCATTTATATAATATTCTATAGCTGTCAACTTATTTTTCCATAAATATGAATTTTTAACAATTTATTTCCGTATTTCAATAAAAATGTCCGTATTCTGTAACCAAAAAACCTCCAATTTTTTTCCCTATCAATGCGCTCAAAACATGTGCATTAGTAGTAATTACTGAAGATGTAATACAAAATTACCTTTTAAACACCACACCCTCACTCCCCCCCCAAAAAAACAACATTTTGTGGGGAAAGGGGAGGAGGGCACCGAAATCCATCCTAGATGACACCCATGAATTATTCTGTATGTATTTAAATTTGCAAAAACCAAATTTGTCCAAAAAAATAAATAAATAAAAACATTGAGTGTATTTTTATAAGGTATATTTTTTTCTTATGTAGTTTAACTATAATTAGTTTTTAAAAATGAAATATTAAGTATTGATAGCACTTTAGTTTATTTTATGCATTCATCTTTTTTATATAAAGTAAATTCCTTTATCCTTAAAAAAACACCACACTATAGAGAAACATTAATATACCACTTTTCCAATATATTTTAAAGCATTATGCATACCACATAGTTACAACAGGCAAAATTGAAGGCAACAGAGACAGAGGGTGACAACGTGAGAAAATATTAGACAGTTTGACAACCTGGCACGGCAGGGAAACAACAACAATTTTCATACTATGGAGAGCTATGACTGCCTACGCCAGCCGGCATGGCACCTGATGATGATGCATATGTGAACCCAGCACGCTTGAAATATTCATTAAATATATTTTTTTTATAATTTAAAAACTTCAATTGTGTAATCCAGTGTTAAACATAATGATAATAACAAAACTCATAACCCATCAGTGTCGTAGGGGTGTCACAATCAGACATTTGGTGCACAAAGATCATGCGTCGCTATCCTTTATCATCTTGATAAGTTTGGAAACTTAACTCCCTGTCCAGTCCTTGATATTATTCAGCCATGTCTTCTGGCAACATCGACTTCTCCCACTCTCCCTTGACGAACATCTCTTGTCATCGAGGAATGTCTCATTACATGCCAGTATCACCGGAGTTTACGAACGTTCACAATTGTTAACGGTGGTTCTTGTTGACAAGCTACTACATTAATTCTATCATACACAAACACATTGTTCTCTGTAACAGATACCCAACACACGTCTATTGCAATTGTTTTCAAACGCCTGAATTCTTCTAAGTCCAATGTAAGAGTCCAGGTCTCACAGCCATATAGCAGTTGATAGAAATATGCAAATGATAGTGTGCTGACATGATCGTACACAGCGTACGGTTACTTGTACCAGACATAGAAAGAACAATGGAATCAATAAATGTACACATATTAGTCCTGTAACTTCAATTTACCTGGCAAACTTCCTGCTCGGACAGTCCTGCTAATATCAACTCAACCTGCTGCTGTCTGTAAACTTGCTGGTGGGGGACTAGATGTAAACAAATGCTGCACTGTTATAAACACACAAGTAGAAATATTAATGGAAAATATGAATTGAGATTAACTAAGAATTTCATTGAATAAGTAATCTTCTATAATCAACCAAATGCTATGAAGACTGGTGTAGGCAATCATGCTTATCCACAACCCTCTGTCTCTTGTGTTGTTAAATAATTAAGTTTGTATCTTCTTTTGTGCCACAGTGACAACCCATCCAGCAATTTCTCTCTTTGCCTTCACCTGTTTCTTCTTCCCTTGATTTTTCTGGTTGTTACTAAATGTTCAAGTTTTACTTTTCTCATCACATGCCCTATAAATCTTGATTGCTAGTTTCTAATTTTTTTCTATAATTTTTATTTTTTTCTCCAGCATCTTTAAGAACTTCTACATTAGATTTCTTGGCTGCCCATGGCATTTTCATCATTCTTCTTAAAAACCACATCTTAGTTGCCTCCAGCACTTGGGCATTTTTGTTTACTGTACATGCTTCGCATCCATAAAGATGGATTGGCTCAATATAACATCCTAGCACACTCACTCTCACCCCCCATACGCTGATGTACAGTACCTACATCACTGAAGCCTTCAAAATCTTCTTCATCCGAATCGCCATCCACGAACACAGACACGAACACGTCACTGAATCAACCACACGGTCACGCACACACAGTGTGGTTTGCAAACGTGAAGAGACCAAATAATATACACTACAGGGCTTTCAAATACCGTGGCAAAATCAGGGATGACCACTCTACCACTCAGTTATTATAAATGCATGATGGGAAATTATCATGGCAGACTATTGTCCATGATTACAAATGGCTAACTCAATTTGGCATATGTTGACATTGGGTGTCTATGGAGGTAGTAACTTGGGGCATATGTCGACATCAGGTTGCTACAGGTTAAGGGTATGCGGTTGTAAGACCATCTCATTGTATTCACAGTTTCGTTTATATTTCTAGTACGCTGTTATTTCTTGATAAAGGTCCCCATTGGACCATAATGTGAAAGAAGTATATTCATTTGTTTTTTGGTTGCTATTTCTCATTGATATTATTTTTGCTGTTTATTAGTTATATTTATAAATTAGTAATAATAATACCTTTATCATAGTTGTTATTTTTTATTCATTTTTGTATGGTACTTTCCACCTTGTTAGATATCCTCTGGCAATTTGGTTATTTATTATTAAAAGTAACAGGGTTTCCCATTTCTGTAACATATTTGCCCATTTCAGTGTTAGTCCGTCAAATTCTGTCTTAATGTTTTCCAGTGCTGCCTTCAACTCTTTCATCATGATGTCACCTTCATTATCATTGTTTTTTTGTCTGTCATTTCTAATGTTTAACCTTGCTCACAATCCAGAATAATCTTTTCATCTTCCCATTGCTTCTTTCTGAGCAGAGGGCTATCATCTTCCTATTACTACTTTCTCAGCTGAGGACTACCATCTTTCCGTTACTAATTTCTGAGCAGAGGGCTATCATCTTTCCGTTACTACTTTCTGAGCAGAGGGCTATCAAAAAAACATACATGAATTTGAGTGCCACAGTGTAATATCAGACCAATTATTTTTTATGGATGTGAAGCATGGACTGTAAAATTAAAAAAAGCTGAAACTAAACTGGAGGTTACTGAGATGTAGTTTTTGAGAAGAATGATGACAATACAATGGACAGCTATGATGACAATACCATGGACAGCTATGATGACATTACCATGGACAGCTATGATGACAATACCATGGACAGCTATGATGACAATACAATGGACAGCTATGATGACATTACCATGGACAGCTATGATGACAATACCATGGACAGCTATGATGACAATACCATGGACAGCTATGAAAACTAATATAGAAATCTTCTGTGATACTGAAATGAAAAAAAAATTTTATAGCAAAAATTAGAAGCAGACAAGATTTTTAGGGTATGTGATAAAAAGATCAAAACTTTAAGATTTAGTAACTACCGGGGAAATCAAGGGGGAAAAGTGAACGTAAGACTAAAAGAGAATAAATTTGTGGCATGAGAGAATGTCACAAAGTGAACTTATTAACAACACAAGAGACTGAGAGTTGTGGAGAAACGTGATCGATAACACTACTCGGGATAGCACTTGTTGATTGATCAATTAAATTCATTGATTAAGTAGAAGACAATTTGTTTTGTTTATCTCTTATGACTGTAAGAAGACAATTCTATTTCCCATATTTTTCAAGGTTTGCAGATCAATTTATGATTTTCTTCAGCATATTTTTCTGGGTTTTTCCCCCCAATATTTCTTCGAGCGTAAGGAAGGGGACATTATTATCTTTAGTAGACAAATATGATACAAGTTGGATTACCTTTCTTTGAAGAAGTTCAGCCAAATGGATGGCTTCCTGCATAACATCAGTGGGCTTGCCATCATGAACAACTGAAATGATTTTCAATATGGAGACATTTTTAAGGAAAGTAATACTAAAAATAATTTAAAGATATAAAAAAATGTAGTGAGGCAGTTTTATTTTACATTAACACAACATATTTAGGCTGGGTACATAACATATCTAGGTTGGGAAGGGTTTGTATATACATGATTTGTCTAGAAATCGGGCTGACATAATAACGGCAGTCTTTGATTTGCTACAGAGTGAAGAAGATGATGCTGGAGGTGGTAGAAATAGACATACGAAGAATATAAGAAATGGAAATGACCAGGAGTAAGGGGAGAAAGTGTGTCCTGGAAAGATTAGAAGATCACATAATTAACATCTGACTGGGACCGTGCGTCTGTATACTCTTGGATGGCCGATAGATTGCAAAGAGCGGAGAACTTATGGAAATATGTCACATGATGATGCTGGTTTTTAATCAAGAATCTAGGTTGGCGCCCCCGCACCACACACCCCCACCCACTCACAACACATACAGAGAGAGAGAGAGATACAAAGTTGTGATAAAAACTTATATCAATCAATCAATCAATCTACTGCCATGCCGACTGGCGTAGGCGATCCTGTTTCTCCACGACTCTCTGTCTCTTGTGTTGTCAATAAGCTCGGTTGGTGAGCTTCTACCGTGCCACGATACAAGCCCATTTAGTAACTTTTCTCTTTGTCGACCCCTATCTCTTCTCCCTTTGATCTTTCCAGTGGTTATTAAGTGTTCAAGCTGTGTTCTTCTCAGCACATGCCCTAGAAACGACTGTCTGCCTCTAATATTTGATATGATTGATATTTTTACGCTAGCATCAATGAGAACCTATGCATTAGTTTTCTTGGCTGTCCATGGTATTTTCATAATTCTTCTCAGAAACCACATTTCTGTAGCCTCCAACTCACTTTGAATTTTCTTGTTTATAGTCCATGCTTCACATCCATAAAAAAGAATCGGTTCGATATAACATCTCAGCACCCGAATTCAGGTCTGCATTGATAGACTTCCATTGCAAAAAATGGTTCTCATTTTTTGTAATGCTGATTTGGCTTGTGCTGCTCGGCTCTTTATCTCACTTGAACATCTACTTTCTGATGTTAACAGGGTGCCAAGATATTTCACTTTTTCAACTTGTGCCAATTTTGTGTTATTAATTATTATGTTGCATCTTGGTGGTGTATGTCTCTTTGATACAACCATTATTTCTGTTTTCTTCTTGTTTAAACTGAGGCCTTTGTTTTCACTTTCCTTCACTACTTTATCTAATAGGGCTTGCAGTTCTTGTTCGCTTCCTGCGATCAGTACTGTGTCATCAGCATATCTCAAGTTATTTATATTGTATCCTTCCACTTTTATTCCGGGCATATCTTCTATATTTTGCATAATGTATTCTGTATACAGGGAGAAAAGGTCAGGTGACATTACACAACCGTTCCTGACACCCATTTCTATCTTTTGAAATCTACCTATAGTGTTGTTAACTCTCATCGCAGCTGTTTGTTTCCAATACATATTTTTTACTATTCTTAGATCTTTCCCATCAACGTTAAGATTTTCTAGCAATTTATATACTTATATAAAACTTATATACATAACATAAATGGATAATTTTATTCCTTAATTAACATTATTTCTGACAACTAGGAAAACATGGTAGAAGATCAGGAGACATGACGTACAATCCTGTGTAGTGGAGCTAGGACATTTGAGTACTAAATATTGAACAGAGTGAAAGAACAACAGCTCGGGCATAAGGAGCAAAAGTCTAGTAATGTAATGTTTCCTTGCCCCCTTCTGTAACAGATACAATTGATCATGGATTGACAAACTCAGCAATGAGAAAACATTTCCAACTGTGCCTGCATAATTCCATCTAATACATGCTTGCATCAGGCGTTCTGTGAATGCTTAACTGCATCTAACACAACTAAAGAGATTATTTCATCATTTAATTTTTAAAAAATACACATTATTTATTTACATTAACAAATTAGAAAAAAATATTAAAGGATCAACTTCAGTGGCAAATTCTTCTTGATTAGAAACTAGCATTACACCATGTGAGGCACTCCCATAAGTGCTTTGCTCTCCATTCCAGTAGCCATCCTAGTTTATGTAGACTCAGAGTCCGGGTCAGGTGGTGATTGCGTGATCTTCGGGAACTTCCAAAAAATTACTCAGTGGCAAATTAAAAATACCAAACTAATAACAAGTTATGGAAGAAAATTTGAACAATAGAATGTTCATTACCTGTAACTTGATGAAGGTTTCTATCAAAGCCATCACTACCAGAGTGTAACTTCTTAACATCTATAACTTTCTTTAAATCCAGAACAATATCAGGAGAACCATTTAGGCTATAAGCATTGTTATTGGTGGAAATGTTGGTACCAACACATTTTTCACCATCGGAATCACACTTTTCAATTTTATGTAGCTTCTCTGAGATTCCTGCAGAGGAAGTAAACAGCTTTGCTGTTTCTATAAAATTCTGTTCTATTCTTGACTGCTCTGCAGTCAGTTTTTCATCAGTCTGTTCAGCATTAGCTGCTTTTGTTGTGTTAATAAATGCTTGAAGATCACAGGTGTCTCTTGTTTGTGAAGTTACTGAATACCTGAGAACAAGACACAAAAAATCCAATGTTAATATAAGCATAAAGAAAGTCAATGTAAACATAAATATAAGTAAAGTTATTGCAAACATAAATATAATTAAAAGTCAATGTAAACAGCTCAGGAGACTGTGCTGTCGAAACCAAAAGAAGAATTGCATTGGCGACATTGAAACTTGCGTAAAGGAAAAATCTTTGGCAAGGTACCAGCAGCAAAACCAAACTATGTATGATAAGAACATGTGTATTTTCAGTGGCAATATACGGTTGTGAGACATGGACATTAAATAAAACAATAGCAAAGAGAATCGCTGCTTTTGAAATGAGATGCTACAGAAGAATTTTACGCACACCACGGACAGCTAACAAGACAAATCAGGAAGTGTTAAGATCAATAAATATCAAAGAGGGCTGGCTCCTTAACAACATCATAACAAGACAGCTGTGTTTTTTTGGTCATAATATTAAGAGACATAACAGCATGGAAGGATTAATAGCTGAAAGCAGAGTTAACAGTAGCAAGGGAAGAGGGTACAAATGACGACGATGGTCCAGTGACATATTCTATCTATCTATTCGCTGAAACCCTTTGTTGTCTTTTGGCATCAGGGGTAGAAGAGTTTTCTGGAGACGGCCCTCTTATGTGCTGAGTATATTGTGGAATTTGTCACCTCTTTTATTTCAGTGATCCATCGTTTTCGTGGTTGGCCTCTAGGTCTGCCTTCGCTGTATCTGTGTAGCATAGCTTGCTTATGTGATATATTAGATTGCTAAAACGTCTCTAGCTGCGGCAGGTAAACTCGCCCAGAATCGTGAAGTGTTCAGAGAATCCATAAGGAAGACATATGTTCTGGAAAGAAAATGCCAGGTTTGAAACCACATCCAGACCCCAAAAAATCAGGGTTGTGATTTATCGCTTGACACGACCACTCCTGCAGTTGACTCAGCTGTAAATGAGTACCTTACACATGAGCTAGGGGGGGTAAAAAAACAGCAAAGAAGGGAACTGGCCACCCCATCTAATAGTTGCTGCGGCTTAGTACATGAAGAGTTATCTTCATCCCCGATGACAAATGCCACGGGAGTATGTCCTTTTACCTGCAGATCAGAACTTCCTTGCAAGAGACAGCCTTTTATTAAGATCAAGCTGAGCTAGAGAGTTTACTTTTAGATTGAGCGACCAGTATTATATGCACAATACAGGGGAGACTAACTGTTACAGAGTCATCTCTCTACTGGCAAGCTAGCCAACTCACTTATTCATGTGGCACGGTGTGCCCAAAATTAACTTGACAACAACTAACCCACAAGCTTTCAGCAACTTGTCTATGTGACAACTTAGTATTCCCAGGCGTAGGTCAGTTAGTGACATCTGGCTATTAATGTCTTTAGTCTTGACACAGTTGATTTGGACTGAATGGGAGTTCTTTTCTTTGGTGTGACCATATTTATGACCTTCATCTTGGATCTGAAAAATGAAGACACCACACTATTGTCATTTTATTTCAAAATGGAGTTAACTTTTCTGGATATTAAGTGAAAGTCACAATTACAATACCCAGTACTTGACCTCAAATCACACAATTTTAATTAGTTATTTCCCCTTTCTAATGTACTGGTATGTTAATTTTATTTTGTGCACATATTTCTATTTAAAAAGAAATATTGTTGTGTACCATTATTCATGGTTTATAATTATGATATGTGAATATAACAATGAAGTCAGTTCTTTACAAATAGTTTCTATACAAGGTAGATATGGACACAGGGGAGATAACTATGTAAAAGTAACTGCTTTGAGGACAAATGCTCAATATTCCTATCACAAATTTTACACAATGTATTTATAGGTTCTGGTTTAGGAAGAACAGTTACATGAACAATATAAAACAGTTCAATTCCATGTTGTCATACATTGAGGATGTGTATTAGACTTGGCAGAGACATGCCCTTTCAACCTAGGATAGATTTCCTTCTTAGTTACATCAGGGCATCTGGAGGCATTTGTATTTTGTGGCATGGTTGCCTAGTTTGCGCTACAATTTTTCTGCCCAGCCATGTTGCAGCTGAGGTCCTTAAGAGGACTATATTGTGGCTTGTTCATGATCCTAACATTGTTCTCTCTTATAAAAGTAGCAGTCTGCCTCAGACATGTCACACAAACATAGTTCTCCATCAGGTAGGTCAGGGAGAACCACATCTCAACTATTTTCATGAAGATGACAGCCTTTGAGCGCATCAAATGTCGGCTTGTCTTTTCCAAATGAGCACACAACTCTGTCTGATCAAGTTTTGGCATACTGTACATGTGATAGTTCCGTCTACAGTGGCCAGTTATAAGTTTGGATATCAAAATGAACGAAAATAGGTATTCGTGTTACCAAACAAAGTAATAAAACAATCTAACAACGAGACACAGTGACAGACGACGTTTCGACTAAAAGCCTTCATCATGACAAACAAGGACCACAGTAAACCACTTACATAGAGACATACATGGTTGTGATAGGGACGAGAGAATAAGGGAAGAAGGACAATAGCGAATATAACCTGGTCCCTTCTCTGTAGTTTTGCATCTCTGATCATTTCCCTTGATGTTCTCTTACTCTTCTTTCACTGAATCTATAATTCATTATGAGCAATTTATTTCATCATATGTGGCCCAATCAACGCCATCTGCTTGAAGTAGCGATGAGGATTAGTCCAGCCAACAGAGGCTGGAAACTAAGATTGGCCAAGCCATCCTCTACATTGAGCAAGACCACAGTCCTGCCAAAACAATCACAGGTGCTGAAGTTGGAGATTCCAGGCAGAGAGGAGCACCAGCAACCATGGTATCACGCAACACGACTAGATACCATGGCTTCACATCAATAACAACAACAAAATGATTTGTGCCCTTTCCTCAATTTGGCATTTACTTCCACCTTCTTTGTCCCGTTTATCTACCTACTCATTTCAACGTAATAGGCTTGTAATTACTTTTACTTTGCTGAAACTTCTTCTTCTTTAGCGTTCATTCTCAAACACCCACTGAATCTCTCTTGTAGCAGGACCAATGGTCCTATTAGATTTCCAGCAGGATGTAGTCCAGAGAATGGAAATGCGTTGTGTCACCGTTTTATTTGCGCCTATGGCCCGACACATCCGTCTTCGGCGGGAACTGAAACTATTACTAACTTTCATCAGTGCCTCTGACAGAGATTATCCAAACTCAAAATTGTGTTTCTAAGTTCATAAATCCAATGCAAGAATTTGTATAATGATCATGTTCGTTAGCAGGAATAAGTCCAAAATTTCATAGTTTATAGCTTAGCTGCAATAGCGAAGTCTTTCAACCTAATACATTTGAAATTCAGCCAAGGCAACGTATCTGGCCGTGGATAGACAACTAAAGTTCCCAGTCACCATCCTACGCTTAACGGCAAGTGTGGATATTCTGCCATCAACCACCTGCGGAAAGACAATAGACATTTGAAAAACACTATGGGATTTGAGTCAACCTAAACGTCTTAAGTCACTTCTTCATACATTTACAGCAGGTCACAGTTGTGCTGTTCCTTGCTCCACTTAGGAACCAGGGAAACAACTGAGTGTAACACAGGAATAACAGAAAGTGATGCAACATAGAAAAGACTAGTTTACCTTCCTTGGAACCAGGGACAAATCTTACCTTCCGAAATACAGCTTGACAAAATTGTACCCTGTGCAAGTGAAATGCCACAATGCTGAATCTATCTCTAGTGATTTTCTGGACAAAATGTAAGTGTGTTGTCAACTTTTCTTCTAGATATTTCAGAAGCTGTTGAAAGAAATATGAATGTTATGGCAAATTGTTACAATAACTTTAGGTATGTGATCCTAAAATGAAACCAAACGGGACTACCATTACAAATGTTTTAATAAAATTTGTGTTGATCTGAAATTTTGTGATGTCACTGACTGCTGGATCAGTTCTTGATACAAAATGGCTACCGTAAGTTTGCTAGAGATGTAGTAAGTCTGTTACAGTCACGAAGACTGCTGCCGGATGCAAAGATATGTGAACTACCCACTGAGAGCCTCCCTCTCTATTTGTGTACCCCTAATTGAGTGGTCCCACCTATACTACCCTCCTAAAATAAATATCTCAACCTCCAACCACTGATGGGTAATTATAGCCAAGGGAAATAATGAAATAACAATGAACACAGATTTTCCTGTCCATTGTAATTCATTTTGTTTCGCTTTCCGCAAAAAAGGTAGTCCGTTAAGCAAACATGAACCTACCAAACTTTGAAAATGTGTCTACATGGGTTTCCATAGAATAGGTTCTCAGTAAAGCAGAGATTACATAATATTTTTCTGTGGTTTTTGTGTGTGTGTGTGTGTAGGATAAAAATTGTACAATGAAAATTATTCCGGAAAGGCTTGATTTATCATATAAAATATTGCATTTAATAAATTGAAGCACTAAACAAAACCAGTAATGATAACACTGTGAATAGAAAGATACAAAGACATTCTCTGGACTACATTCTGCTGGAAATCTAGTAGGACATGTCCTGCTACAAGAGAATTCAGCAGGAGTTTGAGAATGTACGCTGAAGAAGAAAGAAGAATCGTTTACAACTAGTAGCAAAACTGACACAATAATGACATATACATATATTAAGAATATTTTTATGTGCATTCATGCGACTAAGCACTACACAACACAGTGCATGATGGAAACCAGAGTACACACATTTTCAAGTCTGGTTTTATGTTACAATCACATACCAAACTTTTTTTTACATCAACTGATGAAATCGAGGCATATGTCACTTTTGATTGCAAATAGTTTTTAGATAGATTAGTAAAAATGAGGTTTGATATGGTCCCTCATTCAAAGGTCAAGAGTTAGAATCACCAGTGATGTGATTTATGGCCCTTGACTAAGTAGGTACAGAAAAGCACTTAGTCCTGCTGAAGATGGATGAAAAACTTGCAGGCCTAGTATGCTAGTATGGATGTTATGATATATATACATATATATATAACGTATATCACATACCGTGTGTAATTTCATTATCCATTTTAAATGTACTATTTCGTTCAACTTATTTAAATGTCTAAATGTTTTATTAGCCATTTATATAGTTATATAGAATGCTGAGAATATCATGGACTGCCAGAAAAACGAATGTGGAGGTGTTGAAAGAGTCAAATGTGAAACGGACCATAATCAATAATATAAGAAAAAGACAATCTTCATTTTTTAGTCACTTCATGAGACAAGAAGGTTTGGAGAGCATAGTCACAGCAGGCAAGATTAAAGGCGACAGAAACAGAAGGTGACAACGTGAGAAAATATTAGACAGTTTGACAACCTGCACGGCAGGGAACAACAGTGAGCTTGATACACAATACTGGAGACAGAGAGCTGTGGAGAGCCATGATCGCCTATACCAGCCAGCATGGCACCTGATGATGATAGTTATATACCAAGTATGAAAGACATATGATAATCCACTTTTTCTCACATATTTAAAAAATGTTCACCATGATGAACGTCCGCCATCTTGTTTTTAAATACATCTTGGTAACAAGATAGAATCCCGTGTGTTTAAAGAAATATATTTGCCATCTTTTTATAATAAATGTTCTGTATGTTTCTTTATGTATTTAAAAAAATTGTTAAAAATGGTTTCTTAACACATGTAATATTTATATAGTTTTAAAAAAACCAAGTTAAAGCATAGGAATGCAAGTTAGTTTGCTAGCATGCTTACGAGGTCATTGTGATGACTACATTGAACTTATTAAGCGATAATTTATGTAGCACTAACAAAGTTTGTTAAACATTAGGCCTAAATAGTATAGAAATCTAGACCTAACCACACCTTGTTGGATATTTATCATAAATAACAAATATATTTAATAATTATTTTAATTATGCAAATTAGCCACCATTTAGAATATTAATTAGCTATAGTTGCATCTGAAAATTATATATTTATGGTGCGCAGATTCGTCTTTTCTTCCCATACACAGAAATGTATAGTTTGTAGCATATTTTATCATAAATAACTGATATTTAATAATTATATATTCAATTCAATGTTAATTATGCCAATTAATTGCTATTTTGAATATTAATTATCTTTGGTTAGATATGAAAATTATGTCAATGTGATCCGCAGATTCATCTTGTCTTCCCGAACACATAAATGTAAAGTTTGTAGAATATTTTATTATAAATAACTGAACTGTTTAACTCTTTATATCCATCAAGCCGCTAATATCTACATTTTTGAGACCCACTATGCAGAAAAGCCGCTCAAATCTACATTTTAATATGAATTTACTATCGTGTTCGGCATAGTAGGAAAACCGCACGGAGACAAAGAGTTAATAATTAGGCTATTCAATTGAATTATGCAAATTAGTCATCATTTTGAATATTAATTTGCTTTGATTGCATCTGAACATTAGCACAATGTACTCCCCAGATTTGTCATTTCTTCCAGAACACAAAAATGTATAGTTTGTTATATTTTTTTAAAAATCATAAATAACTAATATCATAAGATATATCATGAATTAATGGCTCGGCTACAATTCTTGGTCACAACTTTGTGTAGGTACTTGGACATCTGGGATTAGCGTGTTTGGAAAATTTGCCTAGGCTATACATTTCTTGTGACTTTTACTACTTTTTAGTGATGTCGCTATGTGTCACGTTTTAAACTAGATTTATTAAGTTCTTTAACCATTTTTCTTTTTATATATGTAACTTTTCAGGATACAAGAGGATACAGAAAGCAGCAGTTATTGTTTTAAAAACATCAACATTTGTTTTAATTATGCAAATTAGCCACCATTTTGAATATTAATTAGTTGTACATGCTTCTGATAATCACAGCAATGTGATCAACAGATGCATCTTGTCTTTGTGAATACAAAAATATATAATTTTGTGGTATTTTATTATGTTTAATAGATATTTAATTTATTTTCATTATAATTATGCAAATTAGCAGCCATTTTGAATATCAATTAGTTCTATGACCATCTGAACATTGCAGAAATGTGATCAACATAAATGTCTTGTCTTCACGAACACAAAAATGTAACCGGGTAGTTTCAAGTGTATATATTATTGAAAATAACAAAGATAATTCAGAAATTATCAGCTCAGCAAGACTTTGTGGTCACAAGTTTTATTTATATTTTCCTATATGTTTCATGTAAATTATTTTAATGTCAAATTAATTGAAAAAAATTCATAACTTTTTTCAGGGTTTACGTACAGACTTTATTGAGGTATCCTTGAATTGCACTTTTTAAGGGCTCTCTTTAGGCATTAGCACAAAGGAGCTCTATGGTGCCCAAAATTTTTTAGCAAATTATGTCCCTTGAAGAAAATGGCCACGTCTATTTCCTGACCATGCAAGTAGGCAGTGACCACATTTCGATTAGATTTCCAGTGTCCCTGATACTATTTGACATATAGAAGTGGACATTTGTGTGACATCAAGTCTTTTCTGTACACAGTTGGGCATCTATCTGACAAATACAGCGGATATTGTTTGAGTAACTTGTATTTTAACACTAGGTATTGTCACTTATTGTGTATTTTCATTATCCATTTTTAATCTACTATTACATTCAACTTTACTCACTGTCTAAATGTTATATTAGCCATTTATACAGTTATATACCAAGTATGAAAGACATTATGAGGAGCGCTCTGTCTCATCCAATGTTTTAAAAATGTTCACCAAGTCCATGCTGCATGTCCGCCATATTGTTTTTCAGACATATTGAATAACAAGAAATACAATTGCCATCTATTTAAAATATTAAATGCTCTGTGTGTTTATGTATTTACAAAATTGTTAATTTCTTTAAAAAACTAAGCCAAAGCATATGAATGGGAGTTGGTTTGTTTGTTTGCCTGCTTACAAGCCTTACAAAAGGTTGTGTGTTGTCATGACAACTGTCCGACTTGGTTTGTGACTACACTACTGATGTGCTGCAATGTGCACTCTTTGGACTATTGGTATTGCATTGCCTGCAAGTAGCAGCTTTGCTAGAACATGATCTATGCATAATAATACAAATTATATATACAATGGGATTTTGATGGGGGAAGACATGACATGAGAAAGAAAAATATAAAAAATGTCTACTTTATTCTTACCATTCTAGGAACATTTCCCTAAATAAGCAGTTCACAAAACTAAACACAAATCACATCACTATGTACATGAATAATCCATGAAAGTTTTATCACATTTGTGGCACAAAAACCCTGTAGGATATTTTATCATAATTCACAAATATATTGAATAATTATTTTAATTATGCAAATTAGCTGACATTTTGAATATTAATCTTTGGCTGCATATTAAAATTATGTCAAAGTAATCTGCAGATTCGTCTTGTCTTCTTGAACACAGAAATGTATAGTTTGCAACATATTTTATCATAAATAATAGAAATGTTTAATAATTAGGCTATTCAATTCAATTTTAATTATGTAAATAAACCGTTATTTTTGAATATTAATTAGCTTTGATTGAATTTGAAAATTAGCACAATGTACTCCCAGATTCGTCTTTTCTTCCCGAATACAAAAATTTATAGTTTGTTATATTTTTTATCATTAGTAACTCTGATATGTCATGAATTATCATGAATTATTGGCTCCACTACAATTCTCCGTCACAACTTTGTGCACTAATCAGCTTATATTTCCTTATATGAGTTCCATGTAAATATTTTTGATGCAAAATTAATTCACAAAAATTCATAACTTTTTTCAGAATTGACGTACATACTTGATCGAGGTATCATTGAATTGCAATTATCAAGGGCTATCTAATTGTAGTATTTATAATGCTGTAAACCCATTTTGGAAATTTGTGCTAGTGCCACTAGTACACAGTTGTAACACAGTACAGTACTCAGTCTCAGGTACTGTCACTCATGTCACATCATCATATTCATATCATTCATAGTTCATACCAGAGTCTTTTGAGATTCGTCCATTTTCAAACATCCTTCTGGAACGGTAATATCTCCAAACTCCAAGTCCCTAGTTTTCTTTAAAAATTTTACATTTTTTTCGTTACTAATGTTAATGTGAACAAGAGCAGTATTAATATTTTCTTTCAGTTGTTTTAATATCACGTCTGCAATGCTTTCCGCCATTTATGTTTATAACGGAAGTGTTGAACCAGCGTTACCACTCAAATATTTAAAAAGACCCAAGTTCAGAGGACAAAAAAGGCCAAGATAAGCCAGGTTCTTATCTTGTTCTATATATATCATCATCATCATCAAGTGCCATGCCGACTGGCGTAGGCGGTCATGGCTCTCCACAGCTCTCTGTTCACAGCATTACCGGTATGTATCAAGATCGTTGTTGTTTCCCTGCCATGCCAGGTTGTCAAACTGACTAATATTTTCTCACGTTTTCGACCTCTGTCGCTGTTGCTTTCAATTTTGCCTGTTGTGACTATGCTCTCCAAACCTGCCTGTCTCTAGAAGGGGCAAAAAAAAGAAGATTGTCTTTTTCTTATATTATTGATTATTGCCTGTTTCGCATTTGACTCTTTCAACACCTCTACATTAGTTTTTTTGGCAGTCCATGGTATTCTCAGCATTCTTCTATAGAACCACATCTCAACTGCCTCTAATTTCCCACTTCTAGTTTGTTTATTGTCCAAGACTCTCTCTCTCTTTCTTTCTCTCTCTCTCTCTCACTCTATATATAATTATATATATATATATATATATTATAAAATGCTACATCTATTCTATATTAATGTATGGCTCAGAAACATGGACACTAAATAAACAATTAGAAGACAAAATTGATGCCTTTGAGATGTGGGTATATAGAAGAATAGGGAGAACATCATGGAAAGAGAAGAAAACAAATAAAGAGGTGCTAAAGACACTTAATATGAAGAAAGAACTACTAAGAGAAATAAAGATCAGGCAAATAAAATACTTTGGACACATTAAAAGGCATGACACCCTATTTAAAAAACTTACTTGAGGGTAAAGTCAAAGGGAAGCGAGCAAGAGGTAGGCAGAGATACAAGTGGGAGAGTAACATTACACGATGGACAGGTTACCGTCTAGCAGAGTGCACCACCAAGACAAGAGATGTGGGAGATACGTTGCAGCCAACCTTCGTTGCGGAGACGGCACTTGATGATGATGATGATATATATATGTCATGTGACGTATTCCTTCCAGAACGTTGTCTTCCCAATGAACTCTCTGAACCTCTCTCTGTCTTGGGCGATGTGGCTTGCATTTTCTAGCGATGTATTCATGTTATCTTTAATGTCGTCAGTCCATCGTCTTCTTGGTCTGCCCCTTCTCCTCTACCCAGGCACTCTTCCCTCTATTATTTGTATTTCTAAACAGTTGTGTCTCTTTATATGACCAAACAGGCGTAGTTTTCTTTTTGTTATTGTGTTTAGTAACCAACACTCTGGAATATTCAGTGTGTTTATAATATCTGAGTTTCTGGTTTTATCCTTCCATGATATTCTAAGTATCTTCCTGTAGCATTTGAGCTCGAAGGCGCTGATCCTCTTTGCCGCTGTTTTACTTAGAGTCCATGTTTCACATCCGTATGTTGCAACCGGAAAAATAAAAGTTCGTAACATTAGCACTTTCGTTTCTATTTTGTTGTTTTTCCATATGTTTTTCAGCCGTGTTATTTTGCAATATGTCATTGCCAATCTCTTCCTTATTTCTGCCATGCAGTCTCCTGCACCGTTGATGTTTGCTCCTAAGTATTCAGATTTATCCACACATTCTATCTCGGTATTGTCTATTCTGATTTTTGGTTGTTGTGTTGTTATATCTGTTGACATGATTTTTGTTTTCTGCGTGTTTAAATACGAATTTTGTGCTTCGCTATATTTCTTTGTGTTCTTGATTAGTTGTTCCAATCCCTTTATTTCATTTGAAAGAAGCACTGTGTCGTCGGCGTAGCGTAGTTCCGGGATTAGGAATCCACCTATGTTTAAAGCGTGGTAGTCAGTGTTGTGTATGTCTTCTCTCACATTCCTCATTATACTTTCAGCGTAGATGTTGAACAGGTATGGGGAGAGTGTGCACCCTTGCCTTACTCCACTCTGTACCTCAAACCACCCTGAGAGATCGTCCTCTAACTTCACTTCAGCCTTTTGATCTTGGTAAAGTTCCTCTATTAGATGAATCAGATGTCTTGGGAAACCCATGCTGTTCATTATCTCCCATAGTTGCTGGTGTTGGACGCAGTAGAACGCTTTTGAGTTATCTATGAAACACATGTGCAGGTCAGTTGAAAATTCCCTACACTTTTCTATGATCAATCTCAATATATATATATATATATATATATATATATATATATATATATATATATATATATATATATATATATATATATATATATATATATATATATATATATATATAATATTATATATATATATATATATATATATTATATATATATATATCCTATATCCCAAACCATAAAACCTAACCCTAACCCCAACCCCACCCTCAACCAAACCCTAACTTCTAAAAAAAGTAACACTAAACTGGTTTCTTTTCACCAAAAAATATCTTTCATCAATTAATAAGCTGAATTTTCTGTTTCCAAAATCAGATATCAAGTCTTTATGGAAATATGATGCAAGCACCTAACCCTAACCGTAACCCTAAACCTAATCCTAACTCTAAATTTAAACCTAACCTTAAACCTAACTCTACCTCTAAACCTAACCCTTACCCTGGCACTAAACCTAAGCCTAAGCATAACCCTAAAACCTAATCCAAATCCAACTGTTTTGAATAAAACGAAACATATTATTTGAAGAGTTAAAAAAGCACAAACAAGCACTAAGTAATGACAAAATGCACTAAAATGTACCAGCAAATTTTTAAAAAAGCACTAAACGCGTTATTCCAAAATTTTTAGCACCAGATATTTGAAAACCACCAGATTCGGTGTCGAAAAAAAATGTCAACCCTGGTAAAAAGATGAATGAAAGAATTTTTGTTACGAGAGTACTGTTTTAAAATAAAGCTGTCCGTTTGTCACAGGTGCCCGAAAGCCAAGCAAAAAAATCACTGTACTGTTACCTGCCAGGGATTCTCGTTATCGGCGACTAAGAAAGTTGTGGTGGTGAAGTTGCTATTAGATGGTCAAAGAGTCACATATATCACATTGAAGTCGGATGTGTCCGGTCAATAGGTGCCTTTATCACATCTAATATGTAAACCATGCCATATCGCAGTCTGTTCTCTGGACTATATTCTATTCGGCTGTAGAAGTTTGAAATTCCTGCCTCTACAAGTGGCACGTTATTGTTTAGTCTTGAACATTGTGTCCATATAGTTATTGGCGATTCTGTTTTTTACTCCCCCCCCCCCCCCCCCCCCCCCCTATTGGCATAAAACCTCAATTATGGTCTTTTCTGGGCTGGGATATTTTTTGATATGGCTAAAATATTGCGATTTTCTGAAGTTATAAAAGTAATATAAATAATAAAGAACCATCATAACACGGTTTTCCCATACGTGCTCAGTTGCCTAGTCGGTGGTTGACCACTAGCGTCGCCTACCGCATTTCTTCAATAGGGGTGGCATGTTTCCTGGATCTTCCCTGAGCATTAGCCCTGGTACCGTACATTCTGGTGATTGGGTGTACCACTGGAGTAATTTATATTTAAAACCACGATTAACGAGTGAATTCGAAATATGGGTTTTGCTGGTCAGCGGGCGAATAACTTAACATGATACAAGCACGATACCTTTGAAGAAAACATGACACTAGCACGATACCTTCTGAAGTAAACATGACACACGCACAATACCTTCTGAAGAAAACATGACACAAGCATGATACATGAAAACATGACACAAGCACGATACCTTCTGAAGAAAACAATGACTCTTAAAGGTAATAACAGCGCCGCAAATTTAAATTAATTGCCGCCAGTTCAGAAGGCAATGGCAAAACTACTTAGCGCAACGTCATTGCTTAGAAAATCAATACAACTAATAAAAAAGCTTTGTCGATGGCTACGTCGTGAATTGGATACGTTCCCAAAAAATTTTACAATTAAAAAAAAAGTAATAATAAATAAATGTAATTTATTGTAATTTGTAATTTAATTTGTTATTGTAATTTATTGTAAATGTAATTTAATGTAATTTATACCACAATCACTTGCATGATTAATAGTTTATTTTAAATTAGAAAAAAATTCGTAAAAAGAACTGGATGCCAGATAGCGCCTGGGGTTATTCAGGGTAAACCTGTGTGTTATTGCAATGCGAACAACTTTTAAAATCGAAGTATCCCCATAGCCACGCTGGCTTTCAACTTCTGCTAGAATTTAGCTATAAATATCAGTGGTATATTTATACATGCAGGATACTTGAATGTAGTTGTTGAATGTGGCCGGTACCACGCGAAGACTTCTAGCCCAGCGGTTCTTAACCACGTTTTTGTTGTCGCGGAATCGCCTTAAAAATTTTTCTCAACTAAATTATATGGACCTTGAGAAAAAAGGTAATCAAATTTGTTCATCAAAAAGTAGAATTGACAAATTGAAACACAGGAATGATATATATAGAATTAAGAGTTTTCGTACAGTACAAGTAGACGCCACGACATGTCTAATTATTTCCCTTGTCCTTATCTATGTTTGTAAATTTATGTTCATCATTTAATAATTGAACTATTTATTTATTTAGGGTCAGGGTTAGTTATGTGATACACAACTGCCCAAACCCTAAAATAGATGAATATTAAAAATTTTAAATGCTGAACATGAAATTTACAAACACAGACAAGGGAAATAATTAAACATGTGGTGACGTCTGCTTGTACTGTACCGCAATTTTTAAAATATCGTTTGCCTTTACATTCTATAGCCAAAGTCTACCACACGTGATTGATGACACTGCTGGTTTGCACATGCCGTCAAGCGTAGAGACAAGAGTTTAAGTTTGTATTCCAAAGCCAGATGTTTCCCCGTGTTGTGCTATATCCATGTTTGTTAGAAAAATTCTTTGATCTTGTTTATCCATTTCGTTCCTGGTCTTCCTAGGTAACAGATCATGTTTTATTATATGCATTTGTAGGATTGTTAGTTAGTTAGTTAGTTAGTTAGTTAGTTAGTTAGTTAGTTAGTTAGTTAGTTAGTTAATCGTTGGATCATCGTCATTACACTCTGGACAAGTCCATAGGTGTTCAGATCTTTCCTTGAGTGTATCCGCCATTACACGTTGTCTGACGGTCCCAGTACGTCGTTGACTGACCATCATTCTTTCTCGCCCACGAAAACTCTCCTTTCTAGCGACACCACATTTCAAATCAAGCTCCTTTATTCTAATCATGGAACAAGAGTCGTCGTCACTTGTACAGTCATTTGTTCGTGCGTTTTCCTGTAGGGCATTCAAAATGTCTGCCCGATCCATCGCTCCACCAACAGTCGTAGTAGCAGCGTGGGCGGCCAACCTATCTGCTCTCTCATTACCCCAGACTCTGACGTCTCCCGGCACAAAAATAAAAGTCAATGTACGCACACAGGAATTATTCACTGCATCCAGCCATTGTTCTCGAATGTACCCCCTCCCCCCTGAACTTTCACAAGCATGTTCATGGAGTCACTGAGTATACAGGCATGCTCGCAGACAGTCTGTGAGCAGACCCATTGCAAAACTTTGGTCACTGCCAGAATCTCCATTGTCATGCTGCTTGTCGTCTGAGCGAATGCATCACTTTCCTCTCTGATAGTCTCCCCCCACCTTTGAGCCGTGAAAGCCTAGGAACTCCGGATGTGTTTCTCAACCGATCCATCTGTATATAAAATTGTAGGATTGTATTTAATTCTTATAAAATGTCAAAACAATGGCATTTGCTGCATTCGATATATTCAGTAGGCGACATGATATAATCAAGACATAAAACTCTGGTGTGTGAAACATATGTTTATTGTCTTTCGTCAAGATAAAGGTTTGTCAGTCGAATCGGCATCTGTCGCTGAATATTCTATCGCTGCTAATCTGACTTTTTGTGTGTGAAATATTTATAATACAAATACCCATTTCTGTTCACTTCTACATGACAATAATGTCAACCCTGTATCTCCTGACTTCGTGTCAGTTGTCTGACATAGTAACGCCAGTATTTCTTGTGCGTTTCGTTTGTGATTAATGTTCTCTTGACACATTGCATGACTACAACACGTCTATATCAATCGGAGGTCGCCCTATTTGCAACTTGCGTTTCGCTGATGATATTGATCTTATAGCTGGGTCAGAACAATCATTGCAAGAATTAACATCAAAGTTAGAAAAAGTTACCAGCAAGTACGGAATGGAAATCAATTCAGATAAGAGCAAAATTTTGGTAAACAGCAGAGACACAGAAAACCAGACTAATATCATGATGAATGGACACAAGCTTGAAGAGGTGAATACCTTCAAATACCTCGGATCCAGTATATGCAGTGATGGTAAATGCAAAGCAGAACTAAAAATAAGGCTGGAGATGGCTTTAGCGTCATTGTCAAGGCTAACTGTGATTTGGAAAAGCAACATCAGTGTTGGAGTGAAAATCAAACTGTATAGGTCGCTGGTGCTTTCTGTTGTGTTGTATGGTTGTGAGAGTTGGACACTCACTGCGGACATGGAGAGAAGATTACAGGCTTTCGAGTATAAATGCTACAGAAGAATTCTACGAATTTCCTATAGGGAACATAAGACCATTGTGTACATAAGAAATAAAGTAGAGATGTGTGCAGGTGTCCAGGAGCCATTGCTTTCAATAGTGAAACGACGAAAACTAGCATGGTTCGGACATGTATGCAGGCACGATTCCTTGTCAAAAACAATACTGCAGGGAACTGTCGAGGGTGGAAGAAGCAGAGGAGGACAAATAAAGACATGGACAGACAACATCAAGGAATGGACAGGGCTAGATATTTCCACACTCATCCGCATCGCTGACGATAGAATTCGCTGGAGGACTCTGTGTGCTGGAGCATCCAATGTGGTACCCCTACGACCCTGAAGGGTTATGGGTTTATTGATTATTGATTGAATGTTCTCTTGTGTGAACGATACCAGAGTCCAAGTCAGTAATTAAAGCTATGACTATAATAAATACATCTCTTATCATCATCAGGCGCCATGTCGGCTGGCGTAGGCGATCATCGCACTCCACAGCTCTCTATCTTCAGTATTGTGTATCAAGATCGTTGCTGTTTCCCTGCAGTTCCAGGTTGTCAAACTGTCTAATATTTTCTCATGTTGTCGCCCTCTGTCGCTGTTGCCTTCAGTCTTGCATATTTTGATTATGTTCTCCAAACCTCCCTGTCTAATGAAGTGGCCAAAAAATGAAGATTGTCTTTTTCTTATATTATTAATTAAAGTCCGTTTCAGATTTGACTCTTTCAATACTCCCACATTAGTTTTTATGGCAGTCCATGGTATTATCAGCATTCGTCAAAATACTTCTCTATCTGTCTTTAACATTTATCTCACACCAGAAAATTATTTCGAATTCTTAGCGTTTACAGTTGGGAGGGGATAATGACAAACAGTAGTTTGCCGATTTTCAAGAAAAAGACATAGATGGAAAAGACATCAGACTGATTCGAAATATATATTGGGAACAGATTGCATCAATAAGGTGTGAAAACAGCTACTCACCATACATAGAAATACGAAGAGGGGTAAAACAAGGATGTATTTTATCACCAAGTCTATTTACTATCTACACAGACAATACTTTAAACATATAGAAATAATGGCAGTAATCAAAATCAATGGGAGAATACTAAACAACATGAGATATGCAGATGACACTGCACTTTTAGCAGAAAGTGAACATGAACTACAAAGACTAATAGATCAAGTCGATAAATCAGGTAAAGAATTTGGACTGGATATAAATATTTAAAAAAAAAACATGTTAATCAACTAAGTCACAGAAGAACAATTGCTAAACATAAAAATACATGGAGAGAAACTACAACAAGTAAAACATTATCAATATCTTGGACACAGTCACAAATGACGGCAGATGTGAAACAGAAGTTAAAAGGAGAATAGGAATGGCTAAAAGTACCTTCAATGACATGAGGAAATTATTAATATCTAAACAAATTACAAACAAGTTAAAAATGAGAATTATAAAATGCTACATCTATTCCATATTAATGTATGGCTCAGAAACATGGACACTAAATAAACAATTAGAAGACAAAATTGATGCCTTTGAGATGTGGGTATATAGAAGAATAGGGAGAACATCATGGAAAGAGAAGAAAACAACCAAAGAGGTTCTAACAACATTAATATAAAGACAGAATTATTAAAGGAAATAAAGATCAAGCAAATAAAAGATTTTGGACACATTAAATGCAAATGTAGAACAAAAATACCTGCACCCCAGACGATAGTCAAAAACACCAGATCTAATGAAAAAAACCTAGCCGTAGAAACGCGCTGCACTTAGTAAAAAATAATTTACAAAATCCGGGACCAAAAATAATAAGGTCAGATTGGTTTAAAATTAGCTGCTTACATAATCAGATATAGAGATATACATATATAATATGTGCTGAATGATACAAATTAAGATTATTTGAGATAAAAATGCAGGCGAGCGTGGCCGCGGGGCTACTCCGTTCGAAGAACAATAGTTAAGCGTACTGTCATACAGGTTAACACCTGTAGCTGCCCCCGGCGCTATCTTGCCAACATATTTTTTAAAAATTATTTTGTTTTATATTTATGAAATGCCGTTTCTGCGTTAAATATTTATCGTCAAAAACCATTTCAAGAAATGACCAAAGGATATATTTGTTATACAAAACTGTTAATATGGCATAAAATAACTCAACAAGTAAATCATTTCCATGTCAATCCATCAATCAATCAATCAAACAACATGCCCTGTGATTAATTTTTGTTCCCACAACTCTGTTTTGTGTGATGTTAGTAAGTTTAGTTGGTGACATTCTCACATGCCACAATAACAACCCATCCAGCAACTTCCTTCTTTGTCTTGCTTCTTGTCGGAAATATAGCATGGAAATTAGCATTGATGAAAGCAAGATATTAAACAAGTTGCCATCATTGAATGTGTGAGGATAGAAACTTAGGAAATAAGGTTAAGCTAAAACTGTAAAGGGCGATGGCAGCCATGGAAATGTTGAATATGATTTAGAAAAGTATGAGCAATATTACAATTAATAGCAATCTATTCTGCAGCAATCAATCAATCCAATAAATCAGTCAATCCAATAAATCAATCAAGTGCAACGCCGAATCGCGTAGACGATCATACTTCTCCATGACTCTCTGTCTCTTGTGTTGTCAATAAGATCGGTTAGTGAAATTCTACCTTTCCACAATACTAGTCCATCTAGCAACATTTCTCTTTGTCGTCCCCTACCTCTTCTCCCTTTGATCTTTCCAGTGGTTATTAAGTGTTCAAGCTGAATTCTTATCAGCACATGCCCTAGAAAATCTTGACTGTCTGCCTCTAATGTTTGATATGATTGATCTTTTTTACGCCAGCATCAATGAGAACCTCTGCATTAGTTTTCTTGGCTGTCCATGATATTTTCATCATTCTTCTCAGAAACCACATTTCTGTAGCCTCTAATTCGCTTTGAATTTTAATCTTTACAGTCCATGCTTCACATCCATAAAAAAGAATCGGTTCAATATAACATCTCAGCACCCGAATTCGGGTCTGCATTGATAGACTTCCATTGCACAAAACGGTTCTTTTTTTTGGGGGGGGGGGAATACTGATTTGGCTTGTGCTGTTCGGCCCTTTATCTCATTTGAGAATCTACCTTCTGATGTTAACAGGGTGCCAAGATATTTCACTTATCTGAGTTGTGACGAAACATAATGTAATCTAGCGATACTACAGTAGTAGCTTCCCTCTGGCTTTCTACCTGTTTTTCATGGTGTTCTCCACTACTCTTTGGCTAAAAATAGCCTGACCTACACGGCAGTAGTGGTTTGATTTTAGAGTGGCTTTCTCTTAGATGGATGGTCCTCACGAAACTAACGAACTCCATCTATCCGGAATACACAATGAAAATCATCGCCTGTCACCATATTTCGAACTATTGTGTCACACTAACAAACAGGGTCATTTCACAGTCCACACGCACAAATCACACATAAACAAAAGTTAACGTGCTATTGTAGGTAGAACTTCACAATATCCACTATGGCAGCGAAATATAACAAACATTTAGAAAACAGAATTGATGCATTTGAGATGTGAATATATAGAAGGATAGGGAGAACATCATGGAAAAAGACGAAAACAAAGAGGTTCTGAAACACTTGAAATAAAAAAAGAATTATTAATAGAAATAAAGATCAAACAAATAAAATATTTTGGACACAATGAATGATATATTACACTTTGTTGAAGACCTTACTTGAAGGTAAATTCGAAGGTAGTCAAGCAAGAGATAGGCAGAAATACAAGTAGGAAAGTAACATCGCAAGATGGCCGGGCTACAGTTTAGCAGAGAGTACCACCAAGACAAGAGACAGGAGATGTTGGAAGCCTGTTTTAGCCAACCTTCGTTGCGGAGACAGCACATGATGGCGATGATTTTCACTTTGTTTTCACAGAACCACTGTTACTACTGACGTTTAAGAAATAACCCCAGATAAACCTAGGAAAATCCCAGACTATATTATGCATATAAATAAAGTCAGGGCCTGAAATATGTCTTAATCAATGTAAGCGAGTCTGCTCTAAAAAACAAGGTCATTCGCCTTTTTCGTTAGAAGTTCTATCATTTTCATGAGACATTTGGTGACGTTTCCGCCAGTGGACACGAGTGTGGAACATTTTCCTGTTTTTTGGCTAAATTACATATACATAAAGTCATGTACTGATTTCGAAAGGTATGTTTCCTATTTTTAAAAATCAGAGATTAAAGCAAATGTAGAACAAAAATACGCGTAGACGACGTAAAACCCCAGATCTAAAGAAAAATCCTAGCTTGGGAATCACTGCACATAATTTAAAAAAAATGTCAGACTAAAAATACAAAGGTCAGATTGGTTTAAAATTAGCTGCTTACATAATGAGATATAGAGATATACATATATAATATGTGCTGAATGATACAAATGCAGATTATAGGAAATAAAAATGCAGGCGAGCGTGGCCGCGGGGCTACTCCGTTCGAAGAACAATAGTTGTGCTTACTGTCATACAGGTTAACACCTGTAGCTGCCCCCGGCGCTATCTTGCTAACATTTTTGTTTAAGTTTTTTTTTTTAAATTAATGAAATACCGTTTTGGCGTTAGGTAAGTTTTCATAAACATTTATCGTGTCAAGGCCGTTTCAAATAATTATTTAAAGGTGTATGTGTTATACATATCAAGAGACATATTCTTTCCAGAACGTTGTCTTCGTCGTGGATACTCTGAACCCTTCTCTGTTTCGGGAGAGGCAAGCAGGCCTGAATTGGCTATAGACATGTGCATATATTCTTCGATGTCGCTGGCACATCGCCTTCGTGGTCTTCCCCTTCGTCTCTTTTCTGGCACTCTGCCCTCTAGAACCAGCCTTTCGATACCATCATGTCACCTTAAGGGTTCAAAATACGGTAGCTTCCTTCGTATGGTGGTATTTAGAAGCCACCCTTATTTGTTATACAAAACTTAATATGGCATAAAATAACGCGATAAGTAAATCATTTCATGTCAGATAATCAATCAATCAATCGATCGATCAATCAATCAATCAATCAACCAACCAATCAATCAATCAAACAACATGACCTGTGATACAAATTTTTCCCCACAACTCTGTTTCGTGTGATGTTAGTGAGTTCAGTTGGTGACATTCTCACATGCCACAATAACAACCAATCCAGCAATTTCCTTCTTTGTCTTGCTTCTTGTCGGAAATGTCGCATGGAAATTAGCATTGATGAAAGCAAGACATTGAAGGAGCTAGTTTTGGTACTGAGACAGCGAAAGTGAAGTAGATACCTAGACAGGGTTAGTGAAGCAGAGACATAGACCGAGAAATTCACAGGTGATACTGAGACAGAGACATAGATATCATAGACAGATAGAGACCCTGGCGATACCGAGGCAGAGAGAAGTCCAGGAGATACAAAGACACACACCCACAGATAGACATATGAGATTCCGACAAACACAGAGAAAGGCACAGGAGATGTCGACACACACACACACACACACACAGATAGGCATAGGAGTTATCGACACACACACAGAAATAGGGTTAGGAGATACCAACACACACACACACTCACACACCTAGATACAGAGACGAGACACATATACATATACATATTTTAAGTTTATTGAGCAGAAAAAATTACAGATTGAGAGATATTTAGAGCGAACGAAAGAAAAAGACACCATGCAACTTGATCCTATAGAATAACACATACCGTAAACATGTCAAACAAGACACGCACTTTAGAAACAAAATCTACTTTTATAATGGCAATGAGAATCATGAAAACATAGTTCGAATAGTCGACAAATATTAGACAAACATTTACAATTGCTTTCTACAGGTTATTGCTAATTCAGAACAAATGAACTCTTAGTTTTCGTCAACTAAACTCATGTTCTCGCGACATGTGTGAGATAAGCAACTATGAAGTAGCTCTTCAGATGTCTTTTTGGTAAAAAAAATGAGGGCGACTAACAGCTATAGTAGCGCGTGGCATTTTAGGAGTTAAATCAAACAGCACATGTGATACAAAAAGATTTAAATAAATACACTTTATTCTAATACAAGGTTATCAGCGCTGAATATTTGTTTTGCTGTCGTTTCTGCATTTACTTTGAAAAGAAAACCTATAGTTACTTTTGTCTCGTAGTTAAATAGCCCAGCGGCTGTCGCGCTCAAAATGATGCAATTTAAAGCGCTCCATGAGGAAATAAACATTTCTGAACGAGGGAACAGACTTGAGAAAGGCAATAAATAGTTCTGAATGAGGCACCAAAAATGAGAATTAGGCACTAATACCTGTTATTTACAAAATTATTGTGTGTGCAACCAAATATCACGGGCATACCTACGTTTTCCGGAATGTGGACGAAGTTTAATATTATGTGCAGCTTCATTCCAAGTTTATTATGGTGCGCGCAGTTTTCGTGTCTTCCCTGAAATTACGTCACTAGCAGACCGTGTTGCTGCAAAAACAAAATGTCTAACTTAATCGGAGATATGTTTACTGCATTCATTGCTATTAGCGAGATAAAAGTCGTATCGATGCTTAAATTGACAGACAATATAGAAGAGACGGAGATGTGTTGAGCTTGGGAGGGGAGGGGGAGGGTTTGGGGGTTGGATTAGGATTAAAACTAGGCCTAATCCTAACCCTACTCCCCTCCCAAACTCTGTATATCACTGTCTCCTCTATATTGTCAAAAGCAAGTACAGCATCGATCCGGCAGCCGTTTCGCTAATACAAATTAACTGGCAGAGTGACGTCACAGACTCCTAAAACACAAAAAAAAAGAAAAGAAAAAAAAAAAAAAAAAAAAAGAAAATTACGATCGGCGCAGATTCCGTAAAAGCTGTGAAGTCGATAGGCCCATGATATGCAGTCGTACCTTACTGTGCACTCAATTATATTGGTGGTGACACACGTCATGAGAAGTGAGTAATTAGGGCGCATTTGTATGACGTCAGTGTACAACGACTTTATAGACACCCTACAGTACTGCATGAGGAAACAGTGAACTAGGAACAGGATACATCAGACAAATAGAGGACAAACGATATTTTCAAATCTGTTCGCTGCTCTTTGTATTTTTCTGTGAAGGAATGCAATGATGATATTTTTTTATAGTTGTGTTGATTTTTTAAATTGTGATGATATTTTAGTTGCGATATTTTAGTTGTGCCGTTTTTTTTTACCTGTGATATTTTAGTTGTGATAATTTTTTTAACTGTGATATTTTCTTTGTGATAAATTTTTTAGCTGCGAAGAATTTTTATCTGTGATATTTCTTTAGTTGTGATGATTTTTTAAGTATTGATGATTTTTGTAGTTTTGATGATTTTTTTTAGTTGTGATGATAGAGTCAAGTTGCGTAAATAAATATATACACTGAACCAACATAGAACTGGCACCATCAGCAGTTATACCAATAAGATATTTACTTAAACGGAGATGTTGCCCTTCTTATTTTTATCTTTCTCAAACTCTTTCAGATTAGCAGGGTGTAGGATGGAAAACTGAATGCGCCGTGTTTGGTATACAACTTTGCTGCGATAACTGTGACTTTCGTCCTAACATATTCTACTTCAGCATGGCTTTTGGGTCACTTTGATCGTCTACACTGTTGGCGAAAACTGTGCGCATCGTAACGCACTTGAAATGAACTTGTGCTTGATACCAAACTTCGTACACATTCAGCTTCTAGACGAAATATACGATATGCACTAATTGGACACAAGTTCCAGTAGATCTTAGGTATTCCGCTATTTCCATCCTCCTAAAGTGTCCCAACCACCTGAGTCTGCCCAGACTGAGTATAGAAAATATTAATAATAATATAATATAATATAATATAATATAATATAATATAATATAATATAATATAATATAATATAATATAATATAATATAATATAATATAATATAATATAATATAATATAATATAATATAATATAATATAATATAATATAATGTAATGTAATGTAATGTAATGTAATGTAATGTAATGTAATGTAATGTAGTGTAGTGTAGTGTAGTGTAGTGTAGTGTAGTGTTGTGTAGTGTTGTGTAGTGTAGTGTAGTGTTGTGTAGTGTAGTGTAGTATAGTATAGTATAGTAATGTATTAATATAACTTCTGAATAAAATCAGTAGATACCAGGTAATGAAGGAGTGAAAGCAAGTTAGTACAAGATTATATTCACGAACTATCGATTAACATTATATAGTGCTCTTATAGCAATATTTTTACGTTTAGTAGGTTACCATTGCTATCTAAAACGACTTGGAATATTTGACGGAGACACTCTGCAATTCACAGCTACATTCTATGACAAGCTTAAAATGCGTGGGAGTAAGAAATTGCAGAGAAAATTAAACTTAACTTTTGCATTTTTAACACTAATTTGTTTCGTTCACTCTACGACAAACAATATTTTGAATTACAATTTTACTATCGATACTATAGACGTGTGTATGCACGAAATATGTAATCATACGGAAACAGTAGCTAGATCCAAGTTAGAATGTTCCAGTTTGTGTAACTTCAACAGAACATGCACAGGTTTTAGTTTCAATAAAATCCAGAAAAAATGCCTCCGTCTACAGCATACGTGCATGGAAAAGTGTTTATCACCAGCCTTAAGTTTGATTATATACACCAGGAAAGGGGGATGTTATAACGGTGGAAATTGGGATTGGGATGGACAAAATTGTTCATGTAACAGGCATTATGAAGGTGAGTATTTTATCTAGGTTATTAAAACAGTGTTGCCACTTCATAACTTTTTTCCCCAGGTTCTATACTGTATATTTGATTCAGGAAAAATGAACCTATTATTGTGAGATACTCACTGTTCAATGAGAACAATGACAAATTATATTGAGGCAGCAGAGATGTGGTTTTATAGAGGAATGTTAAAAATATCATGGATAGATAAAAGCGTCATGAAGGTATCTTGAGGTTAATTCAAAAGGAGAGCTGCTTACCTGAACCAGAAAGTGACAGTCTCCATTTTTTGGACACATCATGAGATGAGGAAAGATGGAACACATTGTAACAACAGGCAAGTTGAAGAGAAAAGGGTAGGGAAAAACTAATAGAGACGATGCCTGACATTCTAGCATATTGGCATGGGAGAACATCGGTATCAGAAATTGCTAACAGCACACGATATAGAAATCTGTGGAAGGACACGATAACCAACGACACACGGTCTATTGTCTATCCCCAGGTGGATGATGGTCAGAATATCCACACTTGCCATTAATCACAGGGGTAGCGACTGGGAGAATTAGTTATCTATCCAAGACCAGATGTGTCGCATTGGCTTCGCTGAATCTGTATTTGTTGAGTGTTGTCTTGATGTCATCTATCCATCTTGTCTGCCATTTTCCGACACACGGTAAAGAGCATAAGAAGAAGAAGAAGAAGAAGACGCTCTTTATAACTGCAGAAGTTAGTGTAATTTAGTTATATCAGAGCCATTAACTATTAAAATAGCAATGGAAGCCATGTTGTGGTAAGCTAGTCACAACGACCTCTGCAAGTATTATCCTGACCAAATTCAGCTGGATCTCTCTTGTAGCAGGACAATGGTCCTACTAGATTTCCAGCAGGATATAGTCGAGACCGGCGGCAGTAAAGGAGACATGTGTACAGAAAGTAAACAGGACTTTATTCGCTACGTGTTTTAAATTGTTGTCAGGATTTTCGTTGGTCACTATTTATACACATGGAGTGGTATGATAAAAATAAAAAAAGCCGACCAACGAAATGCACATAAAAAGTAATTAAAATCGGACTATCAGGTCGTCCTTACCTTTCTATACCTTTGTATACCTTTCTATACACAGGTCTTTATATAGGTACTCAGTCATCATGCAGTCCACAGAAAGGAAATGCGCTGTGTCGCCGTTATATGTGCGCCAATAACCCGACACATCCGTCTTCAGCGTGTTAAGTACTATTCAAGTTGCTAACGTTATCTTGCTCAGTGTTATAGTTTCCTTTTAGTTCTTTACCATTAAATGAAAGGAGGGACTGCAGGTAAACTGTGCACCGTATGGTAAATACGATATCATGAAGAATATAAACTGGATCAAATAAAAGTTTTACATAGAGTAAAAGATTTGCATTTTGTATTGTTTTTATATTGTATACAAGGACAGCAGTAGCTCAGTTGTTAGTAAACTGGCTTACTTTTCGGGTGACCTAAGTTCAACTGGAAATATTTTAAAATCATCAACGGTTTCAAGCTCGACCCAGCATAAGGAACTAAGGAAAATGAGTACCAGATCAGGAAAGTAAAGGCGGTAAGCTTGATGCCGATCTTACTATACATAGATACACTGTTAGTCATGAAAAATGCGGACTGGAAATCTTAGTTTCCACTACTCCTCAATGGCGTGCAGAAAGGACAAACTTTACTTTTCTACTTATTTAAAATAGACGATGGAATAAATCAAAGTTTCGACCAAAAATCTCTTTATCAAGAAAGGGATCATAATTTTTAAATTTTTTTAAATTTTAATTTAAAAATGATAACTGCAGTTAGTTAAAGTAGCGTTTGTTTTTATCTTTATGGCATACTAACTATAAAGCTCTTGTTTTCTATCTATCTCTATCTATTCGCTAAACTCATTGTTGCCTTTCAGGGGTAGAAGAGTTCTCTGGAGATGGCCCTCGTGTGTGCTGAATATATTGTGGAATTTTTCGCCTCTTTTATTTCGGTGGTCCATTGTTTTCGACGTCGGCCTCTTGTTTTCTTTCTGAAATTTGGGGTGTATGAATGCTAAAGTTCTTTGTTTTAAGCCCAAAATACTTCAACTTTCAGATGTATGCAATGCAGTTAGAATAAGCATACTACTCAGAGGGGTTCAGTGTCTGAAAATTGTTCACAGTTTACTAATTTATTGACAAGCAATTGTCAGCATACATGACGACTATGGGAGTTTGAGACGATTACTACCGTTTCGCAGACTACTTTGGAACTCAATATTGTAAAGCAGTGGGTATCTGTGATCACGTCGATGACCAGTGTGTAAGCACAAGAACCAGTTCTCTCGTACGGTTGGCCTCCCACTAGCGATAAGGTTACAGATGAACTTCAGTGGAAATGATAAAAACACTGAACGTATTAGTTACCAACGCCGAAGACGGATGTGTCAGATCAATGGCATAAATAGAGCGGCAACACAATTCGTTTCCATTCTCTGGACTACATCCTGCTGGAAATCTAGTTGGAACATCCTGATACAAGAGAAATCCGATGGGAGATCGAACGTAACATATTTTTTACATCAAGCCAACACCTTTATTAAGATCAATCTATACAAATCACTGACACTCACTATTCTGCTGTACTGGTGTGAAAGCTGGACACTCACTGTGGATACAGAAAGAAACTTACAGTCGTTTGAAGCAACTGCTACAGGCGTGTGTTAGAAATGTGGATTAGATAACATAGAACCAATGTAGATTCTTGTATGGAATCCCTGTTCCCCTTTTTCATTTTTTTTCCTTTTCTGTTTATTATTTATTAATTTAAATATACATTTATTTAGGGTTAGGGTTATGTTTAGTTATGTAAAACCCTAAACCCAACCCTATAAATGAAAATTTAAATTAATTATTGATAAATTATTGATATAATATATAGATTAATTAATTATACAATAAGCAGGAAGACACCGGTTCCAAACAAGAACCCAAATGTATTTGCTTAAGACGGAATAACTGAACTTGCAGGTTGAAATGTACATACTGTGAACACGTAAGGAAGCGGCGTAAGCTTTAATTTTAATCTATAACTGATGTCATCAACTTTTGTCTATTACTGATGTCATCAATTTTTATTGATCCTGTAAGCAGCTTCTAACACTGAAAATCTTAGTACTCTAAAGGGGGGTGGGGAGGACGGAGAGGGGATGTGTTGCCATCCCTTATTCACCCTTATCTACGGATTTGCATCAAACACAGCATTTCCCGTCAATAAGTCTATCTTTCTTTGCCTCTGACCTCCACATGATCAGAATAGTGTATCCATTTATGTTTTGTTACATATTCGTGTCATCATGGTTTCCATTTTCTATTTCAGGAATATTCTGTGAGATTCATACAAATCTAGAACACAGAACAACTTCAGTCGTAGGTGGACCAGGTATCCGCTGATGAAACAGGAGTTGGAGGACGGCTTATACTTTAAACATGAAAGGTAATTGTCTCAAGGTAAGATTGTTATCAAAAACTGAATTGGAAACAACACCGAAGTCGGATGTGTCTGATCACTGTCGTAAATGAAACGGTGGCACAACGGCTTTTCGTTCTCTGGATTAATGAAAGATTAATAATGTCGGTTTGGGTGGGGGTTGTGTGGGGGGGGGATGTCCACTGTAGACATCAACACAAAAAGACGTCCAAACACCTCTGTCCTCAGTCAATCGGAGGAGTGCAGCTACTGTCGGGTTGTGTGGGGTGATGTCACACTGGAGACTTCAGCACAAAAAGACCTCCAAATATCTCTGTCCTCTATGATTCGAAATGTAACTATGTCTTTGAACTACATCCTGCTGGAAATTTAGTAGAACCATTGTCCTGCTTCAGGAGAGATCTGGTGGGAGTGTGAGAACGATTGCAGTAAAACTGTGTACCATATGGTCATCATCACCAGATGCCGTGCCGATTGGCGTAGGTGATAATGGAACTCCACATCTCAGTATTTTTAGTATCTTTTGTCAGGATTTTTTTGACTATTTGCCCTGCCACGATGTCAGACTATTTAATATTTTCTTACGCTGTCGCTCTCAATTTCTCTTGTCTTCTATCTTTCCTGTTGCAACTATGTACTCTAGACACCATGTCTCATAACCACAAAATAAAGTGTCTCTTTCTGATATTATTCAGTAATCACTGTCTCGCATTTGACTCTTTCAAAACCTCATCAGTACCGAAACTACAACAGAAAACCGTGAACCAAATATAATAATATCGGAAATAGAAAATACAGTAAACAAACCACTAATAAAAAAATTTCCAGGCGCAGATAACATTTAAAAAAAAAGAACTGATCAGAGCAGCGGCAGAGATCGGGACAAAATGGTTACACAGACTTTTCAATGTAATACGAAAGAAACAGGTAACACAAGAAGATTGGAAACCTTGCGTAGAACTATTACAAGAGAGCGCTTCACCATCCTTATCAGAAACAATAAAGGCCTAACATAAATTTCAATGAAATGCGAGACATGGAAATCTATGATCTCTATACATTTACACATCCTATTATAGAGTTACACAGCATATTTCAACATGAAAACATCCCTATTCGTCTCTTACGACGTGAATGGCAGGTAAACAGTGTCGCTATTTTTTCTCTCCTTTCGAGCCCTGACAACACACAGTTATTGTTGTATATAAATGCAAATAATAAAATAGCAGAAGAGAGCAAAAAACAATAGACATGTGTGACAGTGTATGACAAGAAAATGCAGCTAACGTATTGATAATGATAATGATTGTTTCGGAATATTTTATCTCAATTCACCAAATTGGTTGCAGAAACATGAATCTAAGTGTAAGAGCCTTAATTTGGTTACAGAAACATGAATCTAAGTTTAAGAGCCTTAATTTGGTTACAGAAACATGAATCTAAGTGTAAGAGCCTTAATTTGGTTACAGAAACATGAATCTAAGTGTAAGAACTAAGAGCCTTAATTTGGTTACAGAAACATGAATCTAAGTGTAAGAGCCTTAATTTTGTTGCAGAAACATGAATCTAAGTTTTTTTCTCTTTTCATTTTAATTTCAGAATGAAGCTCTCAAGACGAACTGTTTGAACAGGAAATCTCCGGTTCTCTGATAAATAAATCTGCTAGCTTAACGTTTTTACCGAATCTTTTATTTCTCATTGCATTGTTTTATTATTAAAAATTGATTTTAATGATGCTAATTTTAAATAAATGTATGTTGTCTCGCCGATGACTCATCATCAAGTGCCGTGCCGAATGTGGTTGACGATCATATTTCTCCATGTACATCGATCTCTCATATATGTCATCATCTCTGTTGGTGTCGTCAATCGAAACCATTTAGTCAAACTGTACAATATCTTTTCTCTGGGTCTTCCACTTGATCTTTTCCCTTCTATATTTCGTGTTGTCACTATATTCTCAAAGCCCCCCCCCCTCTTCTCATTATGTGCCCAATACATGTTGACTGTCTTTTTCTTACATTACCAATAATGCATCTTTTCACATCCATCCTTCTAAGACATTCTTCATTAGTAATCTTTGCTGTCCAAGGAATGCGTAACATTCTTCGAATAAACCACATTTCCGCTTTCTCCAATGATTTTTGTGATGTTTTATTTATTGTCCATGCTTCACTTCCATAGAGTAGAACTGGTTCAATGTAGCATTTGAGGACACGTTTCCTAGTATCCATCGATATGGACTTGTTGTATAGGATATTTTTAATGTTATGGAATGCCACTGTTGCTTGTCCTATTCTGCTGATAATTTCGGTCTTGAAACCGCCGACAAAACACCAGATCAATAATAATAATAATATAATAATATAATTGTTTCTCTAAAACCTGATGTGAAATATTTTTGCTATTGATATAATTTCTCTAAAACCTGATGTGAAATCACAACCAAAATCAGAACGATTAATTTATACAATTATGACGTAGTGCTACCACCAATGTAAACGAGTGCGCAGCGACTTTGTAGACTCCCAGTATTTTAGCTTTCAATGATAAAAAACGAAACATCAGATTGATGCAAATTTAGTTTTTAAAAATGTCCAACACCGCGGGAGGCATTAAAAACTCCAGATCTAGTGAAAAAATACGAACGGGTGAAATACATGAAATTTACTCGGAAAAAAAAATGTATAGCCAGTTCGCGCCAGAGGGTATAACAGGTACTTGTCCTGTTAATTTCTGGTTAAAAGCCAAATGTTTAGATAAACGAAGTACCCCCACAGCCACGCTCGCATTCGATAATACGTTGCAGCGAAGGATTAAATGTCCTGGTTAAGAGTGCTTCTAAATATAGCTGTACCGTCATTAGCCAAGAGGATCTATGGGCTAATAGGAAATTCAACTTTTCAAAATGACTCTTAGACTATAACCTTGATTTTCATTGGTTGTTACACAAAGTATGTCGAAGCAAAGAATATGCCAGGCATTAAAATAGGAAGGCACAATATCAACAATCTACTTTATGCCAGATGATACTGTGTTGATAGCAGAAAGCTAAGAACATCTCCAAGATCTGTTAAACTGGACGGTGATAGACAGTGAACAAAAAGGTCTTAGTTTAAACATAAAAAAGACAGAAACAATAGTAATACCTAAACCTAACTCTACCACTAACCCTGACCCTACCCATAACCTTAGCCCTAACCAAAAGGGTTAGGGTTAGAGTAGAAATTTCTCCAAAAATGGCCTTCATGTGCGCTGTTTGTAAGCTTGTTCCTGTGGCTTCTCGGATTTCTGTGATCCAGCTTTAAGAAGGTCTGCCTCTGGCTTTATAGTCGTGATGTCTATGTGTCATGGCCATCTGAAGCATGATGCCAGGGCTATATGTAGTCTTAACAGACAGTTATATACGTAGATATAACAAAAACACATATTATCACATCTCTGTCATAAACTCATAGGCCTATTCTAGTTGTTTGCCCGGCTCTGTGGCATATAGATATAGATAGATATAGGTGCCGGGTTCACATCTTTCCACAGGCTCCTGTAACGTTCAGAAAGCAATGGCAAAACACTGAACGTATATTTATATTGCCTAGAAAATAACAACAACCCAAAAAATGGTTGGCTGATGCTATGTCCTGAATAGGATAAGCTACCAATTTTAAATTGTTCATTGTCCATGTTTCTGAGCCATACATTAATATAGAACAGACGTAGCATTTTATAATTCTTAACTTTGTTTGTAATTTGTTCAGATGTTAATAATTTGTTTAGATGTCAAAATTTTTCTTGTCATTGAAAGTCTTTTTTTTTTAGTCATTTTTATTTACCTTTGACTTCTATTTCAGATCTACCATCATTTGTGATTATGTAAAAAAAAAAACAACAACGTCATGTCTGTGAATAAAATCCTTAAATCTATTGTCTATTGTCTTTCCCCAGGTGGTGTGTGATCCACTCTTGCCGTTAAGCGTAGTGGTGATTGGAGCTCGAGCTTGCGTTCTATCGCCAGATGTGTGGCCTCGGCTGTGCTATGACCGTGTCTTTAAAGGATGTCAATGACGTTTTCTATCCATCTTTTCCGTGGTCTTCCTCTAGCTTTGTACCCTGATCGCATTTGGTTATATGCTTGTTCGCTTGTACGGGCAACTTTTCGTGATGCATTGTCATAATAAAATTTCAAATAATTTTAAATAATAATTTCAAATCCTTCTATCCATTCGCTAAACCTTTTGTTGCATTTTAGCGTCCAGGGTAGAAGAGTTTTCTGGAGATGGCCCCCGTGTGTGCTGAGTTTATTGTGGAGTTTGTCTCCTCTTTTATTTCGGTGGTGCATCGTTTTCGTGATCTACCTCTAGGTCTGCCTTCGCTGTATCAGTATAGCATAGCTTGCTGTGGTATGCTGTCTGATGGTAGTCTGCTGATGTGTGCGTAATAAAATCAATAAAATATGAACAACTCAATAGTCCATCTCATCTAGTTGTGGTAGGTTAATGTTGAAAATGTGAAATGCTTCGATAACATAACCTTATAATGAACACAACGAGAATATAACAAACATAAAACTAAAGTTTGGTTACACCAAACATAAACACAACGAGGAACATAACAAATTTATAACTAAATCTTGGTTACATCAAACATAATGAACACAACGAGGTACATAACAAATTTATAACTAAATCTTGGTTACATCAAACATAATGAACACAACGAGGAACATAACAAATTTATAACTAAATCTTGGTTACACCAAACATAATGAACACAACGAGGAACATAACAAATTTATAACTAAATCTTGGTTACATCAAACATAATGAACACAACGACGAACATAACAAATTTATAACTAAATCTTGGTTACATCAAACATAATGAACACAACGAGGAACATAACAAATTTATAACTAAATCTTGGTTACATCAAACATAATGAACACAACGACGAACATAACAAATTTATAACTAAATCTTGGTTACATCAAACATAATGAACACAACGAGGAACATAACAAACTTAATAACTAAAGAAACTCTCACTCGCTCCAGTTGATATTATTGCAAAAAATCTCTGCGGGTGAAATATTTACCCACCTTGTGGCTAAGTTCCTACAACCCCCCCCCCCACTCCCTTAGTTAGAACTCGCGTGACTCCATTGAGACGTATTGAGATATTCAGTGTCATGAGGAACGGTATACCTGTTTATGATGTGGTCGGTATCAAGCCAGCCGCCTTTACTTTCCAGAAGTCCTGGTACCCATTTTCTTTAGGCTGTATCGAGGTCCTGTAGACACCCGATATTTTAATTGTCATGCCGAAACAAAAATTCAATACTGACGCAGGTTTAAAAAAAAATTCCAGCACTCCAGGGAGCGTGAAAACAACTGCCGGGTTTAGTGAAAAACTCAAACTGGTGAAATACACGAATAAAAAATGTAAAAAAAAAAATAGTGGCCAGTTCGCGCCAGGGGGTATAACAGGAACAAGTCCCGTCAATATGGTTAAGCCAAAAGGTTTTGAACAACGAAGTACCCCCACAGCCAGGCTCGGCTACATTCTAGAAGTCTCAGGTAAGGTTTAAATATCATTTTCCCCAGTGTCTATATATAGCTGTATCGTCGTTACCAGTGTTAGGTCGATGGGTTATTTATAGACATGGATAGTCTGAATAAAATGTAGACCAAGGATAAAACGGTACAACTAGTTAATACTAAATAAAACATTTCAAATACATCTCTTTTCTGCGACCAATTAGAAAAAAACATCCAGTCCAATATAAATCATGTTTAAAATGGTATGTTTTAATAATAATAATAATAATAATAATAATAATAATAATAATTAAGTGTCGTCTCCGCAGCGAAGGTTGGCTGCAACAGATCTCCAACATTCCCTGGATCTTGTTTTGGTGGTGCACTCTGCTAGACTGTAACCTGTCCATTTTGTGATGTTACTCTACCACTTGTATCTCTGCCTACCTCTTACTCGCTTCCCTTTGACTTTACCCTCAAGTAAGGTCTTCAATAGGGTGTCATGTCTTTTAATGTGTCCAAAATATTTTATTTGCTTGTTTTTTTTACTTGTCTTAGTAGTTCTTTCTTCATATTAAGTGTCTTTAGCAACTCTTTATTTGTTTTCTTCTCTTTCCATGATGTTCTCCCTATTCTTTTATATACCTACATCTCAAAGGCATTAATTCTGTCTTCTAACTGTTTATTTAGTGTCCATGTTTCTGAGCCATACATTAATAAGGAATAGTTGTAGCATTTTATAATTCTCATTTTTAACTTGGTTGTAATTTGTTTAGATGTTACTATTTTCCTCACGTCATTGAAGCTACTTTAAGCCATTCCTATTCTCATTTTAATTTCTGTTCCACATCTGCCATCATTTGTGACTATGTGTCCAAAATATTGATAGTTTTTGACTTGTTGTAGTTTCTCTCCATGTATGTTTATGTTTAATAATAATAATAATAATAATAATAATAATAATAATAATAATAATAATAAGACACATACCCCGTTAGGGTCGTAGGGATACCACACTGGAGACATCAGCACAACATGCCCTCCAAATATCTCTATTCTCCGCCATTAGGAGGAGTGTACAAAAATCATGTCTAGACCATTCCCTGATGTTAACAATACAGGATTTCCTCTTCGTCGCCTTTCTCCTTCTACCCTCGAATGTTCCTTGTAAAATAATATTAGAAAGTGAGTTATATCTCATCTCCAACACAAACAAATTTACACCGTTTCACAACTGCCAAAAGTTGATCTTGATAACCTGCAAGTTTGTTTAATTACTGCCGAAGGAATATATGTGCCCTGTGTTCTCTATAGCCAATTCCTTACACACGTCTGTATCAATCAATCAATCAATAAAACCCATAACCCTTCAGGGTCGTAGGGGTACCACATTGGAAGCTTCAGCACACAGAGTCCTCTAGCGAAATCTATCCTCAGCGATGCGGATGAGTGTGGAAATATCTAGCCCTGTCCATTCCTTGATGTTGTCTGTCCATGTCTTTATTTGTCCTCCTCTGCTTCTTCCACCCTCGACAGTTCCCTGCAGTATTGTTTTTGACACGTCTGCATATAGACGCATGTATACAGTGTTTAAAAACTTGAACATTATTTCCGTGTCTGTATCGAGTGTCCAGCTTTTACATCGCATCCATATTGTTTTAGGTCATCTTGAATATGCGCATTCGATGTTTCGAACAATAAAGGGTTGTATCTTCAGTTCCTGACAAGTAAAACACAGAGGGCACAGTTCGACTTGTTTATATTAGGTCTAAATCGTGTCTACGCAATACTGATGCTATACAAAATGCAGACAATCAGAGATAAATAAAACAACATCTAAAATTTTTTGGAATAGATTTTACTGGGAGCATACAACATTACAACAATTTTATCTTTAGAAAAAAATCTAGCTACATGGTACTAAGTTTTACTGCAGTTTCACATTCGTTCAGTTTTAGACTATTGGGGGAGAAAGGACAGAACATGAACGACCTTCCCAGAGCTTGAACCTGATACCATTTCCTAGTTGACAGAGTTATTTTGTTGCAAGGGGTGAATGAAGAAGGAACTAGATACTATGTATTATATCTTATAATATCATTCCTTATATCTATGTATATATATATATCAACCTCGATGGCGGTGCGGTAGAGCGCGTCTGTGACGGCCAAGGTACTAGGTTCGAATCCGGCCACAGGCAATTGTGCATTCGAACCGTTCAGAAAGCAATGGCAAACTGCTGAACGCGTGTTGTTTAGAAAAATAACTATATTATCTATCCATTCATCCATCCATTTATCTATCCATCTATTTATCCATCTATCCATCTATCCATCCATCCATCTCTATCTCTCTCTCTCTGTCTGACTATGTGACGTACACTTTACAGAACGTTGTCTCACTGCTACTGCAAGATGTCCAGTCTCTTCAAGTGTCATGTTTAGAATGTCGTCGTGGTATGTGTCCATCGTAGTCTTGGTCTGCCTCTTGTCCTCCTCCCAGAACTTTACCCTCCATGAGTAATCTTTCGAAACCAGTGTGTCTCTTTATGTGTTCAAAACATGATAGCTTGCATTTTATGATAGTTTTGTTGAGCAAGTCTTCTTCTATGTTCAGGTTTTGTGGAGACAGTTTTCTTCTATGTTCGGGTTGTTATTTACGTCTGCGCTGATTAGCCTGCCTGTCCATGATATTACTATGATCTTTCTATAACATTTCATTTCAAGTGTCGATGTTTTCTTTTCCATTGCAGACAGATACTATTGCATGAAAGTTGTCCATCATCTATCACCAAGCTATTTTTAGCTGTCAGCACTGGTGCATTCAGGTGCGGAATAATTCCGCACTATTTATTTTCATTACTGTTTGACGTCATTGCAAAGACAATGTAGTTTACTTTGATGTATTCCTATTTCCACTTCTGGAGAGAAAGTTTAATGTCGGACCCTGATTATTTATCTATTTTCCAATAATGAATCGTTTTCCGTAAAGAGAAAGTCTACACAGTTTAAGGTATAGAAGGTTAGTGAACCTGATTTTTGTAGTTCTATTTGGCGCTGTGCACAACTAAAGTAATAGTCGATATTATTCTTCCCTTGGTTTATCTTCTACTCGTCCATGCCGTGTGTGTGGCATTGGTTATCATGTCTTTCCACAGACTTCTGTTTCGGGTGATGTGAATCAATAGAAGCCAGGAGAATAGAGGCCTTCGAAATCAAGTGCTATAGAAGAGTCCGGAGAATACAAAGGACAGCAAGAATGACCAACCTAGACGTGTTAAGAAAAATCAACGTTAAAGAATGCTGGTTTTTAAACACCATATTAAGATTGAAGTTAGGTTTTTTTCGGTAATGTGAAGGGACACGATGACAGGGAAAGAGTATTGTTGGAAGGGGGCGATGGAAGGTAGTAGAGGCAGAGGTCGACCAAGACGTGGTTGGACAAGAGATATTCAGGTATGCATGCACATGTCGCTAGAGGAGGTGGGACATCTTGCCAAACTTCGCGGGGATTTCATGAGAGTCATAAGGAAGACTACGTTCTGGACAGAATATGTCACATGACACAATATCCTTCCCCTTTGACGTTTCCCTGCAGTATTGTTTTTGCTAGGAATCATTTCTGCATACATGTCCAAACCATTGTAGTTTTCGAAAAGTTGCATAGATTTAGATGCAAACAGGCATATATATATATAAATAGAGGAAAATATAGATAAAGAGATAAAAAGGAAGAAAGATAGATAGATATAGAGGTATACATAAATACAGATACACACACACACACACACATATATATATATATAGGTAGATATATAGGTATATATATAGGTAGACATATAGGTAGATATATAGGTAGATATATAGGTAGATATCTATCTATCTATGGTTCTTCAGCTCCGTACACGGTGCATAGGGCAGAAACCAGAGCTGTCCAGTTCGAACGATATAAATCTACTGTGTATAATTCTTGCATGTTTTTGAGACCCATACCTTCTTTGATGGTTGTTCTGTGAAGAGTCTATCTTGGTCTACCTCTTTTTTTTTTGGCCATCTAGTACTAATTTTAATGCTTGTAGTGGCAGTGTGTTTTCATTAATTCTAAGTACATGCACGGTATATCCATCATTTTCTTCTTATTGTTATAGAAACATATCGCTGTTTGGTGTCTTCTAATACTTGCTTGTTTGACTTGAATTCTTTCCAACCAATATTTAAGAGTCTTCTAAAACAGGGGTCGGCAACCTATGGCACGCGTGCCACACGTGGCAACCCAAGCAATTTCAAATGGCACGCAGACTCTTCACATGTGACGAATCTGGACTCCTTCACATTCTTCTCGATATGTGATGTTGGCATTCTGAATAATTTGAAACCTTAAGTTGGCACTCTGAATAATTTGAAACCTTAAGTTGGCCCTCTGAATAATTTGAAACCTTAAGTTGGCACACAGTTAGCAAAAGGTTTCCGACCCCTGTTCTAAAACATTGATTAGGAAATGAATTCAATTTCTTCTCCAGTAACTCGTCATTTTCCAACTTTTGCAACCATATGTCAATACGGATATCACATTGGAGTTGTGTATTGGTAGTTTAGTATGTTTACTTATTGATTTTGATTTTCAGATGTGTGAAGCAGTAATATACATAGAGGAAAATATAGATAAATAGATAAAAAGGAAGAAAGATAGATAGATATACAGGCAGACAGATAGATAGCTATAGAGGTATACATAAATACAGATACACACACACACACACACACACACACACACACACACACACACATATATATATATATATACATAAAGTAAAAGGAAAGTAACCCATAGCATTTATTAATGCCGTAGGGGTGTGAGATGTTAGCGATCTCACATTTCACAGGCTCTGTAAATGAGGGCGGTAGCCATCTCCTCTCCCTCGCAGTCTTTACTTCCCGGATTAATCCGGTACCCATTTAAGGCTGGGTCGACCTGGGAGCCGTTGCCATATGAAAACATTTCCGTCTCAACTGGGGAATGAACCCAGGACCACTCATATGCGAAGCCAGTGCGCTAACCACTGCGCTAACGCGGCTCACATATATACATACATACATACATATGAAACAGATATATCGATAAAAAGATGTAGAGGTATTTAGAAAGATAGATATCGAAATATATCAGTCAGTCTGTTCCTCTGTTGCCAAGTTTGACACATAGGGCGGACGTCATAGTTCTCCATGCCTGTCGGTCAGTTGGCACGTATAACAGGTCTTGTGAAATGTATATAGTTAGATATATAGATACAGAAGTGTATACAGTAATATATATATATATATATATATAGACAAAGAAAGAATGCCGGGGCCCGAAAAGGGAGAAAAGAATAGCAACACTTTTTACCTTTCCATGCTTGTCGTAAGAGACGACTAAGGAGGTTATGGGATGGAGTTGGCTGGATATGCTACCACCCTCCCCCCTAAAAAAAACCCACAAAAAAACAGTGCTTTGTAAAAGTTTACTCAAATGTTTTGTTTGTGTTTATTTATAAATTACATCCCTTAGATAACGTTTGGCCCGTTTCAAAATTTATTTGCATATTATTGAGTTTAATCCCTTACACTTCATCATCATCATAAAATGCCGTCTCCGCAACGAAGGTTGGCTACAACGGGTTTCCAACATCACCCGTTTCTTGTTTTGGTGGTGCACTCTGCTAGACTGTAACCTGTCCATCTTGTGATGCTACTCTCCCACTTGTATCTCTGTCTACCTCTTGCTCGCTTCCCTTTGACTTTACCCTCAAGTAAGATCTTCAATAGGGTGTCATGTCTTTTAATGTGTCCAAATAATCTATTTGCGTGATCTTTATTTCTCTTAGTAGTTCTTTCTTCATATTAAGTGTTTTTAGCACCTCTTTATTTGTTTTCTTCTCTTTCCATGATGTTCTCCATATTCCCCTATATACCCACATCTCAAAGGCATCAATTCTGTCTCCTAATTGTTTATTTAGTGTCCATGTTTCTGAGCCATACATTAATATAGAATAGATGTACCATTTTATAATTCTCATTTTCAACTTGTTTGTAATTTGTTTAGATGTTACTATTTTCCTCATTTCATTGAAGGTACTTTTTAGCCATTCCCATTCTCCTTTTAACTTGTGTTTCACATCTGCCATCTGTCTTACACTTCAATTGTGTTTAAAATTCAATAAATTAATAAAAATGGTTTTAATAATGTTGGTAAAAGGAAAGAGAAAAAGAGAGAGGATCATCACTATCATGTATCTTGCCGGGACTGGAAAAGAAAAAATGATAAAAATAGTGCAATCTGTCTCATACCGTGTGATGCATGGAGTTGATTGTCTCATTCCATAGAGTGATAGAGTAACCAAGACTCTATGTTGAGATTGGTTATGTCAGGTCGAAATCTCAGCTAAGCTGTAAACACAACGTATTCCGGTTCCCAGAATGTCTGCTAATTCGCAGTATTGCGAGAACGTAAACGCACAAGAAGAAGAGTGGGAGGGGATATAGTAAAAACATGAACAAAATATTGTGTACAATATAATCCACTGATTTCATTTGACTCGTTCCGTTGTGATCTTTAATTCGCTGTATTTTCAGGATATTGACGGTTCTCTTCATGGTTGTAACAGTTAACAGCAAAAGCTTAAAGCCATACAATGTTACAACCACAGAAGGAACTGGGATTACAGCGGACAAATATATATTTCAAATGGACTCCTTTCCAATATATAGATGGAACGACCCGCACTCAAATGTACAACTGGAAACGGCCAAATTTTCTTGCAAGGGTGATGACGACTTGCATGGTTATATTCCACTTCATCCCAGTGAATTTATGGGTATTACTGTATTTTTGACAGTTGTTTGGGTATTTGGTTCCTTCTTCAACTCGATTTGCCTTTATCTGTTTGTGAGATATCAGAGTATGCACTCTCCAACCAACATTCTAATTATGGCGTTGAACTTCAGTGACTTTATATTATGTTTTTTTGGTAAGAACATTGGTCATTTACTGTTGTTTATCTACGTTGTTCTGATGTAAATTTCTCGAATGTTTATCTAAATTCAGATGTAATGTAAACTTGTTGTATGTTTATCTAAATTCAGATGTAATGTAAACTTGTTGTATGTTTATCTAAATTCAGATGTAATGTGAACTTGTTGTATGTTTATCTAAATTCAGATGTAATATGAACTTGTTGTATGTTTATCTAAATTCAGATGTAATATGAACTTGTTGTATGTTTATCTAAATTCAGACGTAATGTGAACTTGTTGTATGTTTATCTAAATTCAGATGTAATATGAACTTGTTGTATGTTTATCTAAATTCAGATGTAATATGAACTTGTTGTATGTTTATCTAAATTCAGATGTAATGTGAACTTGTTGTATGTTTATCTAAATTCAGATGTAATGTGAACTTGTTGTATGTTTATCTAAATTCAGATGTAATGTGAACTTGTTGTATGTTTATCTAAATTCAGATGTAATGTGAACTTGTTGTATGTTTATCTAAATTCAGATGTAATGTGAACTTGTTGTATGTTTATCTAAATTCAGATGTAATGTGAACTTGTTGTATGTTTATCTAAATTCAGATGTAATGTAACCTTCTCGTATATTTATATAAGTTAAGTTGCGATGTAAATTTATTGTATGCATTCATTTTACAATTCTAAAAGTAATCTTGGAAAAGGGGGTACCAATAAATTACGTGAGCAATGTTTGTGGCTTACTTTTAAGACCCCCCTCCTCCAAACTTGCTAACAGACTGTCAAGAATTCATGGACCCCAGAGTTCATTAACCCTTGTTGACCACCCCTCACTTTTCTAAAAAAATCTATTTGCAACCACAGTACAAAAAAAAACCACAAAAAAACATCCCATACATGATTCAATTTCAGATGTATAAGAACATTGATCAAATTCAAACAATTTTCTGGGGAATGTTTGCTTGCTTGTTTGCCTGTTTTTTTATTGTTTGTTTGATAGTTTGTTTATTGATTGTTTGTTTCATTGCTTGTTTATTTGATTGTTTGTTTATTTCTTTGATTTGTTTGTTTGTTTATTTATTTGATTGTTTGTTTTCGTGCTTGTGTATGTGCTTATTTGTGTGTTTGTTTATTTAATTGTTTGCTTGTTTGTTGTTTGTATGATTGTTTGTTGTTTGTTTGCATGTTTGTTGTTTGTTTGCTTGTTTGTTGTTTGCTTGTTTGTTGTTTGTATGCTTGTTTGTTAGATTGTTTGATGATATGCTTGTTTACTTGCTTGTTTGTTTGTTCGTTGACATCAACATTTGCCAACCTTCTTCCTCCTTTTTAAAATAACTGTTAAGTTTTTTCGGACCCTCCTTACGCCCATAACAATTTACGTAATTTATAGACAACTCACCCCCCGCCCCCCCCCAAGCCTCCAATCCACAGATTAACATTATGTATATACGGTAAAGTGTGCTTTTATAAAATATTGTTGAATAATAATCATAACAGAGATGCTGTATGGCCGAATTTGGAAAACGTCTTGCCTCATATCGCAAGGCGAATGGACGTGGTTGAAATTATGTCGACCGACTTTATAATTATTCTATAACATCTACACGATTCTCACTTGCATTATACATTTATCTATGAGAAATGGATGAATATTAATAAGTTTGCTAGCTAACCAATAAACAAACTAACCAACCAAACAACCACACCAGCCATCTAACACAACAACCAGACAACTAACCGACCTACCCACCGTTTGACCGAGTGATCGATTAATCAACCAGCCGATTCAAGAGACTGACAGACTAACTAACTAACTAACTAACTAGATAACTAAACCAACCAACCCATTAATAAATAGACAACAACCAACCTATCATCCAGCCAGATACATAAACAACTAACATAATCAATCAATCAAGTGCCATGCCCACTGGCGTAGGCGATCATGTTTCTCCATGACTCTCTGTCTCTTTTGTTGTCAATAAGCTCGGTTGGTGAGCTTCTACCGTGCCACGATACAAGCTCATCTAGTAACTTTTCTCTTTGTCGACTTCTATCTCTTCTCCCTTTGATCTTTCCAGTGGTTATTAAGTGTTCAAGCTGTGTTCTTCTCAGCACATGCCCTAGAAACCTTGACTGTCTGCCTCTAATGTTTGATATGATTGATATTTTTACGCCAGCATCAATGAGAACCTCTGCATTAGTTTTCTTGGCTGTCCATGGTATTTTCATCATTCTTCTCAGAAACCACATTTCTGTAGCCTCCAATTCACTTTGAGTTTTCTTGTTTATAGTCCATGCTTCACATCCATAAAAAAGAATCGGTTCAATATAACATCTCAGCACCCGAATTCGGGTCTGCATTGATAGACTTCCATTGCAAAAAAATGGTTCTCATTTTTTGTAATGCTGATTTGGCTTGTGCTGCTTGGCTCTTTAACTCACTTGAGCATCTACCTTCTGATGTTAACAGGGTGCCAAGATATTTCACTTTTTCAACTTGTGCCAATTTTGTGTTATTAATTTATTATGTTGCGTCTTGGTGGTGTAAGTCTCTTTGATACAACCATTATTTCTGTTTTCTTCTTGAATCCTATCGGCTTCAACTAACATAAAACTAACCAAAAGACTAACATATAAACAAATTATCTGACTAGCTAGCTAACCAACCAACCAACTACTCAACAAACAAACCAGACAACCGATCAATTAATCACCAAACTAACCAAACAATCAACCGGCTAACCAAACAACTAACCGGCTAATCAAACAACCGACAAGCTAACCAAACAACCGACCGGCTAACCAAACAACCGAACGGCTAACCAAACAACCGACTGACTAACCAACTAGTCAACCAAGCAACCTACTAATTAAGTAACCATACAATCAAATAACCAACCAATCTACACACCAAAAACTAATCAATAAAGCAACCAACAAAACAATCAATACACTAACTAACCAACCAACCAACCAACAAACAAACAAACTAACCAAACAACCAACGAAAAAAAACAACTAACTAACTAACTAACTAACTAACTAACTAACTAACTAACTAACTAACTAACTAACTAACTAACTATCTAACTAACTAACTAACTAACTAACTAACTAACTAACTAACTAACTAACTAACTGACTGACTGACTGACTGACTGACTGACTGACTGACTGACTGACTGACTGACTTACTGACTAACTAACTAACTAACTAACTAACAAACAAACAAACAAACCAAACAACCAACGAAAAAACAACTAACTAACTAACTAACTAACTAACTAACTAACTAACTAACTAACTAACTAACTAACTAACTAACTAACTAACTAACTAACTAACTAACTAACTAACTAACTAACAAACAAACAAACAAACCAAACAACCAACGAAAAAACAACTAACTAACTAACTAACTAACTAACTAACTAACTAACTAACTAACTAACTAACTAACTAACTATCTAACTAACTAACTAACTAACTAACTAACTAACTAACTAACTAACTGACTGACTGACTGACTGACTGACTGACTGACTGACTGACTGACTGACTGACTGACTGACTAACTAGCTAACTAACTAACTAACTAACTAACTAACTAGCTAACTAACTAACTAACAAACAAACCAAACAACCAACGAAAAAACAACTAACTAACTAACTAACTAACTAACTAACCAACTAACTAACCAACTAACTAACTAACTAACTAACTAACTAACTAACTAACTAACTAACTAACTAACTAACTAACTAACTAACTAACTAACTAACTAACTAACTAACTAACTAACTAACTAACTAACTAACTAACTAACTAACTAACTAACTAACTAACTAACTAACTAACTAACTAACTAACTAACTAACTAACTAACTAACTAACTAACTAACTAACTAACTAACTAACTAACTAACTAACTAACTAACTAACTAACTAACTAACTAACTAACTAACTAACTGACTAAATAACTAACTAACTACTTAATTAACTAACTAACTAACTAATTCACTAATTAATTAACCGATTGATTAGTCAACAAACTAACCAACCAACTAATCAATCAACTAATCAACCATCCAATCAACCAACCACCCAACCATCCATCCAATCAATCAACCAAATACGATCGAATTAACGAACCAACCATCCAATCAACCAACCATCGGACCAACTAATCGAACAATCAACCAACTAATAAACCAACGAATTACCTAACCAACCAACCATTTAACTATATAAATAATTGCGAAAATACGGTGCGCTGGAGACGAGGTAGATACAAACTGGAAAATAAACTGGAATATAAACTGGAAAACAAACTGGAAATACGAGTATATACAGGTAAACGTTTACAAGATCTCTTGTGTGGTAAAAAGTTCAGCACTCTCTTGAGTAAGTAAAAAAAAAAAAGTAAAAGTAACCCATAGCATTTATTAATGCCGTAGGGGTGTGAGATGTTAGCGATCTCCCATTTCAGTGGCTCTGCTACATGAGGGCGGTAGTCATCTCCTCTCCCTCGCAGTCTTTACCTCTCGGATTAATCTTGTACTCATTTAAAGCTGGGTCGACCCAGGAGCTGTTGCGATCTGAAAAAATATTTCCGCCTCAACTGGGGAATGAACCCAGGACACAGTGCGCTAACCACTGCGCTACACGGAGTTATTGTAACGCGGCTTTAGTAACAATTGATCAATTGGTCTTCCGTTGCCTGGTCAAGCCAGGTGGTGTTCTGACAGGAAATGAAGCCATCAACAAGATGGATACAGAAATATGTGTTGATCGTCACCAGAGTTTGCGTTCACTGGTTAATTAATTCTATGTGTGGTGTGTAGAATGATTGGATGGTTGGTTGGTTAATTGGATCGTAGTTGGCTGAACCGTTAAAATGATAGTTCTGAATAAATTGCATTATCGAAAGGTATGTTCTCAGTGGGTACCGCCGTTATTGACTGACCATCATAACGAGGAAAGAATGGGGTGGAATTTGAACCGTTTGCAGCGTTACTGTGCGGTGAGTGATGCATTTTTGTCTTGAATAGCAGCATGCAACGAATCATGGTGTCACCACTATTAGCCATTGAGCATAGCTGCCAGCGTGCAACGAATCATGGTGTCACCACTATTAGCCATTGATCATAGCTGCCAGCGTGCAACGAATCATGGTGTCACCACTATTAGCCATTGAGCATAGCTGCCAGCGTGCAACGAATCATGGTGTCACCACTATTAGCCATTGAGCATAGCTGCCAGCGTGCAACGAATCATGGTGTCACCACTATTAGCCATTGAGCATAGCTGCCAGCGTGCAACGAATCATGGTGTCACCACTATTAGCCATTGAGCATAGCTGCCAGCGTGCAACGAATCATGGTGTCACCACTATTAGCCATTGAGCATAGCTGCCAGCGTGCAACGAATCATGGTGTCACCACTATTAGCCATTAGGAGCATAGCTGCCAGCGTGCAACGAATCATGGTGTCACCACTATTAGCCATTGAGCATAGCTGCCAGCGTGCAACGAATCATGGTGTCACCACTATTAGCCATTGAGCATAGCTGCCAGCGTGCAACGAATCATGGTGTCACCACTATTAGCCATTGAGCATAGCTGCCAGCGTGCAACGAATCATGGTGTCACCACTATTAGCCATTAGGAGCATAGCTGCCAGCGTGCAACGAATCATGGTGTCACCACTATTAGCCATTGAGCATAGCTGCCAGCGTGCAACGAATCATGGTGTCACCACTATTAGCCATTGAGCATAGCTGCCAGCGTGCAACGAATCATGGTGTCACCACTATTAGCCATTGAGCGAGCATAGCTGCCAGCGTGCAACGAATCATGGTGTCACCACTATTAGCCATTGAGCATAGCTGCCAGCGTGCAACGAATCATGGTGTCACCACTATTAGCCATTAGGAGCATAGCTGCCAGCGTGCAACGAATCATGGTGTCACCACTATTAGCCATTGAGCATAGCTGCCAGCGTGCAACGAATCATGGTGTCACCACTATTAGCCATTGAGCATAGCTGCCAGCGTGCAACGAAAACATCATGGATTACATAAGAGAAAAAAATTGTAAACACATTTCTGCAGGAAAAGTTATGCTTGTGCTACTGACCAAGACGGTCTCTTGTTGGTGGACTTTGAAATCAATGTGAACATCAACGCTACCGATTACACGAACACACTAGAAAAGCTGCATACAACCATCAAGTATAAACGATACGATGTTGTAGCCCCCTTCAATCCACCTTCTTCTTGGTCTTCCTCTGTATCTTGCTGTTTCCATTTTCATGTTGTATGATCTTGATGCTTGCAAATTTCATTCTCATTAAGTGGCAGAACCATTTAAATATATATTTTTCAATATATTTGACCACAGAATTTATTCCAACAGTTCTTGTAATCTCTTTATTTCTCACATGATCTCTTCTTGTTCTGTTTTCTGTTTTCTTAGACAACTCATTTCATTCGTAGTAAGTTTTCTCTCTTGTTCTTTAGTGTTCATATCTGACATTTGAAACATAATATGGAATAATATTGAATATATGATTCTTGCCTGACAAGTTATTATATTAATATACATTTGTACTCATATATCTAATTAGATTAACATAAGTTTGTTCTTTAGCGCAATATTATTTGACACGACCTGAACCAAGCAATTGTTACATGAACATAATTATTGAATTAGAATTATTCGAATCATATTCTAACAAAAGGCACTGTCTCATGAACATAATTATTGAATTAGAATTATTCGACTCATATTCTAACAAAAGGCACTGTCACATGAACATAATTATTGAATTAGAATTATTCGAATCATATTCTAACAAAAGGCACTGTCACATGAACATAATTATTGAATTAGAATTATTCGAATCATATTCTAACAAAAGGCACTGTCTCATGAACATAATTATTGAATTAGAATTATTCGACTCATATTCTAACAAAAGGCACTGTCACATGAACATAATTATTGAATTAGAATTATTCGAATCATATTCTAACAAAAGGCACTGTCACATGAACATAATTATTGAATTAGAATTATTCGAATCATATTCTAACAAAAGGCACTGTCACATGAACATAATTATTGAATTAGAATTATTCGAATCATATTCTAACAAAAGGCACTGTCACATGAACATAATTATTGAATTAGAATTATTCGAATCATATTCTAACAAAAGGCACTGTCTCATGAACATAATTATTGAATTAGAATTATTCGAATCATATTCTAACAAAAGGCACTGTCACATGAACATAATTATTGAATTAGAATTATTCGAATCATATTCTAACAAAAGGCACTGTCTCATGAACATAATTATTGAATTAGAATTATTTGACAGTTGTTCCATTTGCCATTGTATCTGCCTGGCACGGACACTGGTTCCTTGGAACCGATGCTTGCATTCTGGAAGGATTCATGAATTACTTCTTGACAGTCACCTCGGTACACATTCAGATGACAATTGCATTCTATCGGTACGCAGCTATCTCTAAACCATCAATTGGAAAAAAAATTACAAACACCACAGCTTACATTTCATGTGGTACGTCCGTGTGTTGGTGGTTAAACAGGCCCTGAGAAATTAAAACTAGATGTTGTGTGTGTCATGACACTAACACACATTATCTATAAATGGTGGTTAAACAAACACTGAGAAATTAAAACTAGATGTTTTGTGTGTCATGACACTAACACTTTATCTATTAATGGTGGGTAAACAGACACTGAGAAATTAAAACTAGATGTTTTGTGTGTCATGACACTAACACATTATCTATAAAGATGTTTTCAAGTTCTGTTTAAATATATTTATAAGTTAGATACATGTTTTATTTAATAGCATATTTTAAAATTATGTGTATACGCGCTTCCGTAGAAAATGATGGTTGCGTTGATGACGTAATATATTTACTTTGTTCTTATGAACGGTATATGTCAGCATAATATATATTCTAGATGTGGGTATATAGAAGAATAGGGAGAACATCATGGAAAGAGAAGAAAACAAATAAAGAGGTGCTAAAGACACTTAATATGAAGAAAGAACTACTAAGAGAAATAAAGATCAGGCAAATAAAATACTTTGGACACATTAAACACCCTATTGAAGACCTTACTTGAGGGTAAAGTCAAAGGGAAGCGAGCAAGAGGTAGGCAGAGATACAAGTGGGAGAGTAACATTACACGATGGACAGGTTACAGTCTAGCAGAGTGCACCACCACGACAAGAGACAGGAGATGTTGGAGATACGTTGCAGCTAACCTTCGTTGCGGAGACGACACTTGATGATGATGATATGTCAGCAATTAACTACGTAAATTATGAACTTACATCAATTTTGAAACACAAATCTGTGAGGATGAAAACCAAAAGGCAAAGCATAAATTCAATCTTAATACGAGCATTGTGTTATCAATGTCAAACATGGACAATAAGTAAAGAATACGAGAACAACTTAAACAGCTTACTATGTGTAAAACGAGATGTCTATGAAACAATAGAAGACAGTGCAAGAAGAGATGATGTGAAGGAATGAAGAGATTACAAGAAGAGATGATGTGAAGGAATGAAGAGATTACAAGAAGAGATGATGTGAAGGAATGAAGAGATTACAAGAACTGTTGGAACAATGTCTGTGGTTAATTTTATTGAAAAACAGAGATTGAAAAGGTTCTGCCACTTATTGAGACTGAATCCTTATCGAGCAGAGGCAAGAGAATACAGCATGAAAATGGAAACATCAAGATGTAGAGGAAGACCAAGAAGTAGGTGGATTGAAGGAGTTACAAATATTCTGAGACGTCAAATTATTACTGCACATCAAGCGACCAAACGTGCCATCGCCCGAAAACTGAACTTGTTCAATCCTGCGCTGTTTTACAGCAAAAACAGAGAAAAAGACAGACAGACAGACAGACAGACAGACAGACAGACAGACAGACAGACAGACAGACAGACAGACAGACAGACAGACAGACAGACAGACAGACAGACAGACAGACAGACAGACAGATAGATAGATAGATAGATAGATAGATAGATAGATAGATAGATAGATAGATAGATAGATAGATAGATAGATGACAGATCTCAAGCAATGTGCCATCTTGGAGAAAATGAGAAACAACACTGAGCTGATAGTCTGTTCGTAAGCTGGTGGATTTGTCGTGGTAGTCCAAGACACGACATTTCCAACTTTGATGTTACTCTCTATGTCTATATCGGGTGGTATTGTGCGGCCTAATGACAAGAATTGTCCCGTGAGGGACTGGTAGCTTGGCCTGGGATCTGATATGATATTCGTGATTAGAAACTTGCCTCACAGCACGTGGGGCATTCCCATAAGTGCTCCGCCCTCTGTTCCAGCAGCCATTCAACTCGATGGTTTTTCAACTCGATCTGATATGAATGTCCTACTAACGACAATACAATTTTGGGGGTGGTATGAAGAACTTATTAAATATTGTGTTGATTTTGCCGGTTCTGTGTCCCTATTGGTTCAGGGGTCACTCTATCCTGTCTATTCTTGGGTATTTGTGAACATTTCGGGAGGAGGCTGGTCCTGTGAAGTACATGAGAAGTCTGGTCCTGTGAAGTACATGAGGAGGCTGGTCCTGTGAAGTACATGAGGAGTCTGGTCCTGTGAAGTACATGAGGAGTCTGGTCCTGTGAAGTACATGAGGAGTCTGGTCCTGTGAAGTACATGAGGAGTCTGGTCCTGTGAAGTACATGAGGAATCTGATCCTGTGAAGTACATGAGGAATCTGATCCTGTGAAGTACATGAGGAGGCTGGTGCTGTGAAGTACATGAGGAGGCTGGTCCTGTGAAGTACATGAGAAGTCTGGTCCTGTGAAGTACATGAGGAATCTGATCCTGTGAAGTACATGAGGAGTCTGGTCCTGTGAAGTACATGAGGAGTCTGGTCATGTGAAGTACATGAGGAGTCTGATCCTGTGAAGTACATGAGGAGGCTGGTCCTGTGAAGTACATGAGGAGTCTGGTCCTGTGAAGTACATGAGGAGTCTGGTCCTGTGAAGTACATGAGGAGTCTGGTCCTGTGAAGTACATGAGGAGTCTGGTCCTGTGAAGTACATGAGGAGGAATTACTCACCTCTTTTAAATATAATTTTAAAAAAAATTTAAATATTTAAAAATTTATTTATAAAAATTAAATTTGTTTCGTCTATACGGTAACATATAGAATAGTTTTTAAACATTTGCAATAGCGGATTTATTTTATACATTAACTTGTTTCCTGTGTCATTGTCGTTATTCATTAACATTGTTAGTATACTGCCGTCGCTCGTGTGTTGCTGGGGCCCGAAAGGGGTGCAAAGACTAGCAACGTTATTTACCTTCCACGTATGTTGTAAAAGGCGACTAAGGAGGTTATGGGATGGAGTTGGCTGTCCCATCCCATATAGGGGCAGTAACCCAAAGCAATGCTGAAGTCGGGTGTGTCAGGCCGAAAGGCGCAGATATCGCAGCAATGCTGTAAACCATGACACAACAGATTCCGTTCGCCGGACTACATCCTGTTAATCTGCAGGAGTTTGAGAACGAACGCAGAAGAAGAAGTATACTGCCTTTCCTCCGATCTTTCCGGTCAACTCTAAAGCATTGGCACCCTCGTATTTTGACGGTTATGTGTTCATTTGTGAAGTAGGGAGCATTGCATTTCCTGTATGAATAAAACTAGTCTCCTCCTCGAGCGAGATATTTTCTAGTTCTGCTTTTGTTTGTTTACTCCATCTGCATTACATTACGCGATGTTTAGAGGGGTTGTCCTATCTGATTGACCAGTCGTTCTTTTCTTATGCGTGAGTGATCTACAAAGTAGAACAGAGGGATCTCCATTACCACGAGGCGTATTCTGTCGAGATTCAGAATTAGGTATTGTTCCTGCCTTGGAAATCATCACAGGGTAAACACACTGCGAGTTTTTAAAACCTTGCCGTGCATACATATTAAAAAAGGTGGGATGCATGATATCATGGCTGCCTGTACGCCTCTCAGTCTGGTATCTTTGACCTCAGCCCCATGGCTTGCTTTAGAAGAACTGTGACCCTGCTCCTTGTATGGGATGGTTCGACCAGTCTTAGTTTCAAGCTTTTGTTGGCTGGTCTAAGCCCCTTATCCACTTCAAGGAGCTAGTCTCAATGGCGTTATGTCACTGTTCATGTACCTTCCCAGAGCTTACCCTGTTACAGATTTATCGGTGGTTGGACATACATCGTTAGGGTATATGTTCTTAAAATAACACCGAACTCTGAAAATGTGTCTACACGGGATTACGTAGAATAACTTGTGGTTCACGTGATCACTCATAATATTTATACGTCATTATTTTCTGTGTTATTTCTCCTAAAGGCAACATTATAATTATAATTCTAACCCATCAACGTGAATTATGAAGAACTTTTGCAAACAGTCCACACGCAAGAGAAATGCTAGTTCTACATTGATTGTACTTATTTATAACTGTATTTAATGTATTACGGAATAGTTATCTTCATCTTCTTCTTCTATTTCTGCATTCGCTCTCAGCTAATTATTACGTAAAAGTCCACAAAGTTAGCTAACATATGTAGATAATGAATGATTTGTGCTAAAAAAGCCATGCTGAATTCAGATGTCTCGGATAAATATCAGAAAAGACGCGAACGTCACATACAAGCTGTAAATCCCTGGTCTGATTTGTCATTAGCCAACAGATCTAATAACGTCAATGGTCACGGTATATAACAACCGCTGAGAAATGAATCTTCTGGTTGTGACCAAAACTTGTGTAAACCCCCCCCCCCCCTTTAGCATATCAGATTCTGACTTTTAGTACTATGAATGTTGACAAAAAGGTGGGTAAAAAACTCCCTCTCTAAACGACCGTAACCATTTTTTTGTACAATGTTGTGATATTTATTATCAGAAAGAGGGAATTACAAATGAAAACAGACAAATTAGTGCAGTTTTTTTTGTCTAGGTAAAACTTACTCCTTACTGAGAACATATTTACTGCCAGGACAAGAGCGTAATTGCTCACAATTCTTGGGGATGGACGCAAATAAATTATTAGTTGAGAATAGAGAAGACAAAAGAATATATTGAATATTGATGCGTCAGAAAATGGCGATAGCAACGTTCTATAAGGGACTGGAACATGACAGTTACACTGCTGCTGCTGCTGATGATGATGATGATGATGATGAGGTTGTGATGATTCAGTATTATTGATGATGTGTAACGATGATATCTTTGTGATAACATCAATTATAATTTCATCTACCAGGTGTTTGCTACAGTGTTGGGGTTTTCTGGGCCATATTACCTGTGTTCGGATGGAATAGGTACGGGCCACAAGGTTCTGGGATCACTTGCAGCACTGTGTGGGATGCCCGCGATCTAGCTTGTCAGAGTTACATTTATCTACTTGTTATCTTTGTTATTGTCCTACCAATCGCCTGCATGACTTTCGCCTACAGCAGCATCGTTCTCTCGGTATGTAAGCATTTGTTGATCTTAGCAACTGTTAATGTTAACAATTGTTGATGTAAGCAACTTTCGATGTAAGCAACTGTAACTTTGATGTAAGCAACTGTTGATCTAAGCAACAGTTGGTGTAAGCTGGTGGTGCTGTAAACACATGTTAATGTAAGAATATGGATGTAAGCAACGGTTAATGCAACCAACTGTTGATATAAAGAACTGTTAATGTAAGCAACTGTGGATGTAAGCAATTGCTGATGTAAGCAGCTGTTGATGTAAGCAACTGTTGATATATGTGCTGAATTGTTGTTGACTCCAAATATGACATAAGTGGTCTAATGCAGTGGAAATCCTCTATAGCGCATCCCTCTATAGCATACCCTTTTATAACACATGTCCTTATTTAACAATACTATTCAATATCCATAATTATATTTATTCTTTATTGTTGGTATTACTTATAGCGAATTTCTGTTATTACATAATATTTCTTTGGTCGGAACAAGTTGTTATAACGGGATTACACGGTATTAATTAATTACACCTTGGGGTGCCGGGAACCGAGAGGTGAGTAAAGAATATCATAAATACTGTTTACTTTCCATGCTGTAAGAGGTGACTAAGGAGGTTTTGGGGTGAACCTTTTTTAAAGATGAAAATTGACTGAGCTTTTAAAACGCGTTGAGAGAAGTGAGGCGAGTGATGTTAACTAAACGGGCCGGGTTCACATCTTTTCTTCTACCTTCTAGAATTCTAAGTTGTTTTTGTAATTTCTCGAAGTATCGTGTTAATCGTATCGATTATATGTTAAATATACAACAAAACTGTGATCCACCAGACAAAACTGTGATCCACCAGACAAAACTGTGATCCACCAGACAAAACTGTGATCCACCAGACAAAACTGTGATCCACCAGACAAAACTGTGATCCACCAGACAAAACTGTGATCCACCAGACAAAACTGTGATCCACCAGACAAAACTGTGATCCACCAGACAAAACTGTGATCCACCAGACAAAACTGTGATCCACCAGACAAAACTGTGATCCACCAGACAAAACTGTGATCCACCAGACAAAACTGTGATCCACCAGACAAAACTGTGATCCACCAGACAAAACTGTGATCCACCAGACAAAACTGTGATCCACTAGACAAAACTGTGATCCACCAGACAAAACTGTGATCCACCAGACAAAACTGTAAAAAACTGCAATGATGGTTTATTAATCATTGAATTCAGGGAAACATATTCTTCTTCAGCGTTCATCCTCAAACTCCCGCTGGATCTCTCCTGTAGCAGAATAATTGTCCTACTAGATTTCGAGCAAGATGCAATCCAGAGAATGAGGGAAACATATATATTGAATTATATAAAACACTGAAAATACAAATACTATTCATCTTTTAAATGAAAGATACTTTAAAGTTTTTGTGCGAATCTTGTTCCAGCTTCGAAGAAGAAATATGACTTCAATATGGAACTCGTCTACAACAATTGGACAGAATAATTTAGCTATTGAGAAAAATGTTCTCAAAACATCCATTTTGATTTTAGGTGAGTACATCATTACAGATTACATGAAACATATTTGTGTATTTTGATGAGTACACCTTACAAATTACATGAAACATATTTGTGTATTTTGATGAGTACACCTTACAAATTACATGAAACATATTTGTGTATTTTGATGAGTGCACCTTACAAATTACATGAAACATATTTGTGTATTTTGATGAGTACACCTTACAAATTACATGAAACATATTTGTGTATTTTGATGAGTACACCTTACAAATTACATGAAACATATTTGTGTATTTTGATGAGTACACCTTACAGATTACATGAAACATATTTGTGTATTTTGATGAGTACACCTTACAAATTACATGAAACATATTTGTGTATTTTGATGAGTACACCTTACAAATTACATGAAACATATTTGTGTATTTTGATGAGTACACCTTACAAATTACATGAAACATATTTGTGTATTTTGATGAGTACACCTTACAAATTACATGAAACATATTTGTGTATTTTGATGAGTACACCTTACAAATTACATGAAACATATTTGTGTATTTTGATGAGTACACCTTACAGATTACACAAAACATATTTGTGTATTTAGGACTCTTTTATTGTAAGATCGCAGGAAGAAAATTAGGCAATCCATTTTAGGGATAGGTATCCCTAAAGGTGGGGGGGGGGTGTTTATCCCTTAAAAGGATTGAAGGTTTAAGAATTTAATGGGATTACTCCTTTTTATGGTTGGAATTCCAACATACACAAAATTGTTGAAGTTCATGTTTACTGGGAGACTGCGACTAAAGTACCGTTTTTTCATCTTTACATTTACCTCCCTGACATAGTGGTTAAGCCATTTGTGATGTTTGCAAGACGTCGTGGGTTACATCTCGTATCGCAACATTTGGCTTGCAAGAAAAGACACATCAATATTCCATCACAGATGTTATCTGAAAACACCATTTATCCTACATCAGGCATGTCCTACGCGCAGACATCAACAGAATACACCACACATCTCCTGAATGGATACCTACAGGCAAAAGAGCCAGGGGTAGACCAAAAGAAACTCTCAGAAGAACAATACTTAGAGAAAGTAAAACAACCAATATTCATACTATTCAAGTACTGCACAGAATAGCTTTGAACAGACAGAATTGGAGAGATCTGACCTCTGCCCTATGCGCTAACTTCAGTGCAAAAGGAAAATGAATGAAGAATGAACGAGTGAATATATGTATGTATATATATATATATGTCGTTGTTTCTATAGGTAGGTATACACATGTATGTGTCTGTATTCATATGAGGAAAATATGCTGTGATATAAGTATGTTTTTATATATATGTTTAGATATATTTATGTTTATGTGCAAGTATATATTGATATTTATGTTTATTTAAATGGAATATATATATATATATATATATATATATATATATATATATATATATATATATATATATATATATATATATATATATATATATAATTGTTGTGTGATTGTGTGTGGATGTGTATATATTTTTATGTAAATCTATCCCATTTTATCTCTCTCCTTCCCGTTCTTGGCATCGCTATTTGATGACCCCTTTCTCTATTTTTGCATATTTCACCTTTTACTATGGGTTTCCGTTTCATTTTTTTATGCCATGCCCATTTCTGTCTGTCAATATTGCACTAATTCTAACCAACATATTGAACGCACTATTTTGCACCTCCTTTAAGACATGCGCTACAATCAATACTGGGCAATAATTTTTGATGAGGAAACCATTGTCCCAGTCATCTTGGTTATATATGTTTTTACGGATGTGTTTTCTTAACTGTTATTTGTTTCTTGATGAAGGTTCCAATATGATAATTGTCTCTGTTCTATGTTTTATTGTTATTTATTATTATTTTATATCTATAGTTAGTTATCTACAGTAACATGTTTACTTTATGTAGTATTTACCTCTTTAGAAGTAAGTTCCACACGGAATGGTTTAACTAATATTTAAGTTTCTTTTTGTAACTTTCATTTAGTGCCTCAATTGGTTGTGTACAGACATCAGCATATTAAAATGTAGAATTTTCTCACCCAGGCTGAGGACATCCAACGTGTTAATTCTTCCGAGTTGCAATTCTACTGCTTTAATTGGCTTAAAATAATTCCATGTTAGAAAGTAAATAATTGAGAAGTTTGTTAAGGTCATACAGATTGATATTTAGCTGTGAGGCGTACTTGGTAATGTCCACTATGAATGCTAGACAACTCTGTCACTATCTATAATTAACATTACATGAAGCCATGAAAGTCCACTATTCATATCCATGAATTGCCTGACTTCATGCCGCAGTTTGTAAAACCTCATAAGCATGTTGCCCCGACTCAACTATCGGTCTCTACAGTGATAAACAAGATTACTGTACTCAGAGCCAAGATCATTCAATAATTCCCTAAACCAACGCTTGTTAAACTCTCTGCTTTTGACAGAACGTATGCATAATGCTAGTTTGGCATCACATGGTGAGCCGCAACGGCTATGCACATATATATGTTTATTATGATGCGATGAAATGTAATTAAATATTTGTTAAAATCACAACTGAGAATGGTGTACTAAGGGTACCGCATTGCTCTAGGCGGACCCTGGGTTAGCAGATAAACAAGATCTCAAACGTACCTCTTCGGGGTACACCCTCGAGACAGAAGTAGAGTTGCTCATGATTATTCTGTCCATACTTTTGGGGATTGTGTCCATAAATGTAAAGGCTGCGGATGTAATGAGAATTGACTGCAAAAAGACAAACAATATCTCCGACACCTCTGTGCCAATGCACACAGGCGTCACTGTCGACATACAGTCACGCACATAAATCCAGTTTGGTCAGTAGAAACGAAGATACAGTGGAGGGGCTGCTAATTCCTATGTTCCGCTATGAGCTGATGTCACGAATATCGAGAGCCGTGTGCAGGTCTCCGAAGACATAACGTTAACATAAGTACAATGAGAGAGGCACAAATGCCATGAAGGTGGTGCCGACTGCAATTGGAATGGAGAAAACGATACACGGTAATGGTAACTAAAAAACTGTTCCGCTCGAGAACAAGCTTCTAGTCTCCGGTGCTTTAAAATTTGGTTAGAGACTACGTCGTGGACGCTCGGCTAAGAAGACACAGTAGCCCAGGCCCAACTACTGTCGAGATTTTCCTATACCGGAATCATGCTCGCAGAGAGAAAAGATTCAGTACCCGATGGGCACAGACACAATACTTCAACGTGAACAAGTTTTGTTCAAGCCGAGAACAAGCTTCTAGTCCCGATGCTCCTACACGTGTGATGAGAATCAGGCCTGAACGAAGGGTTCACGATCTCTGTTAACGACACCTCGGCTAAGAAGGCGAACAAGCCAGAGCCCAGATATTTTGTCGAGTTCTTCCTAAACCGGAACGAGGCTGGTGGATGAGAAAAGGATCAATAGCAGATAGCCACAGGCACAACAAGTCTAATTACACGTGTCAAGTTCAATAGTTGCGGAACACCTCGCTACACACTCTAGAGTCGATACACACTCCCCGCCTGGCGGCAGTTAGGAAAACTCTCACAGGAGAGGGATGCACACCCGAATTAGGACACATTGAAGACGGATGTGTCGGGCCACTGATACAATTAAAACGGCGATACAACGCATTTCGATTCTCTGGACTAGTAAAGTGAAGTGAAACTATCACATTTATTAATGATGTAATGGTATGAGATGTTAACCATATGATATTTCAGTGTCTCTGCTATACGAGGGTGGCAGCCATCTCCTCTCCCTCGCTTACATTTCGGACTAATCCTGTACCCAATTAAGGCTGGGTCGACCCGGGAGCCGTTGCGATCTTAAAAATACTTCCGTCTCATCTGGGGAATGAACCCAGATAGATGTAGTTAGAGGGAGTAACAGCAGCACTAGGTTGATAACTGATATATCCACCCACTCAGTAATACACACTCTCAAACCATGCTGCGCAAGACAGAAAAGAGCATGCTGAGGAAGGAATCGTTTATGTTATTGAACAACTCGATTATCCAGAGCATTACATGGGTCCGGGTCACGCTGGTGTTTAAGGAAACGAAAGAACTGACTCACTGGCAGGCAATGCCGCGATAGAGGTCACATAGCTGAGAAGAGATAATGCTGACTTGATTAAAGCAGTCATAAATTCATTACAAAATGAAGCCGTTGATAATGGGACTGAAAATGTACACATACAAAGAATGATAAACAAAATGGAGGTGATTAGAGGAGAGGGAAGAAATTGTATATTTGGGGGGGGGGGAATCGAAGATGGCGTAATCAACACCTGAGTAGACCTTTAAACGATCCTAGATTTATGTTGGTATGCACAAACGATCTTAGGTTTATGTTGGTATGCACAAAAAATCATAGATTTATTGATTTTAGAGTCCCGATACGATTGCCTTAGCATTGCCTGATCACATGACTACGCGGGCAGGACTAAACGACTTCTCGGGCCGTATACGTCCCACGGACGAGACGATCGCCCACCTATGTCTTAAAGAGCTGCTATATGCACTTGTATTTATACCTTTCAATATTAAATGTATGATTTTAACACCTGTATTATTACCTTGCACACAGGTGTTGAAGGTGAGCATATGTAGGTAATCGTTTTCGCTCTTATACTTTTCATTCAGTAGGCTTCCTATGTAGCTGGATGCCAACCGTTGCTATTTTCATCAGTAGTAAGTTCGTCAATATATACCACTTTAGTCCTCTTCTTTTAGCACTGCCTCCCATACTCAGTAAAGGTCAAGGTAAGACATTACTTGTTAGTACTTTATAAATCTTGAGTTCGTGCCGAGACCATAAACAATATAAGACCTGTTGGTAGATTGGAGAATAGCCGTCTAAATTGACATCGATTTCTGTAGAATATTTGGTGTATACTTTGTGACGACAATCCATTTCCATTGAATCAATAGGTCTTATTATGACATTTGGTCACGCATGTTGTATTGAGGTTTTACGCTTAATATGCTGCTAAGTAATGTTTTGGCTATCTTCCCTAAAGTGGTGGTCAAACCGTTTACTTTGTGCCCACGAAGTCACGGGTTCGAACTCTACTTGAAAATTCTTGTTTACTGTGAATAATTTTGGAGATCACTAGGAAATATAGCTTGAAGTTACGGAGTTACGTGCTATGAGTGGTACTCTCGACAGGTGGAGTGTCGTTTCGTCTGTCCAGCTTGAGACCCATAATGTATTGGTAAGCTATTCATTACCAACAAATGGTTGGCAATAAGTCGGACAAAATAATAAGTCGGACAAAATAATAAGTCGGACAAAATAATAAGTCGGACAAAATAGCAACCCTGTACTGCTGTCTCTCTTTTATTCAATTTTCAAAATAATGTGACACGAAGCAACAGCTGATGTACATTAGTATACATCATTAGGTGCTTTACAGGGAAATGTGCCTACTTTTTAATGAAACAAATACGTACATTATTTAGCAAAACCAAATATCTAATAAGAGTTATATTACAGTACATAAAACTACTGATAGATCCAGCGAGCTGCCCACTACAGACTGAGAGCTCCGTCTCAGCTTCATAGATGCAATTTTGGGACTCTCAATTCGTAGCGCGCGGATTGATGCTGATATAAGTAAAAAAAAATAAAGTAACCCATAACATTTATTAATGCCATAGAGGTGTGAGATGTTAGCGATCTCACATTTCAGTGGCTCTGCAAATGAGGGCGGTAGCCATCTCCTCTCCCTCGCAGTCTTTACTTCCCAGATTAATCCGGTACCCATTTAAGGCTAGGTCAACACGGGAGCAGTTGAGTTCTGAAAAATGCAGATATATCGACTTTTTAATCTGAGTTCAGCGAGGTCACTAAACCTGAGTGAAACTACGCATAATATTTAAAAAGTTGCTATCAGGCCACTTCTCCCCATAATGAACCTATAATACATATCAAAGGATTAAAGGGCAATAATCCAGGAACCACTGGATAATTGAAGAAGCTATCTTCCTTTGATCTTCTAAATAAGTTATTGTAAATCATTTTACTACATTTTATTTAGTGCATCATATTTTGAAAATAGAAGAAATGCAGCAACTAAAAAGTGGATAGTAGATAGAAAGTCATATGTAGACTAAATATTATCTACATTAGTCATGTCATGACCGAACTATTCAAGGGTATATGAGCCAGAATATGGCATATGAGCCATGCATGAATTCATAGTCAAGGACATAACTCTATCTGAATTTCATTAAGGGGATGTAACAAATGCTCATCATCATCATGTGATGGCCGAACAACAATTGTTTCTGCGATAAATTTGTTTAACGTATAAATAAAAACCACATTTATGATAATCAGCAAAATTGTTGGGAAGGCAAATCTAAACATGAAAACATACATGGAGACATCTTGGAGCAAGTATAAGATATGGCTTAATTACATGGAGACATCTTGGAGCAAGTATAAGATATGGCTTAATTACATGGAGACATCTTGGAGCAAGTATAAGATATGGCTTAATTACATGGAGACATCTTGGAGCAAGTATAAGATATGGCTTAATTACATGGAGACATCTTGGAGCAAGTATAAGATATGGCTTAATTACATGGAGACATCTTGGAGCAAGTATAAGATATGGCTTAATTACATGGAGACATCTTGGAGCAAGTATAAGATATGGCTTAATTACATGGAGACATCTTGGAGCAAGTATAAGATATGGCTTAATTACATGGAGACATCTTGGAGCAAGTATAAGATATGGCTTAATTACATGGAGACATCTTGGAGCAAGTATAAGATATGGCTTAATTACATGGAGACATCTTGTAGCAAGTATAAGATATGGCTTAATTACATGGAGACATCTTGGAGCAAGTATAAGATATGGCTTAATTACATGGAGACATCCTGGAGCAAGTATAAGATATGGCTTAATTACATGGAGACATCTTGGAGCAAGTATAAGATATGGCTTAATTACATGGAGACATCTTGGAGCAAGTATAAGATATGGCTTAATTACATGGAGACATCTTGGAGCAAGTATAAGATATGGCTTAATTACATGGAGACATCTTGTAGCAAGTATAAGATATGGCTTAATTACATGGAGACATCTTGGAGCAAGTATAAGATATGGCTTAATTACATGGAGACATCTTGGAACAAGTATAAGATATGGCTTAATTACATGGAGACATCTTGGAGCAAGTATAAGATATGGCTTAATTACATGGAGACATCTTGGAGCAAGTATAAGATATGGCTTAATTACATGGAGACATCTTGGAGCAAGTATAAGATATGGCTTAATTACATGGAGACATCTTGGAGCAAGTATAAGATATGGCTTAATTACATGGAGACATCTTGGAGCAAGTATAAGATATGGCTTAATTACATGGAGACATCTTGTAGCAAGTATAAGATATGGCTTAATTACATGGAGACATCTTGGAGCAAGTATAAGATATGGCTTAATTACATGGAGACATCCTGGAGCAAGTATAAGATATGGCTTAATTACATGGAGACATCTTGGAGCAAGTATAAGATATGGCTTAATTACATGGAGACATCTTGGAGCAAGTATAAGATATGGCTTAATTACATGGAGACATCTTGGAGCAAGTATAAGATATGGCTTAATTACATGGAGACATCTTGTAGCAAGTATAAGATATGGCTTAATTACATGGAGACATCTTGGAGCAAGTATAAGATATGGCTTAATTACATGGAGACATCTTGGAACAAGTATAAGATATGGCTTAATTACATGGAGACATCTTGGAGCAAGTATAAGATATGGCTTAATTACATGGAGACATCTTGGAGCAAGTATAAGATATGGCTTAATTACATGGAGACATCTTGGAGCAAGTATAAGATATGGCTTAATTACATGGAGACATCTTGTAGCAAGTATAAGATATGGCTTAATTACATGGAGACATCTTGGAGAAAGTATAAGATATGGCTTAATTACATGGAGACATCTTGGAGCAAGTATAAGATATGGCTTAATTACATGGAGACATCTTGGAGCAAGTATAAGATATGGCTTAATTACATGGAGACATCTTGGAGCAAGTATAAGATATGGCTTAATACATGGAGACATCTTGGAGCAAGTATAAGATATGGCTTAATTACATGGAGACATCTTGTAGCAAGTATAAGATATGGCTTAATTACATGGAGACATCTTGGAGAAAGTATAAGATATGGCTTAATTACATGGAGACATCTTGGAGCAAGTATAAGATATGGCTTAATTACATGGAGACATCTTGGAGCAAGTATAAGATATGGCTTAATTACATGGAGACATCTTGGAGCAAGTATAAGATATGGCTTAATACATGGAGACATCTTGGAGCAAGTATAAGATATGGCTTAATTACATGGAGACATCTTGGAGCAAGTATAAGATATGGCTTAATTACATGGAGACATCTTGGAGCAAGTATAAGATATGGCTTAATTACATGGAGACATCTTGGAGCAAGTATAAGATATGGCTTAATTACATGGAGACATCTTGTAGCAAGTATAAGATATGGCTTAATTACATGGAGACATCTTGGAGCAAGTATAAGATATGGCTTAATTACATGGAGACATCCTGGAGCAAGTATAAGATATGGCTTAATTACATGGAGACATCTTGGAGCAAGTATAAGATATGGCTTAATTACATGGAGACATCTTGGAGCAAGTATAAGATATGGCTTAATTACATGGAGACATCTTGGAGCAAGTATAAGATATGGCTTAATTACATGGAGACATCTTGTAGCAAGTATAAGATATGGCTTAATTACAGTGATAAGATGAAATATTTAATGGGTGATGTCCATGAATTACAGTCTATTGCCTATTATCTATTGTCTATTGCCTATTGTCTATTGTCTATTGCCTATTGTCTATTGCCTATTGTCTATTGCCTATTGTCTATTGCCTATTGTCTATTGCCTATTGTCTATTGTCTATTGTCTATTGCCTATTGTCTATTGCCTATTGTCTATCACCAGGTAGTTTGTTATCCACACTTGCCGTTAAGTGTAGGGGTGATTGGAGCTGGTGCTTGTGTTTCAAGGCCAAATGTGTACCCTCGGCTGTGCTATGGCCGTGTTTGTTGAAGATGTCCCTGACTTTTTCTATCCATCTGTTTCGTGGTCTTTCTCTGGCTTTGTACCCTGATCGCATTTGGTCTGTACGGGCAATTTGTCGTGATGCATTCTCATAATGTGCCCAAACCACCTGATCTGTTGTATTTCTATGTATTCTGTGCAAGGTGTTATACCTATTCTTTCCCTGCTGTCTTCATTTCGTAATCTATCAAGCCTGGTGACACCTGCATCTTTCCTCAAGCATTTCGTCATCTCACATGTCACATATTTATAAATTCCAGTAAATATGATGACATCTGTACGAGATGTTGCCATAAAGTACGTAAAAATTAGAACAAAAATTAGAGAATCTATAAAAATTGCAGACCAAGGGAGGTGAGTAGTTCGGCATACATTGACGTCAACAATGCTATTTTTATAATTTCAGTTAAATTGTTTAAAATGGAAGCAAATCGAATTGGTTTTTTTTTCATATTTGTTCAATTATTTGTATAGGACTCAGTGGAAGGGGGGAGTGTAAATTTTTTTATGAGGGGGAGATTGGCATAATTTAGCCGGGTTCATGAATTCTTGACGTTTTGTGAGAATAAGAATGGGGTGAAATGTTGTCACAGCAAACTGTTAACTAAATTCATACACATCCGCTAATATACAAACAAATCATAAAATAAACATGAGAATTGTAAATGTGTATATTCCACATTAATGTATGGTTTAGAAACAAAATAATAGATCTCGAAAGTTGTAGAGGATTGACTTCAATGTATTCGAGTTATTACATATGTATTGTATCCATCTCAAAGTAAAGTACGCTGCACGTCGCGAGTACTACTTTCAGCACATAACTCCGTAGTTTCAAGTGATACATCTTCACCGACAAGCGACCCAAAGATCTCTTACATCTTCACCGATAAGCGACCCAAGGGTCTCCTACATCTTCAGCGACAAGCGACCCAAGGGTCTCCTACATCTTCACCGATAAGCGACCCAAGGGTCTCCTACATCTTCACCGACAAGCGACCCAAGGGTCTCCTACATCTTCACCGACAAGCGACCCAAGGATCTCTCACATCTTCACCGACAAATGACCCATTTTAAGATCCACTCTTTTTCATCTCCTAAGGCCACTTCCACTATCGACGAGGCCTTTACATGTGAATCCCGAAATAAAATTTACGTTACCATATGTAAAAGTTGGGACACGAAGTATATAGACGAAACGGGCTTACGATTGAGTGACCGAATCTATACAACAGAATATAGAACAGTTTATTAAATAAAACATGCCATCAAACACAGAAAACATCTTCATGTAGTCATTCATTCAATGGTGATGGTCATCATGGTGCCCTCGCTCTCCGGGTCACTGCCCTCAGATCCTGCACAATGCATGACAGATCTAGATACGATCTTGGAAATCGATTTTTAAAAAAAAATTTGGTACCTTCAAGCCTTTTGTACTTAACTCCGAGCATTCATTTGTTTAAATTTGTGTTATGTGGTCCTTATTGTATTGCTATTCATGTTTTATTTAATAATAATTTGTTATATCTGTTATCATATCCCGTCCAATTTTCAACAAAACTCGCTTCCATGACTACATGTTTCCACATACATCATTGTCACCTTGAACTTCGTATTGTTTACATGTCAATAGTGTATCTAGTGTCTCTGTGGTGGTAACATAGCTTTTACTGTTTTCATTGTTTTTCACCGTTTGTTTTATATATTTTTGAAATACCTAACGGTTCGAAAAATTGAAAATGTCGTGTGTATTGTCATTTGTATGTTTTCTTGTTTACACCTCGTAACCACGTAGTCTTAATGATAGTTCGTCTGTTGTGTTAAAGTGAGACATAAAAAAAACTGTGTTCTACGTAGGCATTATTGTAGTTAGAAGAAGGTTATGAACTACTGAAACGTCTGCATATAGCAGTGATATTCTGAAGTACAGTTAAATGTTGTTCGAACCATGACGTAAACATGACGTTGCGTTTTACTTGAGTTCAAATCAGTCCCATGTTACTAAATGAGACAGCCTGTATTATTTAATTGTTTTCTCTATTCATATATAGGTCTGCTGGAACCGGTTATCTATGTGGCGACCAGTACCCAACTTAGATCGCTTTCATTATTCGGATTGATGCACCAACAAGAAAACACGCCGACTGGTTATAATGTATCTACCATAAGCTTAGCTGAATCACCAAGTTGTGAAAATATACATTCAAGTGGTTATTTAGACAGACAAAAACGAAGTAGTTTGCAAGGAGATGTTTTGTTTCTTGAGGACTATACGAAGCAGAGTCGTACACACGTGGGCCTAAATTACAAAAGCCCATCTTCATTTATATAGCGTGGGTATAGTCTGTAGTGGGTATAGTATATAGTGGCTATAGTCTGGAGTGGCTATAGTCTGTAGTGGGTATAGTCTGTAGTGGGTATAGTCTGTAGTGGGTAAAGTATATAGTGGCTATAGTCTGTAGTGGGTATAGTCTGTAGTGGGTATAGTATATAGTGGCTATAGTCTGTAGTGGGTATAGTATATAGTGGCTATAGTCTGGAGTGGCTATAGTCTGTAATGGGTATAGTCTGTAGTGGGTATAGTATATAGTGGCTATAGTCTGTAGTGGGTATAGTCTGTAGTGGGTATAGTATATAGTGGCTATAGTCTGTAGTGGGTATGGTTTGTAGTGGGTATAGTCTTCAGTGAATATAGTCTGAAGTGAGTATAGTCTGTAGTGGGTATAGTATATAGTGGCTATAGTCTGGAGTGGCTATAGTCTGTAGTGGGTATAGTCTGTAGTGGGTATAGTCTGTAGTGGGTAAAGTATATAGTGGCTATAGTCTGTAGTGGGTATAGTCTGTAGTGGGTATAGTATATAGTGGCTATAGTCTGTAGTGGGTATAGTATATAGTGGCTATAGTCTGGAGTGGCTATAGTCTGTAATGGGTATAGTCTGTAGTGGGTATAGTATATAGTGGCTATAGTCTGTAGTGGGTATAGTCTGTAGTGGGTATAGTATATAGTGGCTATAGTCTGTAGTGGGTATGGTTTGTAGTGGGTATAGTCTTCAGTGAATATAGTCTGAAGTGAGTATAGTCTGTAGTGGGTATAGTATATAGTGGCTATAGTCTGGAGTGGCTATAGTCTGTAGTGGGTATAGTCTGTAGTGGGTATAGTCTGTAGTGGGTAAAGTATATAGTGGCTATAGTCTGTAGTGGGTATAGTCTGTAGTGGGTATAGTATATAGTGGCTATAGTCTGTAGTGGGTATAGTATATAGTGGCTATAGTCTGGAGTGGCTATAGTCTGTAATGGGTATAGTCTGTAGTGGGTATAGTATATAGTGGCTATAGTCTGTAGTGGGTATAGTCTGTAGTGGGTATAGTATATAGTGGCTATAGTCTGTAGTGGGTATGGTTTGTAGTGGGTATAGTCTTCAGTGAATATAGTCTGAAGTGAGTATAGTCTGTAGTGGGTATAGTATATAGTGGCTATAGTCTGGAGTGGCTATAGTCTGTAGTGGGTATAGTCTGTAGTGGGTATAGTCTGTAGTGGGTAAAGTATATAGTGGCTATAGTCTGTAGTGGGTATAGTCTGTAGTGGGTATAGTATATAGTGGCTATAGTCTGTAGTGGGTATAGTATATAGTGGCTATAGTCTGGAGTGGCTATAGTCTGTAATGGGTATAGTCTGTAGTGGGTATAGTATATAGTGGCTATAGTCTGTAGTGGGTATAGTCTGTAGTGGGTATAGTATATAGTGGCTATAGTCTGTAGTGGGTATGGTTTGTAGTGGGTATAGTCTTCAGTGAATATAGTCTGAAGTGAGTATAGTCTGTAGTTGGTATAGTATGTAGTGGGTATAGTCTGGAGTGGGTATAGTCTTCAGTGAGTATAGTTTGTAGTGGGTATGGTTTGTAGTGGGTATAGTCTGTAGTGGGTATAGTCTGCAGTGGTTATAGTTTGTAGTGGGTATAGTCTGCAGTGGTTATAGTTTGTAGTGGGTATAGTCTGCAGTGGTTATAGTCTGCAGTGGTTATAGTCTGCAGTGGGTATAATCTGCAGTGGTTATAGTCTGTAGTGATTGACATCATTAATTGTATTATAATTAGTTTTATTGGCAGTTGACCAATTGCAATAAAAAAACATAATAATCAGCAAAGTCACAGAAGAACAAGAGGTAAACATAAACATACATGGAGAGAAACTACAACAAGTAAAACATTATCAATATCTTGGGCACATAGTCACAAATGATGGCAGATGTGAAACAGAAGTTAAAATGAGAATAGGAGTGGCTAAAAGTACCTTCAATGACATAAGGACAATATTAATATCTAAACAAATGACAAACAAGTTAAAATTATAATTACAAAATGCTACATCTATTCTATATTAATGTATGGCTCAGAAACATGGACACTAAATAAACAATTAGAGGACATAATTGATGTCTTTGAGATGTGGGTATATAGAAGAATAGGGAGAACATCATGGAAAGAGAAGAAAACAAATAAATATCTTCTAACAAACACTTAATATGAAGAAAGAACTACTAAAAGAAATAAAGATCAAGCAAATAAAATATTTCTGACACATTAAAAGACATGAAATCTTGTTGAAGACCTTACTTGAGGGCAAAGTGGAAGGGAAGCGCGTAAGAGGTAGGCAGATATACAGGTGGGAGAGTAACATCACAAGATGGACAGGTTACAATCTAGCAGAATGCATCATTATGACAAGAGACAGTGGGTGTTGGTGGTATGTTGCAGCCAACCTTCGTTGCCGAGACGGGACTCCATGGTGATCACATTGATAGATTATTCTCTAATTGTAGGGCGTGTCTGAAAGTGTTCATAGCCAGTACTGGAGTATGGGGAATGTCTGTTTATCACGCCAACAATATTTGTGTCAATATTTGATCTCCGCCCCTGTTTCTTAACATCTGCTAAGAATTCAGAGACAGAACTCTGATTAAATGCTTAAATTATTTCAAAAAAATTAGCGCCCCCCTTCTCAAATTTGTTTTCTCTTTTTTTTGTGGAGTAAAAAAAATGGGCATAACGATTTATCAAATATCCTCCATCTTGTCTCCTGCTGTCAAACATCAAGATAAACAAAAGTAGGTAGATGTGATACCCTTACATTCGAACCGGATTAATCCGGGAAAGTAAAGAGTGCGAGGGAGAGGAGATAGCTACCGCCCTCATTTACAGAACCTCTGAAATGTGAGATCGCTAACATCTTACACCCCTACGGCATTAATAAATGTTATGGGGGACTACTTTTATTTACAGTAGAAAGGGTGTAGAACTATAAAAAGCAAACTGTAAACATAGGTAATGAGACAATGGTGAAATAAGTATCAGAAGTGAAATTTATACAATACAATTTGCGCAACAATGAATCTTTAAATTTATACAATACAATTTGCGCAACAATGAATCTTTAAAAGAATGGCAAGAGCTGTTCAATGTCTCACAAAAATCTTCCGACACATGCTCAGAGTGTGCTAAACAATATCCGGCAAGAACAGAACTCATTACTCACAGTCGAGTACAATACATTCGCCATCATCTTTATCATAATCACAGTTAAGCTGAATGGTCAATATTCACTACCAGGGACGAACAACATGATAAAAACGATGTGTGTCAGCGGAACAACAGAATATAAAGATTAATTTACCCGCACGGACGCGTAGGTGATTTAATAAAGAGTTAATTGAAAAGCTCCTCAGTGTATGACTTGTATGTATCAAAACAATCTTTATCTACCTTGCCGTCTAAAAAAAAACCGAAATTTATATTGTTAGCTAGTTGTCGTCGGATACTCATCACTGCAAACTGGACACGTCCATAGTTGCTCCAATCTTTCCCTGAGTGTATCCGCCATTACACTTCTGCTGACAGTACCGGTCCTATGCTGGTTGACCATTATTCTTCTGCATCCTACAAAATCTTCACTTCTAGCAACACCGCATTTCAATCCCTGATATTTAATTCTCGCCATTGAAAAGGAATCATCATCCACATTAGTCTCACTCTCACGTGCTATATCTCTTAAGGACTTCAAAACATCAACTCGATCCATTGCCCCCTCGCCCTGTGTTATAATCGCGCATTACACCAGTTGATCTGCTATTTCATTGTCTCGAACACCCACATGTCCCGGCACGAAAATAAATGTAACCACTTTCAGCCTCACCTTTCTCAAAGCCTCAATCTACTGTTCGCGAACGAGACCCACTTGTACCTTCCTAATCATACTCATAGAATCACTCAAGATGCAGACCTGTGTTACCTTCTGTGTGCCTACCCACTCAAATTCCCAGGTCACCGCCATAGTCTCCATGGTCATGCTACTCGTAGTAACCGCAAAGGGTATTTACATTGTAAGAGTATGTATTTCTAGATTGTTTTCATATTGTAATTGGCCTTGATGGGAGATGGTATATATATATATATTAGATATATTATTTGCTTTGTTAGATGATTTGTTTGTAATGATATTGGCATTGTCGTTATGATGTTTTTGTAATTGGGTAATTGACATTGTTGTGTTGTTGATGTGTGAAAGGGAGCATTTAGACTGTTGGCTTGTTTTTGTTATTGATTTGGTCATGTAGGTAAGAATATGTTTATATATGATTTAAGTGATTCTCAGCGGTGTATAATAAAAAATGGCATTGTTGAGAGAGACAGTTAATACGTTCTTTTTGTATTGTTAGTGGCCGTGATGTTAGGTTACTATCTTGTTATGTGTTTTTGTTGGGGGTTCGGATGTAATAGATTGTTGGTGTGTTTTTGTTAGTGATTTCGAACCTGTAGGTAAGAATATTTATATCCGCTGCGTTATAGTTTGGTTGTATAATACTATTAAACAATATGTCTAGGTAGCGGAGTTATCCAATTATCCAATTATCTATTTAACCAAATATCCAATTATCCATTTAACCAAATATCCAATTATCCATTTAACCAAATATCCAATTATCCATTTAACCAGATATCCAATTATCCATTTAACCAGATATCCAATTATCCATTTAACCAGATATCCAATTATCCATTTAACCAGATATCCAATTATCCATTTAACCAGATATCCAATTATCCATTTAACCAGATATCCAATTATCCGTTTAACCAAATATCCAATTATCCATTTAACTAAATATCCAATTATCCATTTAACCAGATATCCAATTATCCATTTAACCAGATATCCAATTATCCATTTAACCAAATATCCAATTATCCATTTAACCAGATATCCAATTATCCATTTAACCAAATATCCAATTATCCATTTAACCAAATATCCAATTATCCATTTAACCAGATTTCCAATGATCCATTTAACCAAATATCCAATTATCCATTTAACCAAATATCCAATTATCCAATCCGGAGTTAGTTTACTAAGAATATAGTAGATATCATTTTATATAAATAATATAGATACGTAAACACATTGAAGATTCCAGAGTGGTGGCTACTAAACACAATAGCAAAAAGAAAACTACACCTGTTTGGGCATATAAAGAGACACAACTGTTTAGACAGACAAATAATGGAGGTGAGAGGATCGAGGTGAGGAGAAAGGGCAGACCAAGAAGACGATGGACTGACGACATTAAAGATAACATGAATACATCGTTGGAAATGCAAGCCGCATAGTCCAAGACAGTTGGGGTTCTTCATTGGGAAGACACCGTTCTGGAAGGAATACGTCATATGACACACACGTCACAAGACACACATACGTCACAAGACACACACATACGTCATATGACACACACGTCACAAGACACACATACGTTACAAGACACACACATACGTCACAACACACACATACATCACATGAGTCACACGTCACAAGACACACATACGTTACAAGACACACACATACGTCACATAGCACACACGTCACAAGACACACATACGTTACAAGACACACACGTCATAAGACACACATACGTTACAAGACACACACATACGTCACATGACACACACGTCACAAGACACACATACGTTACAAGACACACACATACGTCACATGACATGAAATACACAGATGCAAATAAATATAGATAAACGGCGAATAGGTCACTTTGTTAGATTATGATTGTATTAATTAAACACAGACATATAGGAAATTATACACGTTTACACAATGCTCCTGGCCTCGTTGCGGGTCAGTGAATTGTTGCTTGTTGTAGAATGACTTTGGATGATTTGTCGAGGTTATTTAGCGAATATTAATGTTTATTTTTTTATTTACTCTAATGCGAACAATTTGAAACACCACAAAAAAAAACAACAAACACACAAACTACAAACTCCACCGTCGAGTAGCGCACTATGTGCAGAACATATACCTAGGCTATTACATCCTATAGAGCAGCTATCACCTTCAGCGTCATCACCAGCCTCAACACCCTCATCTGTATCAACTTCACTCACGATCATATATCTGTCTGTCTGTCTGTCTGTCTCTATCTATCTATATCTATCTATATATATCTATATCTATCCGTCCGTCCGTCCGTCAGCCTGTCCATCCATCCGTCCGTCTGTAGTCTGTCTGTCTGCCTATCTATCTATCCATCTCTGTCTGTCTGTCCCTCTGTCTGTCTGTCCGTCCGTCTGTGTGTCTGTCTGGATATATTCATAGGTGTTCAGATCTCCGATTCAGTAAATCTCACAGGGTATAGCGACGGATGGTTTCTTGTTATGTGTTGTTTGGCGTGTCCTGTGTGAAATGTTCGTGAGGTGTGCTCCCATGCTACGCCGAGTTTTACTTTTAATTCACGAATTCTCGATTAAAAAAGGAATGATGGTTGATCTCAACGCAGGACAACATCCTCGTCAAATGTCGCAGTTTGTGATAGAGTGCTGCCGAGATATACAAACTTATTGGCAGTATTAAGTTTGTGATAGAGTGCTGCCGAGATATACAAACATATTGGCAGTATTAAGTTTGTGATAGAGTGCTGCCGAGATATACAAACTTATTGGCAGTATTAAGTTTGTGATAGAGTGCTGCCGAGATATACAAACTTATTGGCAGTATTAAGTTTGTGATAGAGTGCTGCCGAGACCAACTTATTGGCAGTATTAAGTTTGTGATAGAGTGCTGCCGAGACAAACTTATTGGCAGTATTAAGTTTGTGATAGAGTGCTGCCGAGACAAACTTATTGGCAGTATTAAGTTTTTGTCCCTTAACTGTTATCACTGGTTCTGTGTAGAGGACACATGGCGCTGGTTGATACAATACTAAAGTCTTCGCGGTGCTGATGGTGAGACCGAACGCATCACAGGCTAAAGAAAAGAGGTCCATGCTGTCCTGCATGGCTTTTAGGCTGATAGCGTTTAGTTCCCAATCGTCGGCGAAAAAGAGGTCGCGAACAATGTCCGTCTTAGTTTTGGTCTTGGCCTTCAATCTACTAAGATTGAATAGCCCTCCATCAGCTCGATACAATTCCTGCACTGTTATTCCGGAAGGAATCAGTTAACATGGCAGAGAACACCATGCTGAAGAGCGTCGGAGCCAGGACGCAACCCTGTTTGACACCGTTAGTCACTGGAAAATGGTTTGAGTGTGCGCCGTCATCTTGCACACAGGCTGTCATACCAACATAGAACTGGCGAAACTTGTTGGTAAATTTTTCGGGACATCCAAATTTGGCAATGATCTTCCATAGTCCTTCGCAATTTACAGTGTCGAATGCCTTAGTTAGGTCGACAAATGTGGTGTAGATACGAATGTACTGTTCGCGACACTTTTCCTGTAGCTGTCTGGCAGTGAATATCATGTCAACAATAACTCTGCCCTGTCGGAAGCCACATTGGCTCTCCGGGAGGAGAATTGTCTCAAGATGGTCTTTGCAGTCTGTTTAACAGGACCCTAGCCAGGATCTTGCATGCTATAGAGAACAGGGATATTCCTCGATGGTTGTTGCAAGCTAGCGATTTCCTTTTCTCTTGTATAGATGTATGATGGAAGTATCCTTGCAGTCTTGTGGAGTCGTTTCCAGGTTCCACATTGCTTGGAAGATCTCTGTGAGTTTAGCAGACATGACAGGGCCACCAATGGCGTAAACTTCGGCTGGAATGGAGTCTGAGCCTGGCGCTTTTCCTACGGACAAATGTGAGATTGCTTTCTTCACCTCCTCAAGTCAAGGGGGCTCAGATAATGAATGACTAATTGGTATTTGCGTGATACGCGCAATCGCTTCTTCATTGATGTTGGAAGGGCAGTTTAGTACATTTACAAAATGTTCAGCCCAGCGTTTGAGAATTTCCTGTCAGTGATGGTATGCTTTCAATCTGCGCGTAGAAGAGGAGACGTTCCTGAAGACTGAGGGCCATAAATTGCTTTTAACGCTGAATAAAATGTCTGTATATTATTGCTGTCAGCTTCATGTTTGATGATTAATGAGATGATGATGATGAAGGCCATGACCTGCGCTATGAAAATTGGATTAAAGTGAGGGAGAATTGAGCACTTTCGTCAACCTCACTCGTACGCCCCTAACACGAATGCTCTCAGTGGCAAGACGAGTCAAGACGACTGAGTGTGTCTCGGGGGTGCAGTAGATGACTAGGACGCCTTGCTTTCTCACCGTGCTCTTTGACGCTCTACGACGCTAGCTGAATGACGCATTTCGGCCCAGTGGCCCATGTTAGTTGAGCTCGTTTGCGCTGTCCTCCGCATCCAGACTTTACATGCTGGGCAGACATGGGCCCATATATTAGAGGCTATGGTCACAGATCCAATTTGACGCCTTCACTGATTTAACACACCGAAGCGGTTTCAGAGGTGTGGTTGCTGTTACATGCTGGCAGCGATTATGATGGTAACCAGACAAAATATTTCCAGACAAAATATACCAGACAAAATATATCAGACGAAATATACCCAGACAAATTATACTAGACAAATTATTCCAGACAAAATATACCAGACAAAATATTCCCAGACAAAATATTCCCAGACAAAATATACCAGACAAAATATACCAGACAAAATATTCCAGACATAATATACCAGACGAAATATTCCAGACAAAATATTCCAGACAAAATATTCCCAGACAAAATATACCGGACAAAATATCCCAGATAAAATATTCGCAGAAAAAATATACCAGAAAAAAATATTCCAGATAAAATATTCCCAGACAAAATATACCAGACAAAATTATCCAGATAAAATATTCCCAGACAAAATATACTAGAAAAAATATCCCCAAGACTAAATGCAAAGATTATATATTAAATATTTCATACAAACTGTAATAAACACTAATGAACAATATAGCTAGTAAATAATTATAATAAAATCTTCAAATGATATGAATTGTCTTATAAATGATAGACATGAAATTAAGTTCTGTAATTGAGTGAATGTTCATTAACAACATTAATATAACATGAATGTTCAAAACACGTGCTATGTTTTTGAAGAAGTTGATAGGTTCTGCTGGATTGTATCGTTCAACCATTGTTTTAATAGCATCATTGACACGTTGGTAAACTTTCCATTTCCATGTTGTTGGTTGACCAGTGGCAATCTGACTTCTCAAAAGTGCAGATGTATGTTGTTGTTGCTGTAACTTCCAGGCAAGTCTTGCTGCTGTTGGATGACATACATAAACATTGAGTTAAATGCATTGTGCCAACCTTCAACAGCATTGTTGCTTCTTGGCAGTTTATACATGACACGATTTTGTTGATTCCAAAGGCGTACTGGAAATCGAGTCTACGAACGGCGACCACGACAAATGTGTCCAATGTAGAAATTTTTGAAGTAATCGATGAAGAAATCCAGATCTGAGAAACTATCAATATTTGGTGAGTTGTTCGAAAACAATAATGACATCAGCTTCTGGTACAAATGCCAAAGCCATCAGTTGTTTGACTTTGAACAATTTTCATCAGAGATGTACAGCGCCGTTTTACCCTCAGACTGTAGTTTTCGCCAAATGTTCTATCCAATGTGAAAATAACATCCTGATACTTGAGCTCGTGGAAAAATTCACATTCAAAAGCTTTAATTGCAGCTAATTCTTAATCAGTAACTATTGAAGATGGAGCTGAATTTCCGTTACTTCCCAGTTCTATGATATGCTGAAGCAGGTGGTGGTACATTGCTTCACTACGACCAGACAAAACTGCATATACACATGGGATTATTTGACCATCCTCAAATGCATGCATCGTATACAGTTGATCGAATCCCTCGGAATGTTCCATCAACAAACCAATGTCTGCTCTGAAAAAGAAAGTCAACATGTTCCTGTGCTGCAAACAGAACGAAACATAGCTCATTCACACGCAGAAAGAGACTGCCACCGACTGTGTTTCTATATTCGTCAATGTGTTGATCATTGATTCTATTTCGCTGACAATGTCTGCAAACATCTCTAGTTAAAGATTCTTGTTGAGGTAGAAGATGTGCATGCTGTATTAATACTTGTCTTAAAGCATGTTGCACAATGTGCCTAGTACTTTCTTCTGTGTTTTCAGCACGTCTCCTCATGTTTTCTGGAGCAGTTGATACAGCAACTTTACCATGACCAGGTGTATGAACAAGTTCACCATGACCAGGTGTATGAACAAGTTCACCATGACCAGGTGTATGAACAAGTTCACCATGACCAGGTGCATGAACAAGTTCACCATGACCAGGTGCATGAACAAGTTCACCATGACCAGGTGCATGAACAAGTTCACCATGACCAGGTGCATGAACAAGTTCACCATGACCAGGTGCATGAACAAGTTCACCATGACCAGGTGCATGAACAAGTTCACCATGACCAGGTGCATGAACATGTTCACCATGACCAGGTGCATGAACAAGTTCACCATGACCAGGTGCATGAACAAGTTCACCATGACCAGGTGCATGAACAAGTTCACCATGACCAGGTGCATGAACAAGTTCACCATGACCAGGTGCATGAACAAGTTCACCATGACCAGGTGCATGAACAAGTTCACCATGACCAGGTGCATGAAGAAGTTCACCATGACCAGGTGCATGAACATGTTCACCATGACCAGGTGCATGAACAAGTTCACCATGACCAGGTGCATGAACAAGTTCACCATGACCAGGTGTATGAACAAGTTCACCATGACCAGGTGTATGAACATGTTCACCATGACCAGGTGCATGAACATGTTCACCATGCTCCAAAACTTGTTGTTCGTCCATCACATGATGATGATGTATGTGTTGTTCGTCCATCACATGATGATGATGTATGTGTTGTTCGTCCATCACATGATGATGATGTATGTGTTGTTCGTCCATCACATGATGATGATGTATGTGTTGTTCGTCCATCACATGATGATGATGTATGTGTTGTTCGTCCATCACATGATGATGATGTATGTGTTGTTCGTCCATCACATGATGATGATGACCATTTGTTACATCCACTTTTGAAAATTCAATTTTAGTTATGTCCTTGATTATGAGTTCGTAGATGGCTAATGAGCCCTATTCGAGCTGTAAATGTCCTTGGACAGTTTGGACATGGAATAACGACTGTAGACGGATCTTGGTCTATCCGTGACTTTCTAGCTGCTCTCCGCTGTTGAGCTGCTGCATTTCTCTTCTTTTCACAAGATGATGCGCTCTTTTTTATTGTAGAATGCCATGTAGATCTATAATGTAGCTCCAAAACTACATTGTCATCAAATGTGTCAACTCTGTCATGACATGTTCGCACATCACACTTCCATATCTCCTAGGAGATTATCATAAAACGTCCCATATCTCCTAGGAGATTATCATAAAACGTCCCATATCTCCTAGGAGATTATCATAAAACATCCCATATCTCCTAGGAGATTATCATAAAACATCCCATATCTCTTAGGAGATTATCATAAAACGTCCCATATCTCCTAGGAGATTATCATAAAACGTCCCATATCTCCTAGGAGATTATCATAAAACGTCCCATATCTCCTAGGAGATTATCATAAAACGTCCCATACCTCCTAGGGGATTATCATAAATTACTTCATCAATTTTTCTATGTTACTATTACTGTAACTTTTTCCCTAATTTTTGACTATGTAGGGATATTTTGTCTAGTATATTTTGTCTGGGAATATTTTATCTGGAATATTTTGTCTGGAATATTTTGTCTGGTATATAAATTGTCTGGGAAGATTTTGTCTGGTATATGTTGTCCAGTATATTTTGTCTGGGAATATTGTGTCCTGGGAATATTTTGTCTTGTGATATTTTGTCCGGTATATTTTGTCCGGTATATTTTGTCTGGGAATATTTTGTCATGGAACCGTCATAATCCACTCGTGAAGGCTAGATAGAAGAATAGTTGAAGGAGGAAGAGTTTCGGGCTATAGCACTTGAAGGCGCCGCTGTTCTAGCAAATCACCATGGCCGTTAATCATGACTTGATATTTTTCCGCCCCTGCTATAGGTTTTCCGACTGAAGACATGTAGCAATGTGCTCATGTGATACGGCACATATAATAACCATAAACATAACGGGGCTTTTTTGACGAAGTTTGCTGTCCATTTTGCCAGTGCTAAACATAATTTTAGCTATCGGGCCTAGCTTGACCGGGACATGGTGACATCGTGAACATAAGAGAACAAAGCGTTGTGTAAATACATGTTGACTGGCGTGTGAACAGTTACATTATTCAAGGTTACATAATTTTTACTTCGCACACTTAAGAATACATAAAAATACAAGTTAATATTTTAATCCTTAGCGAATAAAGGTAATAGCCATGACTTGGAAATATGTCACACGGTATAACAATCTTGGAAGGCATAGTTCAGTGTATTTAAACACAATTTGGCGAGAGAAGAGAAATTCGCAGCCATCCAGCCGCCATGTTGTACACATCACCCAATATTGGGATAAAATGGTCACATAGGTTATTTAATACAATATGGAACACACAAGAAATACCAGAAGGCTAAAAAATGATGTAATAATACCTATCTGGAAGAAAAAAAAGGCAGCAAAAGAGATTGTACAAAGTACAGAGATATTTCACTTCTAAGGCACACTGGAAAAATTTTCAACAGAATTCTAGAATGAAGATTATGAGCATTCATAGAAGCACGGCTTAGAGACATTCCGTAAGAACAAAATCTGTACAGATGCCATTTTTACACTAAGACATCTGGCAGAAAAAAACAACTGAAAACAATAAATAATTTTATATCGCGTTTGTCGACCAAGAAAAAACATTCGACAGAGTAGACAGACAACAACTTTGGAAAATACTATCACAATATGGGGGTTTCAGACATTTAATAAACTTGTGTAGAAGTAATTACACAGGCAACCAATATGCAGTTAGAACAAATGTTGGGCTTTGAGATAAAATCCAAATACAATCTGGAGTGAGACAAGGATGTGTTCTCTCTCTTGTTATTCATCACATATATCGATTTTATATTTAAAATTGCCAACACTGATGAAGAAGACAATCTAAACAACCTCCTGAGCTAACTTCTTTTAGCAGACGATCAAGCAATAATAGCAACAACGAAAGAACAACTACAGCAACATATAAATAGACTCCAAACAACATGCAAAGACTTTAACATGAAGATGAACACAGAAAAAAAACTGAGGTAATGTCAATCATAAAAACATAAATATAAACCAATATTCTAATCGATGACCAACAACTTAAACATATGAAAGAATTCACTTATCTTGCAAGCATCCTATTATCGAATGGGTAAAACACCAAATAAATCCAACATAGCATACCAGATCTTGGGGCAAATCTCTCCAATTTTCAAAAACAAACTTGTGAGCAGGAACACTGAAAACTGAACTGTATGATACGTCCATCATATCATCACTATCCTACCAATGTCAAACGTGGACACTAACAACAGAATCCAAAAGAAAACTTGTTGCAACAGAAACGATTCTCACAGCTGTCGGGGATCGAACCAGGTCCGTTTTAGAGGCACCAAATCGCATTGCAACTAAAAAAAAACAAGTTTTCCTTACTCGACCAATCCCAAGTCAGTTACATCAAACTTGTTAAAAGTACGGAAAACCAGTTTACTTGAGTTGCAATGCGATTCGATTCCGCTAGAACGGACATGGTTCAATCTCCGTCAGCTGTAAGAATTTTTTTCATTTATCCTCGTTCTTCCTACTTGAATTTACAACAGAAATGACTTGTCTACGTGGAATCCTTGGAGTAACAATAAGAGATAGAATCAGTAACAAAAGCAACAGAAGACTAGCCAACACAATACCAATCCTGGATTACATGAGAAGACAACAGATTAAGTGATTTTCGCATGCTTCCAGACTATCATCAGACAGTGCCCCTCAAAAAGTATTACTATACAGACACGACGGGTAAAAAGCCAGAGGGTGACGTTGTAAAAGATGAATTACAGAAATGAAAGAGTCAATGAAAACAAAAAGATATGAAGCACACAAAACATCCATCTACAGAGAACTCTTACTTTTCTCCTTTTGACGTTGCGAAACATAAAGATGTATACAGCGAAAAGAAAGAAGACAAGCAAGATGGAAGAAGATGAAAACGAGATGAAAAGTCTGATTGATTTCCTTCACCTCAAGATTTTCATTTCTACTCACACTGCAAGCCCGTACACTCAATCTCCCCTCAACACCGAAAGGTACATGAGGACAGAATGAAGACTGCAAGATATTTTCCGAACCCAGATTGGACTCTTCATCCATCTGTCTCACACTGCAAGATATTTTCCGAACCCAGATTGGACTCTTCATCCATCTGTCTCACACTGCAAGATATTTTCCGAACCCAGATTGGACTCTTCATCCATCTGTCTCACACTGCAAGATATTTTCCGAACCCAGATTGGACTCTTCATCCATCTGTCTCACACTGCATGATATTTTCCGAACCCAGATTGGACTCTTCATCCATCTGTCTCACACTGCATGATACTTTCCGAACTCAGATTGGACTCTTCATCCATCTGTCTCACACTGCAAGATATTTTCCGAACCCAGATTGGACTCTTCATCCATCTGTCTCACACTGCATGATATTTTCCGAACCCAGATTGGACTCTTCATCCATCTGTCTCACACTGCATGATACTTTCCGAACTCAGATTGGACTCTTCATCCATCTGTCTCACACTGCATGATACTTTCCGAACTCAGATTGGACTCTTCATCCATCTGTCTCACACTGCATGATACTTTCCGAACTCAGATTGGACTCTTCATCCATCTGTCTCACACTGCATGATATTTTCCGAACCCAGATTGGACTCTTCATCCATCTGTCTCACACTGCATGATACTTTCCGAACTCAGATTGGACTCTTCATCCATCTGTCTCACACTGCATGATATTTTCCGAACTCAGATTGGACTCTTAATTCATCTGATGCCTCACAAACATTATAACATCATTTTATTTTTTTTATACCATGCTATTGTTTAGAAAAATTAATCATGGAGGGAAACGTTCCAGATGAGATAACAAAAGGCAAACCAAGACTACCATGGACACATGACATCGAAAACCGTCTGAATATGAGACTAGAAGCTGCTGGGTAGCGTGCACAGAATTAGAAAGCTTACAGAGTGACATTGGGACAACGTTCTGCAAAGGAAACATCATATAGAAAGAATGCCCCGCCCATCTGTGCTTGCAACCAAAGAACATCCTCTAAAAGACAGTTTTCATTGATACTATTATTTACTCCTCTTTCCGGATTCAATACCACAAGCACAGGATGTTCGAATAATAGACTGACAAACATCCATTTTTGTAATTCACAGACCGTGACAGCTACACACAGAAGCACAATGAAAACGTTTCTAAGCACAGTACCAGAATTCAAAACCGACCGTGTTAAGGGGATTAAACTTATAAATTGACATATTCTGTATCGCCTTAGCTTACTTTAGTTGTGTATTCCTGAACGTGATTTTAAATTGCTAATATTTTTTCGTGAATAAACAATTAAACAATAATTATACATGTTACGGGGTTATACTTCTGTTTTTGATACTAATACATATGTAGAGGCGAAAATGTAGTATTTATAAACTATACAGTATAGTTTAAAAAAAATTGTATTTATTAGTTCAAAATTGTATAATCTTGTGGTGATGTCGAAATGATAACTGCGATTGTCGTGTAGTTTTTGCTTGTTATTAGATGAAATGATAACAGCGGGCGATTGTCGTGTAGGTTTTTCTTGTTATTAGATGACATGATAACAGCGGGCGATTGTCGTGTAGTTTTTGCTTGTTATTAGATGACATGATAACAGCGGGCGATTGTCGTGTAGGTTTTTCTTGTTATTAGATGGCTATGACGATGGTGTTGATGCCGACTGTATACTTTGCTATTGTAGATATATGCTACGGTGTATGGTGAAGAACATTTTCCTAATTTGGATGCTGCGTTTAATGTTTAGAGTTGAACTTGGAAAGTCACAGGTAATGTAAATATTGTGTCATGAATGTGGGTACGAGAGAAGGGGCGTAAATATGTCTTCAGTAGATGTACGAAAGGGTGAATGGGCGAAAAGGTTAAATTATAGAGATAGTCATTTCTTTATTTTCGTTAGATTGTTGGTCGCCTTCATGTGAGAAAACAATTAAGTTGGTTGGGGGGGGGGGTTGATCCTTGTTTAGCTTGTTTGAAAGTACTGAATGAAGCTTGACAAGCCTACCATATCATCAACTATCATTTTCCCATTGTATTTTGTGCGTGGCATCCTGATTAACATTGCTCCTTTTGGCTCGTTGTCTCCGTCTTCAGCACACTGCTTATTTGGCTGGACTGTGGTGCTGCTCGGATGCGACTGCCCGCCAGTATTAGTTTCCAGCCCCTGATGGCTGGACTATGCTCCATCACCACTTTAGGGTGCTGGTCTCGATCGATGGGGTCAACTATCATGTAGTGAAGATTGGTTGAACAGACCTGTTATCATCAACTACTATATATTGAAGATTGGTTGAACAGACCTGTTATCATCAACTACCATATATTGAAGGTTGGTTGAACAGACCTGTTATCATCAACTACCATATATTGAAGATTGGATGAACAGACCTGTTATCATCAACTACCATATATTGAAGATTGGATGAACAGACCTGTTATCATCAACTACCATATATTGAAGATTGGTTGAACTGACCTGTTATCATCAACTACCATATATTGAAGATTGGTTGAACTGACATGTTATCATCAACTACCATATATTGAAGATTGGTTGAACAGACCTGTTATCATCAACTACCATATGTTGAAGATTGGTTGAACAGACCTGTTATCATCAACTACCATATATTGAAGATTGGTTGAACAGACCTGTTATCATCAACTACCATATATTGAAGATTGGTTGAACAGACCTGTTATCATCAACTACCATATGTTGAAGATTGGTTGAACAGACCTGTTATCATCAACTACCATATATTGAAGATTGGTTGAACAGACCTGTTATCATCAACTACCATATATTGAAGATTGGTTGAACAGACCTGTTATCATCAACTACCATATATTGAAGATTGGTTGAACAGACCTGTTATCATCAACTACCATATGTTGAAGATTGGTTGAACAGACCTGTTATCATCAACTACCATATATTGAAGATTGGTTGAACAGACCTGTTATCATCAACTACCATATATTGAAGATTGGTTGAACAGACCTGTTATCATCAACTACCATATATTGAAGATTGGTTGAACAGACCTGTTATCATCAACTACCATATATTGAAGATTGGTTGAACAGACCTGTTATCATCAACTACCATATATTGAAGATTGGTTGAACAGACCTGTTATCATCAACTACCATATATTGAAGATTGGTTGAACAGACCTGTTATGATTGAGGAGAAGAACGAAGACAGAAGAACACAAATAAGAAGACCGTAAATTTCAATGAAAAAAGCCACGCCCATAGATACGGAAAAACCACGCCCATAGATACAGAAAAGCTACGCCCATAGATACAGAAAAGGTATTCGTTTGTAGTGTTCACCCACATTTCCCTTTTATGATTGAGAACATACAATGTTTTATCAACACTTAATTGAATTATAATTTACATTTTTACTTTGCGGTATTACTAAAGATAAACCCAAATAGTTTACCTTTCCATTTTTCAATTTAATAAAAGTTAAACCGAAATAATTTACCTTTCCACTTTGCGATTCAACAAAAGAAAACACCAAATAATGTACCTCCAAAACGTTTACCTTTCCACTTCACATTTTAACAACAGTTAAACCCAACCCTATTGATCAAAATTGAATCTATATATCAAGTGACAAATTCTTTCCAGAACGTTGTTTACACACCTCCAATCACCAGTTGTTTACACACCTCCAATCACCAGCTGTTTACACTCCTCCAATCACCAGCTGTATACACACCTCCAATCACCAGCTGTTTACACACCTCCAATCACCAGCTGTTTACACACCTCCAATCACCAGTTGTTTACACACCTCCAATCACCAGCTGTTTACACACCTCCAATCACGAGCTCTTTACACACCTCCAATCACCAGCTGTTTACACACCTCCAATCACCAGTTGTTTACACACCTCCAATCACCAGCTGTTTACACACCTCCAATCACAAGCTGTTTATCCAACTCCAATCATACAAGCACAAGTATGCACTGTACATCCTTTTCCGAAATAACGTCACAATATTTGCTACTTGTAGACGCTTTCTGATAACATTTTTTAAAATATATATTATTTTGTATTTAATATCTCTTGTGTTGTGAATATAGATCCTTTGACAGGAACGTTAAAGTCCTCCCTTTTTAATATTACATTGCTTATGTTAATATACCATTTTTCATGTTTAATATTACATGTTTTATATCAATATTACATTTCTTATGTTTTATATTACATTTCTTATGTTTTATATTACATTTATTATGTTTTATATTACATTTCTTATGTTTATGTTACATTTCTTATGTTTATGTTACATTTCTTATGTTTATGTTACATTTCTTATGTTTATGTTATCTTAAGATTTCCTGAACTTGCAATATATTCTTAATATCTTCTTTTTGTTCTTATGCGTTCTCTCTCAAACTCCTGCAGGTTGGCAGGGAGTAGTCCAGGGAGCAGAATGTGGTGCGCCATAGTTTAAAGATTAGCTGCGATATCAGCGCCTGTAGCCCTTACACATCCTATTTCAGATTTGGATCCTGAGTAGCTTTGACCCTTTATAGGATGGGACAGACAAATTCACCCCAAACAATACTTAGTCGCTTCCTACTATACGATATAGAGTGATAATTAACAGTTTTGTTATCCTGTGCTCATTTTCGCCCAACAACAAAAGGCAGACAGCACTGTCCATTTTTGTTATCATATCCCTCGCCATGTTCTAGGATACTATCTAGTAACTTGACCTATGACTACTGTTACTAGCTTCTTCTTCTTCTGCGTTCGTTCTCAAATTCCTGCAGATCAACAGGATGTAGTCCGTAGAACGGAATGCGTCGTGTCATGGTTTACAGCATGGCTGCGATATCTGCGCCTTTCGGCCTGACACATCCGACTTCAGCATGTCTTTGGGTCACTGGCCCTATATGGGATGGGATAGCCAACTCCATCCGATAGCCTCCTTAGTCGCCTTGTACGACATGCATGGAAGGTAAACAGTGTTGCTATTCTTTGCTCCCATTTCGTGCCCGACAACACATTATTATGTTTATTACTATTACTATTATTATTACTATTATTATCATTACTTTTATTACTATTATTATCATTACTTTTATTACTATTATTATCATTACTTTTATTACTATTATTATTATTACTTTTATTACTATTATTATTATTACTACTTTTATTACTATTATTATTATTACTACTATTATTATTATCATTATTATTACTATTGTATTTCCCCAGGTGGTTTGTCATCCACTCTTGCCGTTAAGCGTAGGGGTGATTGGATCTCGAGCTTGCGTTCTAAAGCCAGATGTGTGGCCTCCGCTGTACTATGACCGTGTTTGTTCAGGATGTCCCTGACGTTTTCTATCCATCTTTTCCGTGGTCTTCCTCTGGCTTTTTACCCTGATCTCATTTGGTTATATGCATTTTTACTATTGCTGGGGGTTATCTGTCTCCCAGATGAGTAGCCACGTTCACCCTCAACCCTCTTCAGTCATCTATTGTAACATGCATAGCAGGTCACAGTGTTCATTTGTTCCCCAAGGATACCAAGACACACACATTGTAGCTCAGTAAAGTCCCTCTCCGTAGTAGTCCTGAGAGATGATCCCACACAGCTCGACTTATTTTGGCTGATCCTACTTGTTCCTCGCTTGTCATTGGCTGACGATACGAAGTGATGTTATCAGTCGCATAAAGCCAAAAGAAGTGACGCAGCTTTGCATCACAATGAAGGATTATTCAGAAGACATGGCTCAAATATCCTTTGTGTTGTATCTCACCCTGTCTGATGTCGTTTGGTTAGTGACGCCGCCGGTTTTCTATTCACTTCATGAAATTTTGCTATTTCTAGACACACACACAAGGAGGGTTTCCGGTTGGGTTGAGTCTCAATCCTGTTGTGTTCAGTCAAGTAGAACAGGAGGAGCTTGAGAGCAGTAATCGGTTCAGCTGGCGTTTACAAAGAAGAGTGGAAGTGTGCTATGAACGGCAGGAAATACATATCACAAAAATAGAGCAATCAACGGTACAACACCAAGGCATTTATCTAGGGTTACCATACCATATCTTGTTTCCTCCCGACCTCTTTTGTACGGTTTACATTTTGACCAGGCAGTGTTTGTTAAAATATGACAAAATAATTTTAATTTCCTCACTTTTATTCGCTTTTCCTCATTAGTATTATTTCGAATGATTACAAACTGGTTCAACTAATAACAAGCAACAAAAGTATTTCAAACATTTAGTCAATAGTTCTCTCATTAAAAAATGAAATAGCAAAAACAAATATTGGAAAGTTCTAAAAGTATTAACTGTCATTCAGAATTATTACAAGTTATGCAATTTTTCTTTGCTTTCCGTCCTGGCAATGTAAATGTCAAACGACTGTTCCCTTTGATGCAGATTCAATTCGCTAAGTACATTTAATTAACTATTACGTATGTAAAAATGTCTTATATATGTTTAATATAACTTCAGAAATATTGTCATTATAACTTCAGATATATTGTCAATATAACTTTAGAGACATTGTCAATATAACTTCAGATATATTGTCAGAATAACTTTAGAGACATTGTCAATATAACTTCAGATATATTGTCAGAATAACTTTAGAGACATTGTCAATATAACTTTAGAGACATTGTCAATATAACTTCAGAGACATTGTCAATATAACTTCAGGGACATTGTCAATATAACTTCAGGGACATTGTTAATATAACTTCAGGGACATTGTGAACATTTTCATAATTGCTTCCACAATACTACAATAATGTTTTTTTTAAAAGTACTACAATATTAAAATATTAAAGTTAGTAGCATAACTTTTTACAAATTACTACAATATTGAAGTTAGTAGCATAAATTTTTACGAAGTACTGGCAATATTAAAATTAGTAGCATAACATTTTAGAAAGTGCTGCTCTATTAAAGTTAGTAGCATGACTTTTTGCAAAACACTACAATATTAATTAGTAGCCTAACTTCAACGTCCACGAAGGCTAGCTTTTAAACACCATATTAAGAAGGAAGTTGGGTTTTTTTCGGTCATGTGAAGAGACACGATGGCATGATAGAGTATTGTTGGAGGGGGCGATAGAAAGCTATAGAGGAAAAGGTCGACCAATACGTCGCTGGACAAGAGATATTCAGGAATGCATGTAGCTAGACAAGGAGTAACAACTTGCCAGAGACCGCGGGTTTTTCAGGAGATTTCTAAGGAAGACTACGTTCTGGAGAGAATACTTCACATGACACACACACACGTCACATGACACACACAAATATGCGTCACATGACACACACACATACGTCATATGACACACACGTTAACATATCCTATGACATTTTCACAGGTGTCATGTCAAAAGTCTGCGTAGTAAAAAAAAGTAGCTTCAACGTGATCACAAATAGCTATGACCAACTGCTGACCACTGAAGTATGTCAGTGGGGATGCTGCCAGAGCGACAGCTCGTCTTGCTGTCCAGTCCCGTGAGTGTTTGTGCAGCCGAGCCGAGACGGCGGCACTTCAGAAGACAGCACAACATAATTAATTAAGACCCCATTCGTGACGTTTTTTATTATTGTTGGGCTTTCAGTTGGTGACAATTTTTATACTTGGAGTCCCCTTGGCTATTTATGGAATGTGATTCCAAATATGTAAAGAGTGTCAAACGGAATGCACAACAATAATCAAAAGCGTCACAAATAGTCCTAATTAATTATATTGGAAGGTCTTTACTGGAGACTGTCATGGCCGAACTGTCATTTGTTTAAATATGTAAACTATTTAAACTATTTAAAATATTTAAACTATTTAAACTATTTAAAATATTTTAACTATTTAAAATATTTTAACTATTTAAAATATTTTAACTATTTAAATATAAGCCATATACTGTTCGGTCGATGTTTTATCAGTGGTTCTGAAACATTCTAGATCCATTCATGTGGATCTAGAAGACTTGCCACCCACCCAAATCTTCTTCAATTTTAAAATTGTTGTCTGTGTCCCTCACACCCCCCTGTTAGCTCTGCTGTCTTCAGGGCGGTATATATCCCAGTTTGAGAACCACTGATCTTATTCGTTTTTAACTAATGATGTTTCCTATTTACGTTGTCATTTAACTCATTGTTTGCCGTCATGAATGTTGTCAATGAATATTGCTATTATTAATTCAGTCATACAATAACGCTTTCACTCACTCACTCACTCACTCACTCAACCAAAGATACCACCAACCTACTCACTCACTCACTCACTCACTCACTCACTCACTCACTCACTCACTCACTCACTCACTCACTCACTCACTCACTCACTCACTCACTCACTCACTCACTCACTCACTCACTCACTCACTCACTTACTCACCCACTCACTCACCCAACCAAAGATCCCACCAACCTACTCACTCACTCACTCAACCAAAGATCCCACCAACCAACTCACTCACTCACTCAACCAAAGCCCCCACAAACCTACTGACTCACTCATTACACTAATCACACACAAGCATTCATCCACCGACCCTCCACCCAATTATCCATTCACGTACCCAGCCTCCTACTAAATCTCTTATTTTCATCTTGAAATATTTCGTTTATTAAAAACAACCATCCCTACTGACTTCCTATTCTTTTAGAAAAAATCTTTGTCCCTGATTTTCCACTTTGTTCCTGTTTTCCCCTTTGTTCCTGTTTTCCCCTTTGTTACTGTTTTCCAATCGGTTCCTGTTTTCCCCTTTGTTCCTGTTTTCCCCTTTGTTCCTGTTTTCCAATTTGTTCCTGTTTTCCCCTTTGTTCCTGTTTACCACTTTGTTCCTGTTTTCTGATACTACTATTTTGATTAGTTCTTGTAGATACTTCTCACTTTCAGTAATAAGAACGGTTGCCATCTGTATATCACAAACTATTTATGTTAAGTTCAAGCATTGAAATTACTGAAAAATTATCTTGCAATACGTTTTCACCATACACGAAATAAACGTCTGGTGAAAGTACACATCCTTGTCTAACACCTTCTTTTATCTGTTGAAAATGTTCAATTTGGTTGTCCACTAGTGCAACTGTTGTTTATTAACAATATATGATCTAGATTGATAAATATATTTTTAATATCAATGTTCAGACTCAATTGATTAGATAACTTCACTGTCTAACATGTTAAAAGTATCTGTGACAGAGTAATCTGTGACAAAAGTATCTGTGACTGAGTAATCTGTGACAAAAGCATCTGTGACTGAGTAATCTGTGACAAAAGCATCTGTGACTGAGTAATCTGTGACAAAAGCATCTGTGACTGAGTGTCTGAGACAAAAGCATCTGTGACTGAGTGTCTGAGACAAAAGCATCTGTGACTGAGTGTCTGAGACAAAAGCATCTGTGACTGAGTAATCTGTGACAAAAGCATCTGTGACTGAGTAATCTGTGTCAAAAGCATCTGTGACTGAGTAATCTGTGACAAAAGCATCTGTGACTGAGTAATCTGTGACAAAAGCATCTGATACTGAGTAATCTGTGACAAAAGCATCTGTGACTGAGTAATCTGTGACAAAAGCATCTGTGACTGAGTAATCTGTGACAAAAGCATCTGTGACTGAGTAATCTGTGACAAAAGCATCTGTGACTGAGTAATCTGTGACAAAAGCATCTGTGACTGAGTAATCTGTGACAAAAGCATCTGTGACTGAGTAATCTGTGACAAAAATATGTGTGACTGAGTAATCTGTGACAAAAGTATCTGTGACTGAGTAATCTGTGACAAAAGCATCTGTGACTGAGTAATCTGTGACAAAAGTATCACTTGACTGAACACATTATCTATAAGTAAAATCCAAGTAGGAAGAATGAGGAGAAATGAAAATAAATGCTACATTGTTCTGTCTCTATGCTATTTATGTTTACAAGAAGGCCTTTAGGTTCTTGTAGTACGAATATGAATGTTCTGTGCTTGTGTTCCTGATGAGACTGAAATACTTGTACTGGATGTTCGTTGTTGTTGTAATGGTCCTTATTTAGATTGTTCCTTTCTCAGTGACTTGAGTACACAGGTTGAATGTCTTGACGAGATCATATCTTTTTTGGGGGGATGTGGTTGATCAAGTACGGAAAACCTGTTTACTTGTGTTGCACAGCGATTCGGTGCTGCTAGAATTGAATGGACCTGGTTCAAGTCCCGTCAGCTGTAAGAATAATTCACATTATTTATATATAGTCTAAAACAGAGAGGGATAGAGGTATGTTCTATGCCACACATATATTTATATATATATATATATATATCGTATATATATTTATACTGAAGACGGATGGTCGGGCGATTGACGCAAAGAATACGGCGACACATGTCCATTCTCTGGACTATATCCTGCTGGAAATTTAGTATGACTATTGTCCTGATACAAGAGAGAACTAGCGGGAGTTTGAGAATGTACACGGAGAAGTGTATAACCAATACTATTTAATTATATCATTTTATTCATCCAATCAGAATTAGCCTTGTGGTTGGTGCGATACTAGGAGGAATTCTGATTGTTGCCTTGGTAACAGCTCTCGTATGCTACTATTGCGTGTACAGACGGAATGAGCCTTGCTTGAGACTTTTACGAAGACTGGGCAACAGACATCAGGCTCAGTCACCAGCAAACACACAAACAGACGTTATTTACTATTCTGGTAAGTATTTTACGTTAAGATAACAAAATTGAAGCAGACTCTGTATAAGATGAATTTTGATGAATCAGATGAATTATGATGAATTAGATGAATTATGATGAATTAGATGAATTATGATGAATTATGATGAATTAGATGAATTATGATGAATTATGATGAATTATGATGAATTAGATGAATTATGATGAATTAGATGAATTATGATGAATTATGATGAATTATGATGAATTATGATGAATTAGATGAATTATGATGAATTATGATGAATTAGATGAATTATGATGAATTATGAAGAATTATGAAGAATTAGATGAATTATGATGAATTATGATGAATTATGATGAATTAGATGAATTATGATGAATTATGATGAATTATGATGAATTAGATGAATTATGATGAATTATGATGAATTATGATGAATTAGATGAATTATGATGAATTATGAAGAATTATGAAGAATTAGATGAATTATGATGAATTATGATGAATTAGATGAATTATGATGAATTATGAAGAATTATGAAGAATTAGATGAATTATGATGAATTATGATGAATTATGATGAATTAGATGAATTATGATGAATTATGAAGAATTATGAAGAATTAGATGAATTATGATGAATTATGATGAATTATGATGAATTAGATGAATTATGATGAATTATGATGAATTATGATGAATTAGATGAATTATGATGAATTATGAAGAATTAGATGAATTATGATGAATTCTGATGAGTTAGATGAATTATGATGAATTAGATGAATTATGAGAATAGAATGAATAGCTAGGAAAAGTAATATAGGGATCCTTAGGGATGATGAGTGTAGGGGTCCTCAGAGATGATGAGTGTAGGGGTCCTCAGAGATGATCGGTGTAGGGTCCTAAGAAATAATGGGTGCAGGGGTCCTCATAGTGGAAGGGTTTAGTGATCCTCAGAGAAGATGAGTGTAGGTGTTCTCAGAAATTATTGGTATTTGGGTCTTCAGAGATGAGGGAATAAATAGAGAAATTATAGGAAAACTAATGTTGGGGGTCCTCAGAGATGAAGGGTTTAGGGTTCCACAGCGATAATGGGACAAAGAGGCAAATTATTGCTCAAATTATAACCAGACAGGGAAGGTTTATAGCGCATGTGATGAAAAAAAGAAGAACTCGAAAATGTAGTAAAACCAGCGGAAAGATGAGTTGGAGAATAGATAGAGGACGACAATGAGAGACGTTGCTGGATGTTTTGTCATCATGGCATAGGAGAATGTCTCAAATTTATCTTATACATTCATCAGTGTGTTGTCGGGCCCGGAAGGGAAACACAGAATTGTGACACTATTATCTGACATGTACTCTGTCATGGCCGCTAAAGAGCTTTCGGGGATGGCTATTCCATCACATAGGGTATAAAGAGACCAAGAAAACAGTACTGAAATCGGATGCGTCAGATCGAAAGGCGTAGATATTGCAGCCAAGATGTAAATCACAACAGAAGTCATTCCGAACTGCAGCAGTCTGAGTAAGAGCGTCGAAAAAGAAGAGTAATAACTTCTTAAATAAGTGAGTTGTGGAGACACACAATCACCTACGCCATACTGCAGGGCAAATGATTGGTTGATTGAATACATTGTATGACAAATGATTGGTTGATTGAATACACTGTATGACAAATGATTGGTTGATTGAATACACTGTATGACAAATGATTGGTTGATTGAATACACTGTATGACAAATGATTGGTTGATTGAATGCACTGCAAGACAAATGATTGGTTGATTGAATGCACTGCAGGGCAAATGATTGGTTGATTGAATGCACTATAGGGCAAATGATTGGTTGATTGAACGCACTGTAGAGCAAATGATTGGTTGATTGAATACACTGTATGACAAATGATTGGTTGATTGAATACACTGTATGACAAATGATTGGTTGATTGAATGCACTGCAAGACAAATGATTGGTTGATTGAATGCACTGTAGGGCAAATGATTGGTTGATTGAACGCACTGCAGAGCAATGATTGGTTGATTGAATGCACTGTAGGGCAAATGATTGGTTGATTGAACGCACTGTAGAGCAAATGATTGGTTGATTGAATGCACTGCAAGACAAATGATTGGTTGATTGAATGCACTGTAGGGCAAATGATTGGTTGATTGAACGCACTGCAGAGCAATGATTGGTTGATTGAATGCACTGTAGGGCAAATGATTGGTTGATTGAACGCACTGCAGAGCAATGATTGGTTGATTGAATGATATTCTATGTACGATGTATGTTAGGAACTATTGTTGAATGTTTAGAATCCACTTACACTTTCAGTTGGATAGCCAGTACAACATATCCAGTACAGCATAGCCAGTACAACATAGCCAGTACAACATAGCCAGTACAACATAGCCAGTACAACTTAGTCAGTACAACATAGCCAGTACAACATAGCCAGTACAACATAGCCAGTACAACATTATTGACACGATATTTCATGTTTTTGAATTATTACCTAATCTACAAGAGTTGGGTTTACAAGAATCGGGTCTATAAGGGTCGGGTCTGCAAGAGTCGGGTCTACAAGAGTCGGGTTTACAAGAGTCGGGTCTACAAAAGTCGGGTCTACAAGAGTCGCGTCTACAAGTTTGGACATACATAGTAAGTTTGAAGATGACAACACCGATATATGCCTCTGTGGGAAGTCCCCAGAGAAAACACAATATAATTAGCAGCACTGTCCACAGTCCGACACCATAATAAGAAAAATATGGCCACATGAAACTGCTCTGGCGTAGAAGCTCTACGGATCTGTCTCGCAGCTGGTGACCAAATTCTAGTTCACTGATGAAATCCGAATCATTCGGAGGTTATAAAAGACCTGTTCTCTGAATTAATGAGGCTTTCATTCGTTCCTTTTTTTTGGATATAATTTCCGTGTCCCCCGTTTGTCAATATTTATATACTTTGAATCGCATACCAAAAATAGCCAAAGTTACTTCAAGTATATACAAAGTAACCAATGGGAATCATAACAATAATTAAAAAAAACCTACCGAATGAAGGCTTCATTAATTCTGTTAGGAGACTTGTCGAGAGCCACGATGAAATCCTTATCAACGTCTGACTACGACTGGAGAACACAGAAGAAGAAGAATCAACTAGCCTTACCGAAACTGTCGACATAGATGACCTTCCAACATAATTAATTATGACAACATTCGTGACGTTTTTTATTATTGTTGAGATTTCGGTTGGTGACTATTTATATACTTGGAATCGCCTTGCCTATTTTTGGCATGCGATTCTAAGTATGTAAATAATTATCAACCGAAAGCCAATCAATAATAAGAAACGTCACAAATGTGGTCCTAAGTAATATTCTGTTGGCAGTTATTGGAAACTGTCAAGATCTTAGGTACTGTCCATTTAACTTGGATACTTTCCGTTTAACTTGAGTACTTTCCGTTTAACTTAGATACTTTCCGTTTAACTTGGAAACTTTCCGTTTAACTAGGATACTTTCCGTTTAACTTGGATACTTTCCGTTTAACTTAGATACTTTCCGTTTAACTTGGGTACTTTCCGTTTAACTTGGGTACTGTCCATTTAACGTAGGAACTATCTGTTTAACAATAAACACAAAGTGATGTAATGTTCCAATTTATGGTGTATGTGTGTGTGTTACCATTATCCGAATTCTATGCACATAATCCGTGTTTGTGTGTATGTGTGTGTGTTAACATTATCCGATGACCATCCACAGAATCCAATGCAAGTGTTAGGATGGATTCCCACGTGACCTACACTGATTCTCCACCCTCATACGAAGAGGTCATGAAAGGTCATATGAATCTCGCTTTCAAACCGGACACAAGCGTTGGAGGTAGTCAACAGGAGAATTGATTACACATTTTTGATGCATAAATGAAGAGTTGATATTTCTTTAATGGCTAACATAAACATTTATGGTTATGCTTTCCAGATGTTTGTTTAATGGCTAAAATAAGCATTTATGGTAATGTTTACCAGTTGTTTGTTTAATGGGTAAATTAAACATTTATGCTAATGTTTACCAGCTGTTTGTTTAATAGCTAACATAAACATTTATGCGAATGTTGACCAGATGTGTATTTAATAGCTAACGTAAACATTTATGCAAATGTTTACCAGACGTAAAGCTGTGAAATTCTGTTCTTTTGTGTTGCTGAACCAGCACTTGTTGTAAGAAAGAATATTGTCATCATCAGGTGCCGTGTCGACTGGCGTAAACGATGATGAATCTACAATTTTCCGTTTCCAGTATCTCTTATCAGGACTATTGTTGACTCTTCGCCTTGCCACAATGCCAGACTATTTTATACTTTATCAAGTTGTCGTCCTAGATCTCCCTTGCCTTCTATTTTTGCTTGTTGTAATTAGGTTCTCTAGATTCCTTTATATTCTAACGTGTAATCAAGATTATCTTTTTTATTATATGATTAAGTAACCCACATCTCACATTTGACTCTTTCAGGACCTTCTCGTTAGTCTATCTAGCTGTCCATCAACATTTGACACTTTCAGGACCTTCTCGTTAGTCTATCTAGCTGTCCATCAACATTTGACACTTTCAGGACCTTCTCGTTAGTCTATCTAGCTGTCCATCAACATTTGACACGTTCAGGACCTTCTCGTTAGTCTATCTAGCTGTCCATCAACATTTGACACTTTCAGGACCTTCTCGTTAGTCTATCTAGCTGTCCATCAACATTTGACACTTTCAGGACCTTCTCGTTAGTCTATCTAGCTGTCCATCAACATTTGACACGTTCAGGACCTTCTCGTTAGTCTATCTAGCTGTCCATCAACATTTGACACTTTCAGGACCTTCTCGTTAGTCTATCTAGCTGTCCATCGACATTTGACACGTTCAGGACCTTCTCGTTAGTCTATCTAGCTGTCCATCAACATTTGACTCTTTCAGGACCTTCTCGTTAGTCTATCTAGCTGTCCATCATATTCTCAACATTCTTCTATAGAACCACATCTCTGTTGTACATGATACTCTAAACATTCTTCTATAGAACTACATCTGTTTTTTCTATGTGAAACTATTACTAGTTCATGAACAAGAAGTTGCGAGCTGGTTCGAACCCGAGTAATATAAAGCGCATGGTGTGTGACAGTATTACTGCTCATCATCCTCTTGCAGGTTCCTGTGACACAGTGGTTCATAATATATTTATTACTGGCACACCCCACTCCCATCCCGTTTTGAACATTTTGTACGAGCCTTACAATCCCAAGAAAACTTACTCGTAGACCACAATTTTCATACGGAAATATGGTGTATGAAAACTAAAGGCGCAGATATCGCTGCAAAGCTATAGTTCATACACAACGCATTCCGTTCTCCGTGAACTTGATCACTTGATGGGAACTTGATCATGAGGGCTGAAGAAGAACACCCCAATTTACACTAACAACTCTTTTGGAGCCACATTGTATTAAACACATCTACAAACACTTTGATGATATAGTAAACACATCTACAAACAGTTTCGCGACGTATTAAACACAACTACAAACAGTTTCGCGACGTATTAAACAAAACTACAAACAGTTTCGCGACGTATAAAACACATCTACACACAGTTTCTCGACGTATTAAACACAACTACAAACAGTTTCTCGACGTATTAAACACATCTACAAACAGTTGTTAACCAGTTAACAACATTGTGTATGTCTTGACATGTTCATACAGCAACTACGTACATTACAACATAGGGTTAACATACAACATAGGTTTAACATACAACACAGGGTTAACATACAACATATGGTTAACATACAACATATGGTTAACATACAACATAGGGTTAACATACAACATAGGGTTAACATACAACATAGGGTTAACATACAACATAGGGTTAACATACAACACAGGGTTAACATACAACACAGGGTTAACATACAACATAAGTTTAAAATAAAATAAATTAACGAAACATTTTATTTCAATTAAGCGAACAATAACGTACCAATTGTTAATGTGAATGATGCTGCTGTGTTGTATTCGCAATTTTCTCCACGTTTGGTTCCATTATAAACAGGACTCATCGGTAAGCGCTTTCAAATTTACGATGGTTATAAAATTAGTTTACACTTCGAACAATACTCATTTTTCTGTTTGTTAAAATTTTTTTGGGAAAAGGTTTATATTTTAAACAGAAAAACCAATCATGTTTTTAATCTTCACGTGACATATTCATTCCAGACCGTAGTCTTCCTTATGGATTCTCTGAACAATCCGCGATTCTGGGTGAGTTGACCTGGCTAGAGACATGTCTGATATATCACTGCACCATCGTCGTCTTGTGCGCCCTCTTCCCCTGTTGCCGTAAACTCTGCATTCAGCTATTAATCTTTCCATGCTGTTATGTCTCTTTATGTGACCAAAAAAAAAAATCAGCTTTGTTGTTAGGATATTAAGGTGCCTACCCTCTTCGACGTTTATTATCTTATCACTTATTTATTTGCCTCTTTAGCTGTCCATGGTATACTTAAAGATTCTTCTGTAGCATCTCATTTTGAAATCAACAATTCTTTCTGCTATTGTTTTATTTAAAATCATGCCTCACAACCATCATGTCTTTAAAAATTAATGTAAAAAATCTTAATCCCCACCACACCCCTTTAAGAACACTTCATGTCCCCTAGTTTACGAACCACTGCTGTAACCCAATGACCTAATATTTCTGCTCATATATTACAAATTAGCATTCTGTTATATCCTCTCTTTACTCTATGTTTAGGGTGTCATGTCGCTAATGTTTTCTTGCACTGAATACCCTGTACTCTATGTTTAAGGGTGTCATTTCATTAATGTTTTCTCACACTCAATATCCTGTACTCGTTTCAACATGGATGATGTTCAGAAAACAATTCGAAGTGACTCCTGACCTCACAGAAGATGCAGTTAAGTGCTTATTTCCATGGAAACCTGATAAACTTTGAAAGTTTGGTGTGCACGTTGTTTACATACAAAATAAATCCTGTCAGTATTAAAATTCTACTAGAGTGAACTGAATAAGTGTTTCATTTCCAAAGTTGAATACGTAATTCAAACTAAAAAGTGGTGATACTAAACATTCTATAAAAATTCTGACCCTTAATAAACAAAAGTTATGTTCTTTCGTAAACATTTCATGGTAAACATGGATTTGATCCATTTTAGGGGTGAGTGGTATCATTAAGGGGAGTTTACCTCATACTCGTAGAAGGATGTAATATTTTAAAGGGTTAACTCCCTTTTAGAGTTCAGATTTCCTGACACACCTTTAATTGTTCAAGTCCATGTTGACTGGGTGATTCAAGGAAATAAACAATAATAAATCTGGAACCCCGGCCAGTGCTGAAGCACAGATGAAATCGTTGTATGTAGGAATGGTGTTTAATGAGATCTTCGTATGTAAGAATGGTGTCAGATGAACGTTGTGATATTCAAAATGTTCTTCTTTTGACACATCGCTTGCAGAACGTTGTCATCAATGCCACAATGTGTTATGTGACGTATTACTTCAAGAACGTTGTCTTCCCAATGAACTCTCTGAACCTCTCTCTGTCTTAGGCGATGTCGCTTGCATTTTCTAGCGATGTATTCATGTTATCTTTAATGTCGTCAGTCCATCGTCTTCTTGGTCTGCCCGTTCTCCTCTGGCCAGGTAATCTTCCCTCCATTATTTGTCTTTCTAAACAGTTATGTCTCTTTATATGATCAAACGGGGTGCAAAGGGAACGCATTGCTCTAGGCGGACCCAGGGTTAGCAGATAACCAAGATCCCAAATGTACCTCCACACGGTGCACCCTGAAAACAGAAATACAGCAGTTCGAGCTGATTCTGGCCAAATCATTTGGATCGTATCCAAGAATGTGGAGGTAGCAGATGGAAAGAGATTTGACTGCACAAGAGACAGACAATATCTCCGACACCACCAGCATCACCACATATAGTGACACTGTCGACACACAGTGAAGCTAGTCAGTCCAGTCCGAACATTGGAGGGGCGGCCAATGTAAAATACACGTAAAGGTTGATGCATGGCGAGAGAAAAATAGATTTCATACCGAGTACAATGAAACAATGAAAGGGCAGAACAGCGCTAGAGGGCAGCGCGAACTGCAAATAGAAAGTGAAAAGTCCCTAGGAAAGGGGAACTACAAGCTCCGTCAGCTCGAGACGAGCTTCTAGTTACCTGTGTTCCTTACAGGCAGAGACCCAGACCCATTCATTGGCGTTTGGTAAAGCAAGAAAACCTAATCCAACTCTAATGTCGAGCCTTCCTATACCGGAAATATGCTCGCGAAGAGAAAGGGTGTCTGTACCCGATGGGCTTAGGCAAGAAAGGGACAACGATGGTAGTCCTGGTCCAACTCTACTGTCAAGGTTTCCTATACCGGAAGTACACTTGCAGAGAGAAATGGTTCCGTACCCGATGGGCTCAGGCACAAAAGGGACAACGATTTAGCCCTGGCCCAACTCTACTGTCAGATTTTCCTACACCGGAAATACACTTGAAGAGAGAAAGGGTTCAGTACCTGATGGGCTCAGGCGCTATTGGGACAAGGACGCTCAGCTCGAGAACGCCTTGCTCTCAAACGCGTGGTGTGAGACTCGAACTTGGACAAGGGGTACACGATGTCGGTGAATGACACCTCGGCTAAGAGGGCGGAAGAGCCAGGGTCCAACTCCTCTGTTGAGTTCTTCCCCTTAAGGAACCAGGCTCACGGATGAGAAACGGTTCAGTACCCAATGGGCACAGGCACAGCACGTCCAATTACACGAGGCAAGTTCATAGACAGTGGAACACCTCGTGCGAGTCAGACGAGAGCAAAAATTGTCTGGGTGAAGAGTCGCCTCTACGCGTGCCTTGAGACAGATATAGAGGCTGTCACAGGCTAAGGGTAGTCCACCCGAATTGTCAAGGCATGCCGAAATCGGATGTGCTAGGCCTACAAGGCGCATAACGGTGGCACAACGTAATCACGCTCCCGGCGGAAATCGCACGGATATCCGTGATGGTTACAATGGAGCGAACGCAAAACAAACAAACAAACATATGATCAAACAGGCGTAGTTTTCTTTTTGTTACTGTGTTTAGGAACCAACACTCTGGAATCTTCAATGTGTTTATAATATCTGAGTTTCTGATTTTTTTCCTTCCGTGATATTCTAAGTATCTTTCTGTAGCATTTCAGCTCGAAGGTGGTGTACTTCTGTGTCGCTGTTTTACTTAGGGTCCATGTTTCACAGCCGTATGTTGCAACCGGAAAAATAATAGTTCGTAACATTAACAGTTTCGTTTCTATTTTGTCGTTTGTCCATATGTCTTTCAGCCGTGTTATTTTACAATATGTCATTGCCAATCTCTTCCATATTTCTGCCACGCAGTCTCCTGCCACAATGTAAGCATCTCATATATCTGCGAGGTGTCCTGCTCCATCTAGTCTAATCTTGTCTTTTCCTAACCACTAGTCAAGTGAAGCGTCGTGTGGAGCCAAGGTCATCTATATTTACTAGATTCTTTAATAATAGTAATAACTTAGTAATAATAATAGCAGCAATAGCAGTGATAATAATTATTGTAATAGTAAGTTTGTTCCGTTCGTTCCGCAGGCGGCACATAGGGCAGAGATTTTGATTCTCCATGTGTTGCTGTCCGGTGCTTGCTTGTTTTAGCTCTTGTACTGTCGTGCAGCCTGTTATTTTTCCCTTCTTTAAATATGGTGTTTTTTAGAGCTGCTTTAAGGACTTCCTCGTTTTCTTTTACCCTCAGGTGTCCACACAAGTGCTTGCTGGTTTAGTCTGTTTTTATCTAGTCTTAAAACGTCACCAAGATATTTCCATCTGCTTTTTCTTATGATTTTTTAAAACATTTTTTGGGGGGTTTATTCTGTTTTTAACTTATCATTTGTGACGAAATCGCTCGATTTTATGTTCATCAGCGTTCGGAGATATTTTTTTTCGCAGCTGTTTAGTTTTTGGTCTGTTACTTGAGTTGATTTCCAGCTTTGACTTCCATACGTTAATACTGAGACAATACAGGAGTTGAATATCCTTAACTTAATAGTTATAACATTAGTAATAATAATAGTGATATAATAACAGTACTAATAACATTAGTAACATTAACAATAGTAACAATACCAATAGTAACAATTACAATAGTAACAATTACAATAGTAACAATAACGATAGTAACAATAACAATAGTAATTCTAATAACGGTAATAATCGTTATGATAATACTCGTACTAGAATTATTCATAAAAATAATAATAGACAACCAGGTTCTGAGAAAGAAATAATGCAAAGAATATGTTCGACTAACATAATTAGTATGAAATTTCACACGCTAAAATTTCATAAAATTTGAGTGTATGGCTAAAATACACAGCTAAGTGGTTCTCAAACTGGGCGTATATTGCCACTCTGGGTTAATAGCCTTTTTTTCTGGAGGAGGGGAGGAAAGAGGAGAATGAAGACACAATTGAAATTGGAAACTAGAGGGAAGAATGTTACGGGACCGCTTGGGGGAGTACAGAATGATAACTATTTGAATATTTTGAATAATTTAAAATTTAATAATCAACATTTTATTATAAAAGTAAACCTGGATGAACGTTGTTGAGATTCTTGTTTAGGTCCGGGGGAGGGGGTGGGTGGGGGATTCTCGAACGAAAATTTGTTCTGAAATGGGGACAAATTGCTGAGAACCGTTGGTATAGGTGATAAATAGACACTTTTGGTTAGCGACTAGTTTGGTATGAGGACCGCGTTGATGAGGCTAGTCTAGTTGATAGTGAGCTTTCTTACTTTCACCGGGTTACATCGTGCCACATTCAAAATCACATCAAGACAATAAAAACACAACAAGGAAGGGAACTGACCATCGTAGCTAATAGTTGTTGCGGTTTAGTTCATCAAGACAATAACAACACAGCAAGGAAGGGAACTGACCATCGTAGCTAATAGTTGTTGTGGCTTAGGTCATCAAGAGTTGTCTCCGTCCTCGACGACACGCTGCTGTCATTGGACCTTCATTTACTTATACGTTTGGTAAAGACCAGCAGGTGAATGAATATTCTAAAAGGTAGATAATAGACTAACAGGTAGATGAATATACCAACAGGTAGATGAATAGACCAACAGGTAGATGAATATACCAACAGGTAGATGAATAGACCAACAGATAGATGAATAGACCAACAGGTAGATGAATAGACCAACAGGTAGATGAATATACCAACAGGTAGATGAATAGACCAACAGGTAGATGAATATACCAACAGGTAGATGAATATACCAACAGGTAGATGAATAGACCAACAGATAGATGAATAGACCAACAGGTAGATGAATAGACCAACAGGTAGATGAATATACCAACAGGTAGATGAATAGACCAACAGGTAGATGAATATACCAACAGGTAGATGAATAGACCAACAGATAGATGAATAGACCAACAGGTAGATGAATAGACCAACAGGTAGATGAATATACCAACAGGTAGATGAATAGACCAACAGGTAGATGAATATACCAACAGGTAGATGAATATACCAACAGGTAGACGAATAGACCAACAGATAGATGAATAGACCAACAGGTAGATGAATAGACCAACAGGTAGATGAATATACCAACAGGTAGATGAATAGACCAACAGGTAGATGAATATACCAACAGGTAGATGAATAGACCAACAGGTAGATGAATATACCAACAGGTAGATGAATAGACCAACAGATAGATAAATATACCATCAGGTAGATAAATAGACCAACAGATAGATGAATAGACCAACAGGTAGATGAATAGACCAACAGGTAGATGAATATACCAACAGGTAGATGAATATACCAACAGGTAGATGAATATACCAACAGGTAGATGAATAGACCAACAGGTAGATGAATATACCAACAGGTAGATGAATAGACCAACAGGTAGATGAATATACGAACAGGTAGATGAATAGACCAACAGGTAGATGAATATACCAACAGGTAGATGAATAGACCAACAGGTAGATGAATATACCAACAGGTAGATGAACAGATCAACAGGTAGATGAATAGACCAACAGGTAGATGAATAGACCAACAGGTAGATGAACAGATCAACAGGTAGATGAATAGACAAACAGGTAGATAAATAGACCAACAGGTGGATGAATATACCAACAGGTAGATGAATAGACCAACAGGTAGATGAATATACGAACAGGTAGATGAATTGACCATCCTGATGAGATACTTCATTAAGAGATGTGATTAATTTTACAACACCCCTTTAATTAGTCTAGCAAATATAGCAAACACGCACCAACAAATGACTGTTTAAGTAAAGACGACTATTATTCCATAACTAGAATAAGGAGGCTTGGTTTGAAATGTGGTGTCACATGAAAGGAGCGGTTTCGTGGGCGAGGAAGAGGAAGGTCAATCAACGTGTAATGGCGATACACTCAAGGCGAGATCTGAGCGCCTATGGACCTATGCTCTTTTTTTTATAAAATATTAAAAATGCTTACTATTCAAACGATTAACATGGAAATTAAAAAAACCCAGATAATATCAACATTTTTTATACCAACAATATGCTACCAATGTCAAACATGGACTTTAACAGCCTCGCAGCAGAGGAAAATTGTTACATGTGAAATTAAGTGTCTGAGAGAATCTGTAATGGTTGTTAAACTAGATAAAATCAGAAATTAAGAAATTAGGAAAAGAGTTGGTATAATATCTTGTATCGAACATATTGAGAGACAGCAAGTAAAATGGTTCGGTCACCTTATGAGAATGAATCCAAACCAAATACCAATAAGAGCATATAACAAAAGATTATCCAGGCGTAAAGCCATAGGTAGATTAAGAAAACGGTGGATTGAAAACATCAAGATAACCTTGACTAAACATGGACTAAATACAACCACGACGGCACTTCTGCCTTTGAAACGACAGCTTAAGCTCCCACCCCTACGATTAACGGCAAGTGTGAATACGACCAACCATCATTCACCTGGGGACAGACAATAGACTTATTATTCTATATTTTTACTGTGAAAATTAAATGCATAATATTTTATTAGGGTGACCTGGCTAGTCCATCTAGTTCAGTGACCGAAATCGAGTCACTGGAGAAAAAAAAAGAAGAAATAGATTAGATGTATGATAAACGGTTTCCAAGACGGGACTCGACAGTAAACAAACATTTTAATTGATAGATATTATCCTAGTATTTTCAATCGGGCGATTCTTTGCGTGAGATGCTGAAATGCACAATCTTTGCACGCAACTTCATAAGCAAGAGAAGACATAACGCGGGAAGTAGAGGCGTTAGCAAATCTATCTGCAAAAGATTATATAGCAACCAACCGTCTGCTGTTCTAAATTATGTTCCGGAAATACCTTCATTGGAAACGAGTTCATTACATCACGTGGGCCATTCACGTGATTTCTAAATCTAATGTTGGACTGGATTGTAAAATTAGTTGAAAATATTTACCAGAGTGTTTTTCAGTAAATTTGCAGATTTTAAATGAATCTGTTGTGTTTATTCAATGCATTGAACAATTTTGGAATTAAATGTGTGCAATTGCAATTTAGTGATTAAACTAGATGATTTGTATAATATATCTTTGTTGGTAATATATGTGATTAATAATGATTAATTGTGTATATTTAATGCAATGGAGTGCGTCATCTGCACAATGGTTGAAGCTGTTAATGGTGAATAATATTCTTGGCAATAAATATGAAAATTAAATAAGTCTATTTGTGGGAGAATTCTCATATTTCAGCAAATCACAATATCTTTTAATGCATAATGGTACTTGAGCTAGTTATCACTGTTCTAGGCCATACTAGTTTTCAGTCCATTGCCACTTTAGCATTACCACCTTTAGCATTACCACCTTTAGCATTACCACCTTTAGCATTACCACCTTTAGCATTACCACCTTTAGCATTACCATCTTTAGCATTACCACCTTTAGCCTTACCACCTTTAGCATTACCACCTTTAGCATTACCACCTTTAGCATTACCCCCTTTAGCATTACCCCCTTTAGCATTACCACCTTTAGCATTACCACCTTTAGAATCACCATTTCTGTATGACGCAATCATCTTTCCCGACAACATCATAATTCACAAACTGTTTCTATTCTTCACCGCGAGCTCATTTTGTGGTTATAATTATTGTATTATCATGGTTATGTTTATGATTGTGTTATGATTATGATTATGTTTTTTATAGTTATGATTATGGTTATTTTTTTAATAGTTATGATTATGGTTATGTTTTTTATAGTTATGGTTGTGTTATGGTTATGGTTATTTTTTTAATAGTTATGATTATGGTTATGTTTATGGTATTAGTATGATTATGTTTATTGTTATGTTTAGGGTTATGATTGTGGTTGTGCATATGGTTATTGTTATGTTTATGGTTGTGTTTATTCTTATGATTATGGATATGATTGTGGTAATGATTATGCTTATGTTTGTGATTGTGGTTGTGATTATGGTTATTGTTATGGTTATGACTGTGGTTATGATTGTGTTATTCTTATGGTTATGATTGTGTTATTCTTATGGTTATGATTGTGGTTATGATTGTGTTATTCTTATGGTTATGGTTATGATTGTGCTATTCTTATGGTTATGGATACGATTGTGGGTATGGTTATGATTATGGTTATGAATGTGGTTATGGTTTTGATTATGGTTATGATTGTGCTTATGATTGTGGTTATAGTTATGATTGTGGTTATGATTATGATTGTGTTTATGGTTATTGGTATTGTTATGGTTGTGGGCATGGTTATATTTTTGATTGTGGCTATGATTATGGTTCATGGTTGGCCGATACCATTGCACTTCGAGTAAACCCATAGGTGTTCAGTCTCCCCTAGCTTATGGTGAAAGTTTTGATTCTTGATTAGAAACTGGCCTCACAGCACGTGGGGTGTTCCCATAAATGTTCAGCCTTCTGTTCCAGCAGCCATCCAACTCGATGGTGTTTCGAGTTTAATGCCACGAAACAGACGTCGACATCAGGGCACAACTCTGACCCGTACGACAGGTTTCTTTGTTGTTCCGCCCACTCACGCCGTGTCCGCAACTAGTTCAAGCACAACGTCGGCCTGTCGGAACAACATGGTAACTGTTATCGAAGGTTACGACTACGGGATTGTATAGATGACGTGCCATGAAGCTTCTATAAGAAGATAACCTCAATATAAAGGCATGTCATCTACTAATGTTTTCTGTTGCATGGGTGGTTTGTCTAGTGAGCCATTTGTGAGACCTACAAACGCAACCGCATGCGGAAAATATTTTTTTTTAAATATTAAATGTTACTGCTTGGAGGAATTTAATCTAAATATCATAGCAATAATTAATCAATAATTAGTTTACATATTTTGTGGTGAAAGTTATGCATGCCGATGTTTCCTGTGGCTAGCCTGTTGAATATTCTTCTCACTCATGCATAAATGCAAAGTGAGGTGACTCACAGCCGTCTAGTTGTATGTGCAGCGACTCAAAGCCGTCTAGTTGTATGTGCAGCGACTCCAAGCCGTCTAGTTGTATGTGCAGCGACTCAAAGCCGTCTAGTTGTATGTGCAGCGACTCCAAGCCGTCTAGTTGTATGTGCAGCGACTCCAAGCCGTCTAGTTGTATGTGCACCGACTCAAAGCCGTCTAGTTGTATGTGCACCGACTCAAAGCCGTCTAGTTGTATGTGCAGCGACTCCAAGCCGTCTAGTTGTATGTGCACCGACTCAAAGCCGTCTAGTTGTATGTGCAGCGACTCCAAGCCGTGTAGTTGTATGTGCAGCGACTCCAAGCCGTGTAGTTGTATGTGCAGCGACTCAAAGCCGTCTAGTTGTATGTGCAGCGACTCCAAGCCGTCTAGTTGTATGTGCACCGACTCAAAGCCGTCTAGTTGTATGTGCACCGACTCAAAGCCGTCTAGTTGTATGTGCAGCGACTCCAAGCCGTCTAGTTGTATGTGCACCGACTCAAAGCCGTCTAGTTGTATGTGCAGCGACTCAAAGCCGTCTAGTTGTATGTGCACCGACTCCAAGCCGTCTAGTTGTATGAGCAAGGGCTAATATTATGGAAAAGAAGAAAAAGAATATCTTCCCCTAAGGGGAAAGGGGGGGGAGTGTCAAGAAGAGTTCTTACCATGACCTGCCCTTTACAATTGTTCACGAGTATAACTATGAGTCTTGCATATATCAAGTCCTTCTTCGGAATATTCCTGCATACTGATCTCATAATGATTCACTTATTTGTTATTTCTATACTTTTTCCGTTGCTTTTCATTGGCTATCGACACAAAGTACATGAAAATCAATCAATCATCAGCCAAGAAGAGTGACGGTATTTGAGATCAGCACACTTATCTATTGTGAAGAAGGGTGTTATAAATATAGTACTGAAGATTCTGGCTATTTTTGGTAACAATCAACCCATTCTATGACGCCGTTCTTAACCCTTTTATAACCGAGATGCCTGTGCAGGAATAGTTTGTTTTTTTGCACTGTTATATTTTAATTATGATATTCGACGTAGGACGCAGGTGGCCATTCATCGGCCACAGATACGAAGCTAACCGTCCAATAGCAGGTCTGCACTCAGAATAATGCCTACATTCACCAGCATACACAATTCACAGAATAATTCATTCATTCATTCAGCAATTGATAAAAGGGAAACTGAAAATGTGAGGTTTTTGTTGGAACTTCAGCAGGGTCAGAATAACATTTTCATTAACCATTTGTATTTGCGTTTATTTGATGGTTAAGTAACATGTACCTCGTATGGTTAAGTAACATGTACCTCGTATGGTTAAGTAACATGTACCTCGTATGGTTAAGTAACATGTACCTCGTATGGTTAAATAACATGTACCTCGAATGGTTAAGTAACATGTACCTCGCATGGTTAAGTAACATGTACCTCGTATGGTTAAGTAACATGTACCTCGTATAGTTAAGTAATATGTGCCTTGTATGGTTAAGTAATATGTGCCTCGAATGGTTAAGTAATATGTGCCTCGTATGGTTAAGTAATATGTGCCTCGTATGGTTAAGTAATATGTACCTCGTATGGTTAAGTAACATGTACCTCGTATAGTTAAGTAATATGTACCTCGTATGGTTAAGTAATATGTGCCTCGTATGGTTAAGTAATATGTGCCTCGTATGGTTAAGTAATATGTACCTCGTATGGTTAAGTAATATGTGCCTCGTATGGTTTAGTAACATGTGCCTCGTATGTAACATTTACCCCTGTTGACTTGTGCAAACTCGACTGAAAGTGGTCGTATGTTGTACATTTCACGTATTTCTAGCAACTGGGGGCAGAATTTTAGATTCTTCGTGTGGGAATGAGCCAAGACCCATTTCTTTTGTCCCCCTATAGTTTTAAAGGTTGTGGACGCAGTTATCGAAGCCGCAGATAACTTTCTTTACACTGATAGGCTTAATCTTTGCTTCCAGATCTGTCAAGAAAAATGGTATCCGGAATATTGTCTAGCCATCTGATGTTCATAATTTTTCTGAGACACGGTGTGTGAAAGTGATTGCGTTTTTCACCTGACGTCTATACACAGTCCATGTTTCACCAGGTAATGCTTGAAACAAGGTAATACAATTTCGCTAATTGTACGAAACACACATAGGCACACACAAAAATCGACGTTTCGACCGATAGACCTTTATCAAGGATCACAAACACATATAAATAAAACACAACACGTAGGGACGACAAAACTTGCGTTCACATGTCTAGTAAGTTGGTCGAAGTGATAGAAATGAGGTCAAAGTTGACACAAACTGGAAATGAACAGAAATGGGAAGTAAACCAAAACAAAGCTGAATACATGTTAAAACAAGACCGAGAGATGACGGAACAACCCGTTATTATACATATATCCATGTTTCACCTGCATATAACATCACTGGAAGTACCATTGCTCTGTATACTTTCAGCTTAGTCTTTAAGTTAATGAATTTCTATGCCAAACATTTGCGAACAATCTGCCGACAGTGCTGCTTGCCTTGACGGTATTGATATACATTTTATCATCAACGGTGACATTTCTTATCATCAAAAGTGGCATTTCTTATCACAAACGGTGATATTTCTTATCATCGAAAGTGGCATTTCCTATCATCAATGGTGACATTTCTTATCATCAAAAGTGACATTTCTTATCACTAACGGTGATATTTCTATCATCAAAAGTGGAATTTCTTATCACTAACGGTGATATTTCTATCATCAAAAGTGGCATTTCTTATCACTAACGGTGATATTTCTATCATCAAAAGTGGCATTTCTTATCACTAACGGTGATATTTCTATCATCAAAAGTGGCATTTCTTATCACTAACGGTGATATTTCTATCGTCAAAAGTGACATTTCTTATCATCAAAAGTGGCATTTCTTATCATCAACGGTGCCATTTCTTATCAACTATTTAATGTAGCGCAAACGGCACGTCTTCTTCCGCGCTCTAACCTTGATCTACTTTGCGTAAGTTGAGATTGATGCTGTTTTGCTAACTCCTCTACCACGGAAACCGACATTATTAGCCAATAACTGAATTAAATTTGCAACCGTTGTAATTGGTAATTGGGATTTCCAATCACTGAAATGTATCAATATTTAAATCTGATTACCTCTATTGATCAGTATCAGTTTATATGAGATTGGGTTGATACCACAATCAAATACAGGATGAAGCTTATACTGGGGATACTCAGACGTCACGTGTTCATATCAGTAATTAGCTAAGTATAAAATGTGATTTTATGACATTTGATCGATGTTCTGTGGTATCGACACCAGGTAGGAGTGTCTGCAGACAAGTATAAGTATCGGGAGAGAGAGAGAGAGAGAGAGAGAAAGAGAGAGAGAGAGAAGAGGATAGAGTGAGTGCAGCTGTTAATGTGGGATACAATAAATCGATAAATATTGGGTTCCTGTTCGCAATTAGTTCCTACCGACATATTATGTGGGTTAATTTAATCTAATATATCAATAATTAATCAATAATTAGTTTAAATATTCATTTTTAGGGTTAGGTTTAGGGTCATGGGTTAGGGTTAGTTATGTATTACGTAACTAATCTTAATCATAACTATAATTATATTTAAATTAATACATGATAACCATAGCCAAAGAGAGAGAGATAGAGAGAACGAGAGAGATAGATAGAGAGAAGCGTTATATATTGCCGTATACATATATATATATATATATATATATATATATATCATTGCGTAACTCTAAGACGTTCTTGTAGACATAAATATGAATGGCTAACGCTGATACAGTCTAAGCTATTGAAATCCTCGTTAATGAGTCTTTATAGTTCTGTCGTCCATTTAATTAGCTTTAAAACATTCTTATATTTTCCCTGATGACTTCGTCTTCTGCGTTCGTTCTCAAACTCCTGTAGATCTGCAGGATGTAGGTTTCTAGATCCAGTGGTGTAGAATAGAGCCACATTCCTCTTTCCATTCATGTCGAAGGAGGCGACTCAGTAGAGTTCAGGATGTGATGAGAACCTGTTGCATGAGAGAAAATATTGTCACTGTATGTTTTGTCCTTGATTTCGTACTTTTGCACTCTGTCAAATTAATTGTCATTTAATGGTCATTTAATGGTCATTTAATGGTCATTTAATGGTAATTTAATGGTCATTTAATGGTTATTTAATGGTCATTTTTGGTCATTTAATGGTCATGACTTGGTGATCATGTTATACAGTCACACTGAAATCCCTACCTTCTCGGATTTAACGTGTATCCATAAACCTCTCAAACACTGCCATACCTTTCAAACAAAAACGAGTTTGGCTATCATCTTGGTTATTCAACAGAGGCGGACATATTCTTTGGTTAGAAAGGATATGGTCTGTCAAGAGCTGACTACTAAAGGGATCACACCATCATCCTCAAGCTCATCACCTCATCATCATCACCACATCCTCATCACTCATCATCATCACCACATCCTCATCAAAATGCGCGCTATGAAGAAAAAGTTGCTAGAACAAATGCAATTTCAAATTGATCAAAAAATAGAAACATGGCCAAATCAGACATTTTATGGTCATTGAATTTTGAAAATAGCCGTATATTTGTAATCAAAATGGCAACACTGATGCCAACATATTTAACGTCTGTGTGTAAATGTAACAATAAACGACGCAACGGCTTTCTCTGGAGAACAAATGGGACCAAAAAGATGCACATCGTAAGAGGCTTATTGATTCTTCTTGATTCTTGATTAGAAACTGACCTCACATCATGTGGGGTGTTCCCATAAATGCTCAGCCTTCTGTTCCAGCAGTCGTCCGACTCGATGGTGTTTCGAGTCTAATGCCACAGAAACAGACGTCGACATCAGGGCACAACTCTGGCCCTTGCGACAGGTTTCTTTGATGTTCCAACTACCAACGCCGTTCCCGTAACTAGTTCAAGCACAACGTCGGTCTGTCGGAACAACATGGTAACTGTTATCTAAGGTTACGACTGCGGGATTGTATAGATGAAGTGCCATGAAGCTTCTATAAGAAGATAACCTTAATATAAAGGCATGTCATCTACTAAGGTTTTCTGTTCCATGGTTGGTTTGTCTTGTGAGCCATTATGAGACCCACAGACGCAACCGCATGCGCTATTTCCTAAGGAGCCAGTATGGGTGGAGTCAGCTGTCATATTCTATAGAAAGTCAAGTGACACAGAAGTCAAACTTGAATCGGATGTGTAAAACTCAAAATAGCACAAGGCATTGAGTTCTCCGGACTATATCCTGTCATTCTACAAGAGTGGGAGATCGAGTGCAGAAGACTAACACAAACTACCAACGAAACGACAAAAACAACAATACATGACATTACAGTTTAGTATTACACATGTTTGACCATGAAATTAAACAATTTAATTCTACTTTCTAGAATTTCAAACGAAATCTGAGTACATTAAATAGGAGTGACCAATCTGACGGTAACAACAATTTCATGTCTAACCCACGTATTTCATGATCATTTATTCAGATCAATATTCGCCAATTGTATAAATTGTATTGGCACTTTTCTGATAATCAAAACTATAATTCTCAAATTATGTATCGCGAGTAAGCGCGTCAAAAAATTAATCACGTGATATCCTTAAATAAACAGCTGATTAAACTGATATCTTTGAAGGTGTTGTTGTGTTTAAGTACTCTGAGGCTGCCGCTTGAGAACTCAAAGTGAGCATGAACTTATATGACCGTTTTATGATATACACTGCTGTACAATCAGTTTCTGATGATGGAATAGCCACGCTAGTCTCCCTTTAAAAGGGCATGTCTTGCATTAGGGGATTTCTTTAAGTAAACATTAATATTGTATGTGCTTGTTCATTCTCATATTCCCATCTCTCTTGTAGCAGTACAATTTCTCTTAAAAAATTTCAACAGGATATTGTCCAGAGAATGGAAATGAGTTATGTAATGGTTTCATTTGTTGATTAATCGCCCAAAAGACTCGACTTCGGCGGTGAAACATTATTGAATTGTTGCAAAGTCACCGTACACAGAACTGGCACATATATACATCAGTTTAGTGTTTCATCAATTGTTGTTTTAGTTCACTAGTAGTATTGTGCAATCTCATTTGTTGTGTAGTATCACATTAGTACGTCATCTATTGCTGTGTAGTATTAATTCGTGTATCATCAACTGTTGTGTAGTATAAGTTAGTGTATCATCAAATGTTGTGTAGTATAAGTTAGTGTATCATCAATTGTTGTGTAGTATAAGTTAGTGTATCATCAATTGTTGTGTAGTATAAGTTAGTGTATCATCAACTGTTGTGTAGAATTAATTCGTGTATCATCAACTGTTGTGTAGTATAAGTTAGTGTATCATCAATTGTTGTGTAGCATAAGTTAGTGTATCATCAACTGTTGTCTAGTATACGTTAGTGTATCATCAATTGTTGTGTAGTATTAATTCGTGTATCATCAACTGTTGTGTAGTATAAGTTAGTGTATCATCAATTGTTGTGTAGTATAAGTTAGTGTATCATCAATTGTTGTGTAGTATAAGTTAGTGTATCATCAATTGTTGTGTAGTATAAGTTAGTGTATCATCAACTGTTGTGTAGTATTAATTCGTGTATCATCAACTGTTGTGTAGTATAAGTTAGTGTATCATCAATTGTTGTGTAGTATAAGTTAGTGTATCATCAACTGTTGTGTAGTATAAGTTAGTGTATCATCAATTGTTGTGTAGTATAAGTTAGTGTATCATCAACTGTTGTGTAGTAACAGTGAGTACTTCATGAATTGTTGTATATTAGTTTATTACGTCATCAATTCTTGTGTAGTTTGAGTTAGTGAGTCATCAATTAGTGTGGATTATCGGAAACCGACAATAACCTAAATCAAACCGTTCTATACATGAACAATATTGAACTGGATGTATAAATGTAACTGATCATAGAGGAAAAATAAAGAATTCTCGAAGATCGTTGTGGCAGAGTTACTTGATCCTAGGTTTCAAATGTTTCCAATCACAACACTTACTGATTGAACGTAAATGGGCTGTTCTATGTTGTTGAAAAACTAATTGGAAGTTTGAAGTCTCCATCCACCAACCAAGAGTTAATATAATCCTTCATCCACCAACCAAGAGTTAATATAATCCTTCATCCACCAACCAAGAGTTAATATAATCCTTCATCCACCAACCCCCAAAAAGTTAATATATTGGTTCAGTTCAGTTACTGTCTCCGTACTGAAAATTTTTTAAATTATGAAATGGATCACTGGCACCCCCCCCCCTTCCCCCACAGTCTGACTTCATGAAATTGCATCGAGTTAAAACTGATCCTGATGGACGATACTAGCTGCATGTGTTGCTTAGATTTATGCCTCCATTGTCGGGATCTGTGGGGAAGTAGTACAGAGAGTCTCTGTGACGACCAAGATAGAGGTACAGATCCTATCATAGGTTAGTGACTGTTGAGAAAGTAATGCTGGATTGATACTACGTACTGAATATGATATGCGATACATTTATTTAGATCAGGGGTCGGCAAACTACGGCCCGCCATTGGATATTTTGCGGCCCTCAAACACATTTTTGAATAAACGGACGATCGTCAAAAATGATTTTTCCCCATTAATATTACACAGAAATACATTGGAATTTTAATTCGTCTTTCTTATATATTATATATACAATATTTTTTTCCCAATTTGACATCATTTAAATATATATATATATATTGCCAAATATACATAATATTATATGCGGCCCTCCAATAGCTTTACAATTTTCAATGCGGCCCTCTGCACAGAAAGTTTGCCCACCCCTGATTTAGATCTATGATCGCCTGTCGGTATGACACCTATCGCCTGTCGGTATGACACCTATCGCCTGTAGGTATGACACCTATCGCCTGTCGGTATGACACCTATCGCCTGTCGGTATAACACCTATCGCCTGTCGGTATGACACCTATCGCCTGTCGGTATGACACCTATCGCCTGTCGGTATGACACCTATCGCCTGTCGGTATGACACCTATCGCCTGTCGGTATGACCCCTATCGCCTGTCTGTATGACACCTATCGCCTGTCGGAATGCCACCTATCGCCTGTCGGTATGACACCTATCGCCTGTCGGTATGACACCTATCGCCTGTCGGTATGACACCTATCGCCTGTCGGTATGACCCCTATCGCCTGTCTGTATGACACCTATCGCCTGTCGGAATGCCACCTATCGCCTGTCGGTATGACACCTATCGCCTGTCGGTATGACACCTATCGCCTGTCGGTATGACACCTATCGCCTGTCGGTATGGCACCTAATATTGATTATGTGGGTACTGAAATAAGATACCATAGAAGCATCGAGGATATATTAACAAAGACAAAAGTATTAAGCAACAAATGGGATTAAGATACGTGATTAGGGAAGCAAACGGGATTAGTGTATCTGATTAGGAATGCGGTGTGGTCTAAGAGGGACGAACGTGTTAGTGCCATCTGAGCAGACCTGGTTCAATTCCCGTTAGCTGTATTATTTTTTTAGATACTTAGATAAGTGGATTCTTAGCTCTTTCTTAACTCTTTTTCTATGTATGCCCTTTGGCCATTATTTAGATCCACATCTGGTGACATCTGTAAAAATGTTCTATACTTATTGTAGTTGAATATATTACTGTATGTTCCAAAAAACTCTTATGGTAGATTATTGAATATGTCTATGTGTCTGTTTCCATGTTGTAATCGCATCTTCAAAAAAGGTCCTTGTTGGTCCGCAATGTAGAAAAAGTCCTTGCTCCTTTATTAGTCTGTTATTTATTTGTTAAAGGTAGGTCTCAAAGCAGCAACAGCAGTCTGCGTCGAGGACTGGGCCGTAGAAACTATTTGATGGAGTGGCCAATTCCCTTCTGTGCTGTCCTTACTTCCCATAATGCATGCATCGTGTGCTCATTTACATATGATTTGAGTGGAGGAGTGGTCGTGTCAAGCGAGATATCACAGCTGGGATTTTTTAAAAATCCGGTCATGGTTTTGAACCTGGCATTTTGTAACTGGTGATATCAAGCAAGCTCTCGGTCAACTAGACTCCGGCGCTCTTTTTTTAATTAATTACATTTATTTGTTACATTTAATTGTGACATTTATTAGTTACAATTATTTGTTACATTTATTTGCTACATATATTTGTTACATTTATTTGTAACATTTTTGTCACATATATTTGTTATATTTATTTTCTACATATATTTGTTACATTTATTTGTAACATTTTTGTCACATGTATTTGTTATATTTATTTATTACATTTTTTGTCACATTTTTTGTCACATTTATTAATTATATTTGTTGTCACATTTTTTGCCACATGTATTTGTTACATTTATTTGTTATATTTATTTGTTACATATAATTGTTACATTTTTTTATTACATTTATTTGTTACATATATTTGTTACATTTAATTGGTACATTTATGTGTTTCATATATTTGTTACATTTAATTTTTACATCTATTTGTTACATTAGTGTTAATATGGTTTAGAATATTCAGTAACATTATTATATTTCTATGGTATTTATCCCTTCATTTAAGGTAGATGCTGAGAGGAACACTTGCTTAATGTACTCGTGTATTCTGACCATCTAGACATGTTAAGAATCTAGTTTCAGTTTATGAGGCACGCTGTCTATAACGCCATCTTCATGAAGTTATATATTCTAGCCTACGAGGCTCCAATAGGAGCATTGGTACTAATTTCCTTAGTAATGGCTCAGAAGGAGTTACACATCGGAGTATTGGTACCTTTGAGCGGGCAAAAGAGTATGGGCGCAGAGGTCATCGCAGCAGCATACCTCGGAGTCCAGAACATCAACACTGATGCAAGTTTAATCAACGTAAAGTTATCTGGCTACAACTTCACTATAACGGTCAGCGATACGGCATGTAATACAGGGCAAGGTCTCCAGCGAGTTGTTGAAATGGTGACGGGTTTCAATAACAGCGGTCAAAAGGTGGACGCATTCATAGGTAATTTTATTTTTCATTTCTTTTTTTTCTTCTTCTTCTGCGTTCGTTCTCAAACTCCTGCAGATTAGCAGGATGTAGTCCGGAGAACGGAATGCGTTGTGTCATTGTTTACAGCATTGCTGCGATATCTGCGCCGTTCGGCCTGGCACATCCGACTTCAGCATGGCTTTGGGTCACTGACCCTATATGGGATGGGACAGCCACCTCCATCGCATAACCTCCTTAGTCGTCTTTTATGACATGTGTGGAAGGTAAACAGTGTTGCTATGATTTGCTCCCCTTTCGGGCCTCGGCAACACACGCAAGTTTCATTTATGATTTATAAGATATTGTTGTGTCAGGAATCTTTAGAAATATGGATATATAATTAGTGCTTTTTTTTCATACGTCACGATAACAGTTGGCTGAGGGAAATATAACTTTGGATAGAAGTTCACTTTAAGTAAAAATATTTTTAGTTATACTATTGAACATTGTTAGTGGACGTTATATCTAATTTGAACAGTTTTCACCAGTATAACACACAAACTTATAGAAAACTTGTAGTGCTGTACAGAAACTCACACACGTTTGATTAAAACCGACTTTTGTCGGGGTGTACAATTCCGCAGTGTTTCTTGGTGTCTGGATATACAAGGTTATGTCCATAGTCATTGCATTTCTGTGAAAACAGCCACTAAGTTATGTGTTAGCATTCGAGTGTCTTAGGGTAAGGGAGTAAACCCCTACAGAAAATCTGGAGGGGATATACCACTGCATTCTAAACATTTCAAGGCGTTGATAGTATTAAACAACTAAAGAAGCAACTCTTCGTTTGAGATTCTAGTATCATCCCTGGAGGAATACAGGGTAAAGGTCATGACCGATGCCACATTGATTTGCAGGCATTCTAGTTCCCAAAAGCATTTCACATGAATATCATAAAATGTCTATTAACATAATCAAATAACCAATCAAATGAAGTGATACTTCAGTGGATTCAAGATCGCTTACGCATCAGGGTAAAATAATATTACAATCCATCTAACATAAAGTGGAAGTTATGCCAACAGCAGCAGATAAAGGGTTAAGTATCATTTCAAGAAAGGAAATTCATGATCGAAAGTAATGTTTACAGTCTTTGAAAAAAAAACAACAACTTTGCCTGTTCTCAATCTAAAAATGACTGGATTGAGAACAGGCACAATAGATTCAAACAAAACATGCATGGAAGTGTATAGTTGGTGACACGAGTTTGTGTCTCATACCTGCATGATGATGATGTTCGTCCGTCGTAATCGACGATGACCAAAAACTCAACCAAAATAATAATAATGATAATAAATAATAAAAGATAATAAAGTTAATAGTGCGTTTTTAAATGACTAACAAGTCCAATGCGAGCACAAAAAGTTTTCCCACACAATTGACAACCGTAGAGGGTGTCTATGAGATGTTGAGATGTTTGTCTTTTCTACTTGCCCGTTTATGTCTTGCAGTATCTTGCCTGGTCTCTTCCGTCGCTAGTGCTCCAGTTCTGAGACTGTAACGCCATGCTGTTCTATTCTGAGCGAGGCTGTCCCAAGAACCTACGTCAATTTTAAGATGTTTCAGTGAGGACTTGAATATGTCTTTAAAACACTTTTTCTGTCCACCAACTTTTCGAAGTCATGTCTTGAGTACACCATAATAAATTTGTTGTGGTAGACGTGAGTCCTCCATACGCACAAGATGACATGCCCAGCGTACTTGCGCTTTCATAAGTAATATGTAGATGCTTATTAAGGCTGATTTGTCAAAGACCTTGCAGTCTGGTACTGTGTCCTACCAATGGATGTTTAGTAATTTACAAAGGCAGCTAATATTGAAGTGGTTTAGTTTTCTTGCATGCCTAGCTTATACTGTCCACGTTTCACAAGCGTATAGTAGGATTGGTATAACAGCCGTATGATATACTTGCATTTTGGTAGTTGTTCTTATACCTCTTCTGTCCCATACATTGCTGCGTAATTATTGTCAAAGAAAATCCGTAGTCCTTCCGTGGTGATCGCCTCTCTGTTCAAATTCCTTGTAAAAATAATATTTGATTAGGTATTAGGTATGTTGAGTATCTTCTTCGCACACCGGACACGTCTATAGGTGCTGAGATCTCCGCTTCAGTAAATCTCTCAGGGTATAACGGTTGATGGTTCCAGTTCTCTGTTGGTTCACTGCTCTTTTTGAAATCTTTGTCAGGGGTTCTCTACGGGCCACGCCCATACTCACTCCCAATTCGCGCATTCTCGATATTGACTCATGCTCATTCATCTCAAAATCCTCTGATCGTGAGGATTCATGCACGCATGCGGGATGTTTAGTAATGTATGCGTGCTTTAATACACTCCTCATGCACGCATGAGGAATATGTTATGAGAAGGACTAAAAGTCCGGAGAGGGAATGAATGTCCTGAGAAGGACTAAAAGTCCGGAGAGGGAATGAATGTCCTGAGAAGGACTAAAAGTCCGGAGAGGGAATGAATGTCCTGAGAAGGACTAAAAGTCCGGAGAGGGAATGAATGTCCTGAGAAGGACTAAAAGTCCGGAGAGGGAATGAATGTCCTAAGAAGGACTAAAAGTCCGGAGAGGGAATGAATGTCCTGAGAAGGACTAAAAGTCCGGAGAGGGAATGAATGTCCTGAGAAGGACTAAAAGTCCGGAGAGGGAATGAATGTCCTGAGAAGGACTAAAAGTCCGAAGAGGGAATGAATGTCCTGAGAAGGACTAAAAGTCCGGAGAGGGAATGAATGTCCTAAGAAGGACTAAAAGTCCGGAGAGGGAATGAATGTCCTGAGAAGGACTAAAAGTCCGGAGAGGGAATGAATGTCCTGAGAAGGACTAAAAGTCCGGAGAGGGAATGAATGTCCTGAGAAGGACTAAAAGTCCGGAGAGGGAATGAATGTCCTGAGAAGGACTAAAAGTCCGGAGAGGGAATGAATGTCCTGAGAAGGACTAAATGTCCAGAGAAGAACTAAATGTCCAGAGAAGGACTAAATGTCCACTTTTATTCCGGTCCTATCTTCTATATATCGCATAATGTTTTCTGTATACAGGGAGAAAAGGTCCGGTGACATTACACAAACTTGCCTGACACCCATTTCTATCTTTTGAAATCTACCTATAGTGTTGTTAACTCTCATCGCAGCTGTTTGTTTTCAATACATAAGTATAGAGTATAGGCCGCACAATACGCCCGGATATAACTAATAAGAATAATATCCGAGGTTGAAAAGAGCTTGTCTAGAACCACCAAAGACCAATCCACTAGTAAAACAACACACAAACAAGTGACACGATCGAATGCCTTGTACTTCCTCGGTATCAATATAAACAAACAAACAATTAAATACGTCAATAACGAAATAAATTTAAAAAAAAACATAAATGTAAGAAAGAAAATAGAAACACGATGAAAAGAGGACAACATTAAGACACATTACAAAAATGGCATGGTTCCCTGGAAATGTCGAGTCTGTTGAGGTCTTGGTAATTAAGTTGTTGAAAGTGTAATGGACCACAGAATTAGTTCTTTTGAAGACTACGTCAAGAATGAAAGTGGTTTGTGGTGAATTTTTTTTTTTATATAGAAGTGAAACTATTGATGGGTTCTGCAGAGTTCTGCTTTCAATGGAAAGGTAACATGGAAGTAATGAAGTCATGTGGTAGATAATAAATTGCTGCATTTAGTGATGTTGTAATAAATAAATTACTGCATTGAGTAATGTTGTAATATGCAAAGTAATGGGAGGATTACTATGTTATTTGTTACTACTATTACTATTATTACTACTAGTACTATTACAACTGTTAATACTACTACCATTTTTACTATTACTATTACTACTACTACTACTACTACTACTACTACTACTACTACTACTACTACTACTGCTACTACTAATCGATGGAGATAGTACTATTTCTTTCTTTCTTTGCCATTGCCATTATTTCGATCTTTTCAACAGTCTTCCATATGTGAACGATTGTCGCGTTTCTCCAGTTTTCTGTTGTACAGTGTTTCTTCCATATTACATTGGAAAGTATAAGTCTGTGTAGCCAATTTTTGCCACTCTCTGCTGCTGTTTTGATAAAGTATGTTTGTATGTTATCAGAGCCTGCTACTTTGTGTAGTGGTGCCTTGTTTATTGCATTTTCTAGTTCCGATAGTATTGTATTTGGTTCTAGGTTCGCTGCTGTATTCTTTACTGTTGTATCTTATTCTCCTTCTTTTAGTTTCAGTAGTTCTTTGAAATATTGTTGCCATCTTTCCGTTATTTGCCTATTACTTGTCTGCCTGTCTATCTAATTCAGGAGCTCAAATTATGTTGAGATCACCTTTTTTCATTTATTGGTACAATGTTACTATTGACTAATGTTATCTGTCTTTACGAGTACGCTTGTCTGCAGTAATCTCACTACAGATACAAGAATGTTAAAATATACCATATAAGTCTGTCTAAACATAATCTGTTGTTTTATTTAATACAAATACATCTAGACAGAGTAAATATCTCAATCTGCCAGTTTTCCGTTGTATATTTGAAATATAGCTACTTCTGAACAGGGATAGTCAAAATGTCACGACAACCTTTTTGTTCAAGAAAATGTTCTAAACTAATATTTTTTTTCAACCGGTCCGTGTTTTATAATCTAGAGGATACATTTTTCATATCTATTTCGGTTGTCCGTTACCGAATGAATGAATATGTGGCGTATGAATATCTCATAAGATGAGGTTATGTTTGCATGCATATTCTTTCAAAAACACATTTCTGGTGCTTCATTCCTACATCTTATGTTTTAATTTCCACTTATGTCGGGAGAGTCGAGTGGAGATAGCCAATCAGATTTGAGTCAATGGTTTCGGAGATTATTTTATCTTGCGGGTCTAATCAATTTTTCATCTATCTATCTATCTATCTATCTATCTATCTATCTATCTATCTATCTATCTATCTATCTATCTATCTATCTATCTATCTATCTATCTATCTATCTATCTATCTATCTATCTATCTATCTATCTATCTATCTATCTATCTATCTATCTATCTATCTATCTATCTATCTATCTATCTATCTATCTATCTATCTATCTATCTATCTATCTATCTATCTATCTATCTATCTATCTATCTATCTATCTATCTATCTATCTATCTATCTATCTATCTATCTATCTATCTATCTATCTATCTATCTATCTATCTATCTATCTATCTATCTATCTATCTATCTATCTATCTATCTATCTATCTATCTATCTATCTATCTATCTATCTATCTATCTATCTATCTATCTATCTATCTATCTATCTATCTATCTATCTATCTATCTATCTATCTATCTATCTATCTATCTATCTATCTATCTATCTATCTATCTATCTATCTATCTATCTATCTATCTATCTATCTATCTATCTATCTATCTATCTATCTGTCTATCTGTCTATCTGTCTATCTGTCTATCTGTCTATCTCTCTAGTCTGTCTGTCTGTATTTCTGTCTGTCTGTCTGTCTATCTGTCTGTCTGATAATGTATCACGTATGACATCACACCATTCACATCCATCGTGACACAGTTCCCTCATCTTCACATAACGCTACTTCTTTACAGACGGGGATGAGTATGACATAAAATGTCTATTTCTTTTGTTTTAAATGTTAATTTTTCTGAGTCTGCAGAGAACAGGCTGAGATTGGTTGAGAATTCCAATCCTGGCCTGTAGAATCCTTCAGTGGAAACAGTGGCGTAGCGAGTGGGGTGCGGTAGTGCGAAACGCCCCGTGCGGCATCTTTGGAAGGGCGACAAATTTCGAAAAACTAAATATCCAGCTACTAAATTAACAATTTTTACTTGACAATGATAATTATGACAACATAACCTTTCCCAATAATAGTCTTCAAAGGATAAAGCAATAAAATTGACCCGGAAAAGTGCCGATGTTTTTTTTTTAAAGTTTATATATAAAATAATTTATATGCGGTAAAATGTACAAATGTTAAGTTATATGAGAAATAAAACTGGATAATTAAGCTGAACTTTGAAGAGAAGTATATAGCAGCAGTCCACTTGAAGCATATGAGTTTGCAAATAAAACATGCCAAATATTATAAATCCGCATACTACACTAGATAACACAAATATAAATCCGCATACTAAACTAGATAACACAAAAACCAGATGTGCTGTTCTCCGTCTGAGAATATCCTAAAAAGATTCTGTTTAAAAGAACAAAGGAATGACTATAACTGTCCCCTCCAAAGTAAAATATAAACAGACGGTTTTACACGTAATAATCTCACAGTGTTTGTGGTGATCGACTGATGGTACAATATGTGCATCCTCTCACGGGGATACTGTTTGACCGTACTTCGTGATATAAAATATTCTTGTGTTCGTAGATCATTGATAAAAGTTTTCCTCCTGGTGTACATACGCGTATCAAGGCACTTAATCGAAATGCCCAGTATGTTTCTGGCAGTAACCATACTTTGAATCTGGTGGGAGTACACGCAGCGTCAATAGCAGTGGACTTAGTTACTTTTTTTAGTACTATGGATAGAGTTTTTAATTATTTTTCGTCTTCCACTCATCGTTGGAAAGTTCTTACCGACATTGCAGGTCAAGATGTCAAACGCCTTATTGAAACACGCTGGAGTGTAAGGTACGAAGCCATAGCGATCATGGAGATCCGTTATAATGAGATTATTAAAGTCCTGGAATCATTTTCACAGAACATACACGAAAATGCAGTGACTAGATCAGATGCTGGGCTCCTACTTCCTGCTCTCCAGTCGTTGTCATGTTTGGCCTTCCTTGGATTATGGAATCGAGTTCTTTGTGAAATAAATGATTACACATTTGTATTTCCAGACGAAATGTCTAAATGTGCGGTGAAAATTTAGGCATTACAATTGTTCCTAGTCGACAACCGTGATGTTATGGTTAACGACACTTTAGATTATGCTAAAAATGTTTGTGAAGATCTAGACATCGATATAGCTCCTCGCCGAATAAGAAAAAAAAAAAAGCTAGTGAGAAAGCTGCGGATGCTGGTTTAAATTATGATATTAAATTAAGACAAGAAATGTTTGAATCAGTGGTCAGGATAATATAAGAAATCAAGACCAGGTTTCAGCAACTGCAAGAGCTGGATGTTAAATACTCTTTCCTCACATGAATCAACTTGTTAAACTCAGAATACGAGCATAAATTCAAAGAAGAGTCTAGTGACATCGATGTGAAAGAGTTTGAAATCGAGAGAGAGAGAGAGAGAGAGAGAGAGAGAGGTTACGCAATTTCATCGCTGTAGCTGATGGAAAAGATCAAGATAAAGTTATGAAGGAATCCTTTGAGATTCTGGTGTTTATTCAACAATGCAACTATCGTATTTGCGTGACGAATATCGTGATAATGTTTCGCATATTTTTTAACAATAGCTATCAGCATTGCAGCATGTGAGCGAAGTTGTTCAAAGTTAAAAGTTAACAAAAAATTACTTAAGGCCAACCATGAGCTCAACAAGATTAAGTAATGTAGCCATTTTGTCAATACAACAAAGTATCACGGACGAAATTAATTTTGTCAATAGAACAAAGTATCATAGACGAAATTCATTTTGTCAATAGAACAAAGTATCACGGACGAAATTCATTTTGTCAATAGAACAAAGTATCACGGACGAAATTCATTTTGTCAATACAACAAAGTATCAAGGACGAAATTAATTTTGTCAATAGAACAAAGTATCATGGACGAAAGTAATTTTGACGACGTCATAAACAATTTTGCCGCCCCTAAGGCTCGAAAAGTTAAATGATAATGTATTTTTATTTATGTACCTAATATGTTTTCAAATAAATATTTTCATCCAGTTTTTTTACAATTACTGACTTATTTTTTAAAAAAAGTTACTAGGGCGGAAAATTATGATTGAGCACCAGGCGCCATTGACCCACGCTACGCCACTGAGTGGAAACAGGAATGAAAAAGGTCTTGAGATGAGGAAAATCTGTCTGATTTATCCTTAAATGTTTGCCTATTTGGAATTGCATGTATGTTCTACTTTTAATTTAAAAAAAGATGTAATTATTTGAATGAACTGGTCATGCTAGGCTGGGAAGTCAATAAAAGTGATTTTCAGACAACATGTGGGCCTATAACGCAGTAATTGAGCAATGTCTTCCAGTGGTATTTATGGTAAAAGACTGCAACATAACAAAGGCTTAAATTGTAGGTCTACGTAAATAAAATACAAAATGGAACATATCGGCGTTTTGACCAAAAAGTCTTTATCAAGATATGACGAGCAAAAGCAGAATGAAACAGCAGATTACATGGAATTTTGTAGCATAAATTAGCAGAAATCCTAAAATTTTCATTTCTGATAATTTTAGGATTTCTGCTAGTTTTTTGTAGATTAGATAATCTCATGTAATCTAAACTATCAAAAATAGAATTTACGGTAAATTTGCGCGAAGTGACAGCTGTGCTATTTCTTGTGACCACAAATGGAACTCTAGTTCAATGTTTCAAGACTATTCACATGAAATATGTGGTTTATTTCTGTATGTGTTAGAGATCACGGTGTAGCCATGTGAAGTTCCTGATACAAAACTGAGACAGGATTAGCAAACCGTCAGTGAGAGCACAATGGCTCGTAGTCAAATGAAGAATTTTCTGGAGACGACTACTAGTAAAACTAACTGCTAAATAACATGGACACTTCGCCCGTATGTTGTTGGGGCCCGAAAGGGAAGCAAAGAATAGCAACACTGTTTACATTCCACGCATGCCGCACGAGGCGACTAAGGAGGTTATGGGATGGAGTTGGCTGTCCCATCCCATATAGGGTCAGTGACCCAAAGCCATGCTGAAGTCGGATGTGTCAGGCCGAAAGGCGCAGATATCGCATCAATGCTGTAAACCATGACACAGCGCATTCCGTTCTCCGGACTACATCCTGCTGATCTGCAGGAGTTTGAGAACGAATGCAGAAGAAGAAGAAGAAGAAGAACATGCACACTTAAACGTATATATTTTCACCTAGTTTTCTGTTTATGTGTCACATTAGGTCCGTCCTGTGACAATGTCTGTGAAAGTGCCGGACTTCTTGCCGGTCGGTGGGATATTCCAATGGTTAGCTACGGCTGTGAAGAGAGCAAGCTTTCAGACCAGACACTCTATCCAACATTTGCACGGTGAGTCTAACGTAGTGTTTCTCAACTTTGGGCCCACGCCCCACAGGGGGATAATTTTACTGTTATGAGGGCAATTCGAACACGTTGTAATTAAGCTTCATTTAGGGAATAACTAAATTTTTGAATATAATAATATGTATATGTTATATAAGGGGAGGGGGATCATAAATTTAGAAAGACTCAGGTGAGACATGGTAAAAAAAGTTGGGAAACACTGACGTAGAGTCTTGCAAAAAATGTTTAATGCAAGGAATAAGTGTTAGAGGTACCATTTTTCACTGGTAAATACTGTATCAGCGTATTAGGACAAAGGGTTAGTGAGACAGTGTCATAATTTATACTCTCGCAAATTAGAGGTAAGTGCACAGCAGAATTGATGTCAGTCACATATACTTGTCACTTCACTTGTAATATGAATATAACTCCACTTGTAATATGAATATAACTCCACTTGTAATATGAATATAACTCCATACGTAATATGAATGGGAGGTAAGTGTTAAACAAGTTTTAAATGTCAACGGTCTATTGGCGGAGTATAGGTCAGTCTTCCGTTGTGTAGACTAGCAGTTCTCAAACTTTATTTAGCCTGTAGTCCATTTTGAGACAAATCTTCCGTTGTGTAGACTAGCAGTTCTCAAACTTTATTTAGCCTGTAGTCCATTTTGAGATAAATCTTCCGTCGTGTAGACTGGCAGTTCTCAAACTTTATTTAGTCTGTGGGGCACCTTGAGGCAACTCTTCCGTCGTGTAGACTGGCAGTTCTCAAAATTTATTTAGCCTGTGGTTCACTTTGAGACAAATCTCCCGTTGTGTAGACTAGCAGTTCTCAAACTTTACTTAGTTCGTGGCCCACTTTGAGACAAATCTTCCGTGGTTTCCCCGGTATCTTAAAAATAGTAAACCGGTCAACTTTCTCCTGTGAGATTAATTTACTTGAGAGTATAGAAGTCCTTAGTACGGAAAGCAAACATGCCCTCATTGATTACGATTTTGATTATTGCCCTGTTATTAGCAAAATGACCAATGATGAGTCGCTTAAGCCAAGTGACATGACGCTGTGTGTAATCTGTGCACAGTACTAATCTGGATGATGATTATTTACATTTTTTTGTGTTTTGTTTTTTTGTTTGTTTCTTTTAAAATGGTAAGTTGGTATGACATCTTCAATAATTACTACTATTGTTAACGTTTTGCACGCACTGAAAATACTGATGGTCACCCCCCCCCCCCCCCCCCAATTTTTTAAAATTATAATGGAAATCTTTCGATTTTTGACTTCTTCTTCAGCCTACTTTGTCATACTGCGGCTAGATTTCTCTTGTAACAGTACAACGGACATATTTGATTTCTCTTGTAACAGTACAACGGTCATACTAGATTTCTAGCCGGATGTAGTCCACAGATTATAAATGTATTGTATCGCAGTTTTATTTGCGCCAAAGGCCTGACACATCCGTCTTAAGCGGATTGCCTTTTCAATTTATGAAGAATCTATTCCGTATTATCATTACTATTATTTTCAGCTCCAAGTTCTAACAATACACAATAACATAATGATGTCAGTTAATGAAAAAAAGAGGTAATTAAAGAAGAATCTATTCATAAGAGATATTAATATCTTTCCCAGCATTCGCAGAACTAGTTATAAACACGATAGAGTAGCTTCAAGTCAACAAGAACAGTTTTGACTAGAAAATCCTCAGGACGACAGACAGCTAACATACAAGAAAAATTGCACACAAGAGATAGACATATAAAATCTCTCCCCGTCATATCATATGTGCGTCTGTGTACATGTTTTGTTGTTTATCTGCTGTCTTTCGTCTGTGTACATGTTTTGTTGTTTATCTGCTGTCTTTCGTCTGTGTACATGTTTTGTTGTTTATCTGCTGTCTTTCGTCCTGATGAAGGCTTTTAATGGAAATCTTTGTCTCTACATTTATAATTTTGCTAGCATTTCGTTTTAATTAATGGTAACATTGATACATATTTATTTTATATGTTAATACGAATAATGAACCAGCAGAACGGCACACAGAAAACAATAACACACACACTGCACAAGTATGGAAATACTTCCAGAAGTATAAACATTTTAAACTATATTTTCCTGCCGAAGACGGATGTGTCGGGTTTTGGCGCAAATAAAGCCGCACACAACGCATTTTCATTCTCCAGACTATATCCTGCTGGAAGTCTAGTAGAACCATGGTCCTGCTACAAGGGAGATCCAGCGGGAGTTTGAGCATTGACGCTGAAGAAGAAGATGAAGAATAACTACATTTGCTTTGTTGCCTTCTGTTGCATAAACTCACCCATGTCGAGCGTGTTGAATTATTTTCGGACATTGAATATTTATCTATGTAACCGCAGAACTACCAGCAACTTCAAGAGGATGACTGGGTTTCTGGAGGATGTCCTTCATCACTTTGGCTGGAACAGAATCATGCTGGTGACAACATCATCGCAGGTTTGGTTGGAGACTGAAGCTGAACTGCTAGTAAGTTCTGTTTTTCTGCAAATGCAGGATCTTGTGTCTGTTGTTAATCTTGAGTTTATGAGATGATCGATTATCATATGTTTACTTTTTTGGGTTATAACTAATGTTGTTAGCTCAGTGTACAGAAAAAACCATCAAAGGGGAGATTAGTGTGTTTGATGTGACTAGAATCAACATGACAATGGAGATTGGTGTGTTTGATATAACTAGAATCAACATGACAATGGAGATTGGTGTGTTTGATATAACTAGAATCAACATGACAATGGAGATTGGTGTGTTTGATGTGACTAGAATCAACATGACAATGGAGATTGATGTGTTTGATGTGACTAGAATCAACATGACAATGGAGATTGGTGTGTTTGATGTGACTAGAATCAACATGACAATGGAGATTGGTGTGTTTGATATAACTAGAATCAACATGACAATGGAGATTGGTGTGTTTGATGTGACTAGAATCAACATGACAATGGAGATTGATGTGTTTGATATAACTAGAATCAACATGACAATGGAGATTGGTGTGTTTGATATGACTAGAATCAACATGAAAATGGAGATTGGTGTGTTTGATGTGACTAGAATCAACATGAAAATGGAGATTGGTGTGTTTGATATAACTAGAATCAACATGACAATGGAGATTGGTGTGTTTGATGTGACTAGAATCAACATGACAATGGAGATTGGTGTGTTTGATGTGACTAGAATCAACATGACAATGGAGATTGGTGTGTTTGATATAACTAGAATCAACATGACAATGGAGATTGGTGTGTTTGATGTGACTAGAATCAACATGAAAATGGAGATTGGTGTGTTTGATGTGAGTGCAAGCATCATGACAATGGAGATTGTGATAGTGACCAAAGGCCTTTACATGATGAGTACACTGAAGGCAAATAATTTCTATATGGGTTTACTTACTTAGTCTGACTCACAGCGTGTTTCCCGTTAGGCAGCGGATGAATTAGTCTTCTTCTTCTTCTTCTTCAGCGTTCATTCTCAAACTCCTGCTGGATCTCTCCTCTAGCAGTACTACTAGATCTCCAGCAGAATGCAGTCCAGAGAATGGAAATGCGTTGTGTTGCCGTTTTATTTGCGCCAATGGCCCGACAAATCCGTCTTTGGTGGAGGATGAATTAGTAATATAGAAGACATTTGTCGCCAATTGAATCAAAGCAGTGACAATAATGTTTTCTCCGGCGATAAGATTGATAGACTATTCCCCCCAACTGTCCTTAGTCGTCTCATTCGATATGCCTGGAAAAACGACAGTCTCCCTATTATATTCAATTTTCATCCTGAACTATACGTCCAGGCCCCGATTGCCATATAAACCTACGAAGATGAGGACAATGCCTAGATTGTTTACTTCAGTTCACTCAAGTTATTAACAGTATAACTCTTGCACTTGCATCACACTTCCCGCTAAGCTGCGTTACCGTGCGCCAGCGCACACATTTGTATCTATTAGCGCACATAGTTTGGACTTTGGACACACAACCTATATAAATGTGTGTGTGTGTAATACTTCGTATAATCAAATAAAACTGAAACAAACAGAATGCTGAAGAATTTTAGCATTTTTAAAGTAGAGAAAGTATATAAAAAAAAATAGTAAAAGGAAGAAAAAGCCAACAAAACAGGTGTTCGAAATTTATCAGCTTACTGAGAGAGTTTTTTAACCACATATACTCTTCTCTTAGAGGGAACGTTGGGTCGCGCATTCTTGTGTACAATAGAAACGTTTCTGCAGAAATGTACTACGGATCAAGCTACAACTTTCAGCGATGTACGATGCTATGAGAAAAGGCCTCCTACTCACAGGTGTTAAATCATAATTGTATAGAAGAAATGCAATATGTTTCTACACGAAGAAAGCTTCATTATAGACTATAGAAACATGTCATCTGTTGGAGGTTTGATCCCAATGTCGTAACGTACACCAAGGATAATGCTGGATAGAAAAAAATGTCAAAACCAAAACTGTACAAGTAAATTCAAGTAGGAGTCATGAGGATAAATGAAAATATTCTAAAGAGTGACAAGAATTGAACCAGGTTCGTTTTAGTGACACCGAATCGTCTCGCAACTACAGTAAATAGTCAAGTAAATGAGTAAGGACAAATATTTCGCAAGATACCAGTAGCATAGCCAAACTATGTATGATCAGAACCTGCGTAATTCCAGTGGCAATATACGATTATGAGGCATGATCCAATTAATTATTCTGCAGCATTCGAACCCACACGATACAATAATTTACACAGACTGCTCAGTAACACAAGTAACAAACAAATGTGGTCGGGGTTTCGTGGCCTACCAAAATGGCAAGAAATTAGCTGAAACGTCAGCTGCGTACCTCACTACAACATCCAGTATGAGAATTGAGAATGGAAATAAAAACGACGATAGCGGCTCTCACTTGGCTGGCCACGCAACCACCAACAGATTCAGTGATTCTATCGGACTCTCAAAGTATGCTGCGCAAGATAGAAAAGTGTATTATCAGAACTTAGTGTGTCATTCTTTTTAATAACGCGCCTAGTATTACATGGATCTACTGTCCAGGTCATGCTGGGGTCAAGGGAAACGAAAAAGCCGATATGCTGGCTGGTAAAGCCTTTTTTGAACGGCACCAAGATAAGAACAGACATGATTTAAGTGATTAGAGCTGTGATGGATACCCTACGAAAAGGCGAGGACAACGTCGAACAAGACAATGTACATATTCAAATAATGGTAGAAATGGGAGGGGCTATAGGCGACGGGAGAAAGTGGACCATTTCCGGAAAGATCAGAATAACGCGCAATCAGCAACTGACTGGGACACATATATGGGAATGCACCCATTTCTGTGACGCTTGTTCCTAATCAAGAATTGAATCATGGATATTAAATAAAACAATAGCAAAGAGAATCGCTACTTTCGAAATGAGATGCTACAGAAGAATTGTTCGTAAACCATGGACAGCTAAAAAGACAAATCAGGAAGTGTTAAGATAATAAACGTCGAAGAGGGTAGGATCCTTATCAACATCTTAACAAGGCTCCTTATCAACATCTTAACAAGAAAGCTGTGGATTTTTTTTGGTCACTTAAAGAGACAGAACATCATGGGAAGATTAATAGCTGACGGCAAAGTTATCGACAACAGGGGAAGAGGGTGTCAAATACGGCGATGGTGTAGTGATATATTAGATTGCTTAAATATGTCTCTAGCTGCGGTAGGGTCAACTAACCCAGAATCGCGGAGTGTTCAGAGAATCCATAAGGAAGACTACTTTTTGGAAAGAATATGTCACATGACGATGGAATTAGTACTAATACTGATGTTATATGTGTTACTGAGGATACTTCAATACTTGAACGGGATGTTCGTTGTTGTTAAATAGTCCTTGCCTCGATTCGATCCTTTTCAAAGAATTGAGTGCGCAGGTTGAATTTTTCGATAAGATCACGACTTTTTTTTGGGGGGGGGGGGGTGTTTGGTCAAGTAGGATACTGGTTCAATTCCCGTCAGTCTTAAGAACAGAACGAGCATGCCATAGTCACAGTCGACGTATTCGGAAAAAAAAATAATAAATCAAATGGGATTTGTACCATGTCCCCTCAGATGGCACCCACTCGCGTCGCAACTTGAGTAAACACATCTTCCGTCTTCGACCACACAGCATCAAAGACGGAAGACGCGTTGACTCAGTTGCCAGGCATATGGGTGCCATCTGGGCGAATCTGGTTCAAACCTCGTTTTCTATTTGACTTTTCTTCATTAAACAACACTTGATAGTCCTATACTATATTATTGGTAGTCGGCAAACCACCTTGTAAAAAGTTCCTTTCAGGACTAGAACTTTCCCAAAACAAATTTTATGTCTTTTACAATTTTTAACCAGACCACAGGTCAAATTAACCAGATGGTTTTCAAAATTGTCTCTAACAAAACAGCCAAGGTCAGTAGACCACACTATACCCCTCTATATAACCCAGATAATAATAGTAATAATAATAAAAGTAATAATAATAATAACAATAATAATAATAATACCCATAAGACTAATTGACCAGTATAACTCTTCTTCTTCTTCTTCTTTCTGTCCTCGTGTACCTTTCGGTGTTGAGGGGAGAGTGAGTGTACGGTCTTTTGCCCTTCTATTTGCCTTCTCTGCTGTTATATTTCCGAGTGTCTCTAATACACTATCTATCCACCTTTTACGAGGGCGTCCAATAGGTCTCCTGTTTTCGTATCGTTTGTTAAGTGTTTTTTTGGATAATACTTTGCTCTTTCTGACTGATTATGTGGCCGTACCATTTAACTTGTTGTTTCTGGATGTATTCTATTGTTGACTTGATCCCTAATTGTTTCCTTAGTGCTTCATTCCTGATTTTGTCTCTCAAGCTAACTCCAATCATACGTCTCACACATTTCGTTTCAGTGGTGTTAATCTTATGTATTGTTCTAGAATCTAATGTCCAAGTTTGACACTGATAACACAATGTTGGTAAGAAAATGGTGTTGAAAAGAGCTTTCTTTGTTTCTAGTGTAATATCTTTGTTTCTTAGTAAAGGTGTTAATTGACCAATGACCAGTATAACTAATATTACTATTGTGACTAATATGACTAGAATGACTAATATGACTATTATGACTAATATGATTAGTATGACTTATGACTCGTAACCTAGGTTTAAATGTGCAAGCATACCTTGGACTACCAGATGAATTCACCAGTAAACAAGCGGAAAAAAAATGTTAGATGTTTCATGATGTTTAGTTTGATAGTATACTTTCCGTGTGTAGACAATATGTAAAAAAGGAACATTACAAAGATACAGACATTACATTGGTACCAATGTTACGTTGATACCAATGTTACGTTGATTCCAATGTTACGTTGATACCAATGTTACGTAGTAGTTAATGAGTTTGCCTCTCTTATGGAGAGGCGTGCCCCTTTCAACCAGCGTACAAACTCCAATTAGGTTATATCAGGACACACTACAATAAAATATTAGAGTTAACAAAGACCCCATCGATATAACCAATGTTACGTTGATACCAATGTTACGTTGATACCAATGTTACGTTTATACCAATGTTACGTTTATAGTAATGTTACGTTTATAGTAATGTTACGTTTATAGTATTGTTACGTTTATAGTATTGTTACGTTTATAGTAATGTTACGTTTATAGTAATGTTACGTTTATAGTAATGTTACGTTTATAGTAATGTTACGTTTATAGTAATGTTACGTTTATAGTAATGTTACGTTTATAGTAATGTTACGTTTATAGTAATGTTACGTTTATAGTAATGTTACGTTTATAGTAATGTTACGTTTATAGTAATGTTACGTTTATAGTAATGTTACGTTTATAGTAATGTTACGGTGATACGAACGTTACGTGATCATTTTAAAGAAAGTAAAACTCATGTTAGATTAAAATGTAACTCCTTGTTCCTACAGCACAATTTGATTGCAAACCAATTTAATGCTCTTCAATGGAACATTCAACCTAGTGATTGGGCTATTATGACAGGGCTTTTAGGGGAAAAGGGCCAAGAAAGTCACAGTGAGTATGATTTTGTACTGTTTCTATCATTAACTTAATTCATGCAGTTTTTTTTTCAACACTTTACTTTTTAAGGCCTGTGATCGAAACGTTTGTCTGTAACATCATTGATAGTAAAATTTGTACTGCTACATTATGGGTGTAAGCTCAATCGTTAGTCACTGGATTGCTGTTGAAACGATTGTCGCGGATATTCCTAGACCGCGACTTATGCTGACGTAGATGGGTACATGAACAACAGATTCACACAATTTTGAGTGGAAGATGAATACTTAATACGATCTGTTAACTCTTTCTTGCCAACAAGCCACTGAAAATAAAATGAGGTACACTCGCTGTGCCCGTAAGCATCTAAAATCTACACCTTTATAATGAGTTCTGAATATATTACGGCATGAGAGACAAACCTTTATGTATGACGTTTATAAAGAGTTAATATATATGAGTTTGTGAATGAAGCAGATGAGGAATTCAGGAAAGGACATTGAACCTTCACTTTCAAGAAATCTTAGGAATAGTTTTCCGTATTTAGCGCTAGGTTGAATCTGCCTTACACCCTTATGGTATCAAGGCTGTTCTTACATTACTATCTTTGCTCATTATTCGATAACCATATTTACTACTTTCATATATCTCTGCGTCTGCGTTCGTTTTCAAACTCCAACAAATTCTGCCTAAGACTGGTGTGTCGGGCCAATGTCGCAAATACAAAGGTGGCACAACGTATGTCCATTCTATGGAAAACATCCTGCTGGAAATCTATTAGGACTTTGATACTGTATCAAGAGATATACAGCGGGTGTATCAAGAGATATCCAGCGGGTGTATCTAGAGGTATCCAGCGAGTGTATCAAGAGATATCCAGCGGGTGTATCTAGAGGTATCCAGCGGGTGTATCAAGAGATATCCAGCGGGTGTATCAAGAGATATCCAGCGGGTGTATCAAGAGATATCCAGCGGGTGTATCAAGAGATATCCAGCGGGTGTTTGAGAATGAACTATGAAAAAGAAGTAACTTCCATAAATAAGCAGGATATAGCCCGGAGTGCGGATTTCGCTGGATCGTGGTTTAAAGCGCTGCTGCGCTGCCTGCGTCGCTCGTTCTTAAACATCCAATTTCAACGTGTTATTTTGACCTTCTATGGAGCTGGACAGTGAACTCCAACCCAGAATCTTCTTAGTTGCCACTTACGACACACATGAAACGTAAGCATTGCTGCTATTTATTGACATTTTTTTCGGGAAATGACAACACACGGGTATTTCATATTAGGCTCTCAGCAGTTCGCCTTCGACTGCAGCTACTGACTCCAGCCACTGACTCCAGCCATTGATGGCGTAGATAGCCCAGAATCCAGCCACTGATTTCAGCCACTGACCGCGTAGATTTCCAGGGCTCCTGATACTGACTGTGTAGATAGCCCGGACTTAAGCCACTGATGGCGTAGATAGCCCTGACTCCAGCCACTGATGGCGTAGATAGCCCGACAGAATCTTTTGAATAAAACCGACAGGCTGCACAATTATCTAATAAAATGTTAAATTGATTTACAATTTAGCTAAAAGTCAAATTGTCTGACCAATTACTTGATTAAATCTTGAATCGAATAATTAATTATTTGTTTTAATTGATTTAATCTATCCATTAGTATTTCTTCTGCTGATGTTCGGATTGGATGTTCTTAAATTTATGAAAGCTGCCGAAGATGCGAACCTTCTTGATGGTAAAAGTGTCTTTATCGCAATTGACTTTGCTAATATGGGGAAAAGAATAGCACATCCATTCAATGGTGCGCATCTGACAGGTTAGTGTTAATAAAATATATTTGAATTACTTATTGTCATAAGAGTTTCAATTGTTTTTCTAGCTAGTGCTTCTCAGCCACTGTCATGAGGCGTAACCGGGGGCGTAGACTTCAGTTCAAGCTGTAAAGAATAAGATTACTGTCATATTTTCATTCATGTCGACGGAGGGGACTAATGAAAGTTGGTAGAAAGATTGACAAAATGTCAATGTGAAAAAAAACTATCATTGTCACTACAAATCTCATGAATGTGAATAATCGTCGTATTATATTGTTAATGTGTTCTTGATAAAGACTCTTTGGTCGAAACAACGAGTTATATGCCTTGTTACATGTATTATCAATGATAAGCAAAATTTCCTTACACTGATCCTTTATTCGCCTGTTGGGTTACAGTGTTTTTGCTATTAGTAAATAGTATCGACTCTCTACGTTAGAACTCATAATAAGCCAATGTAAACATCCGCTCAGTGGGGGCCTCTGTTTTACCCAACGACGGAAGTACGACATAAGACTACCAGATTGTACGTTACTACAAGACGCTAGTTCGTTATTATCACTGGATGGTGAAACGTCAAGACCCTTCGTAGTGACACCTCAGTAGCCTCGCGTAGTGACACGCAATAGGGTAGTTCTACGTCACATTTCTCCAGGATAGGCCTCTAAGCAGAACGTAAATACGTCTTCAATCTTCACGTTTTTTATTATTGTGTGATTTCATTTGTAACTATTTATATACTTTGGAGACCGTGTAGCGCAGTGGTGAATTCACTGACTTCGCATATTTGTTGTCCTGGGTTCATTCCCCAGTTGAGGCGGACATGTTTTCAGTTCTCGACCTCTCCCTGGTCGACCCAGCTGTAATTGGATACAGAATTAATCCGAGAAGTAAAGACTGCGAAGAAGAGGAGATGGCTACCGCCCTCATATAGCAGAGCCACTGAAATGTGAAACTGCTAACATCTCACATCCCTACGACATTAATAAATTATATTGGTTAAATTTACTATTTATATACTTGGAGTCCCCCCCCCCAAGAGCCAAGTAGCCAAGACCGTCTAAAGAAATTCACGGAAATAATACAAAATTAGCTTTTAAGGTCATGTCTACTGTCTGCTGAGAGGCAAGATAGTACCCCGAAAGTAAGATTTCTGTCTATGAGTACAAATAAAGTTTGCTGAGCGGTTGTTTAGATTAATTGGGACGACTTCTGTTGTCGAAGGGCGTGCTCTGGACCAAGGGCTTAGAGTATGGCAGCAATGACAAGTTTTGCAAATGACAACTTACATACACGATGAAAGATAGTGGAGCACAAAATGACATTTCAAAAGTGACATGTTGATGTTCTTAAAAATAGTTACCAGTATATAGAAGATATGATTTAAAACGAAACAAAATGTCACATTTATAACTTGGCGAAACAAATTATCTACGAAACAAAACAAAATGTCGCATTTATAACTTAACGAAACAAATTATCTACGAAACAAAACAAAATGTCACATTTATAACTTAGCGAAACAAATTATCTACGAAACAAAACAAAATGTCACATTTATAACTTAGCGAAACAAATATAATATTTTTACAGGTATGTTTGATATTACTATGGATGTTACACCTGAAAGCGCCACATTTCGGGAATTTGTTAGTGCCATCCAGGTCAACTCGACGCTGAGTACCGTTGGTTACGACAATAATGTCGAAAATTGCACGCATTATGAGGTAGGTAAACAATAGTCAGTGCCAGGTAACTCACTGTTATTTCAGTGTAAAAATATAATAGGTGAGATGGATTTCATCTGTTAACTTTCGTCAATCCCCTCCATCTGTTACTTTGTGTCGACCCCCACCATCTGTTAATTTGTGTCGACCCCCTCCATCTGTTACTTTGTGTCGACCCCCTCCATATGCTACTTTGTGTCGACCCCCACCATCTGTTAATTTGTGTCGACCCCCTCCATATGTTACTTTGTGTCAAACCCCTCCATCTTTTAATTTGTGTCAAACCCCTCCATCTGTAAATTTGTGTCAAATCCCTCCATCTGTTAATTTGTGTCAAATCCCTCCATCTGTAAATTTGTGTCAAATCCCTCCATCTGTTAATTTGTGTCAAACCCCTCCATCTGTTAATTTGTGTCAAACCCCTCCATCTGTTAATTTGTGTCAAACCCCTCCATCTGTAAATTTGTGTCAACCCCTCCATCTGTTAATTTGTGTCAAACCCCTCGATCTGTTAATTTGTGTCAAACCCCTCCATCTGTTAATTTGTGTTAACCCCTCCATCTGTTAACTTGTGTCACACCCCTCCATCTGTTAATTTGTGTCAAACCCCTCCATCTTTTAATTTGTGTCAAACCCCTCCATCTGTAAATTTGTGTCAAATCCCTCCATCTGTTAATTTGTGTCAACCCCCTCCATCTTTTAATTTGTGTCAACCCCCTCCATCTGTTAACAACTGTCAAACTTTTCATACCCCTGACCTCTCCCCGTCATTATGGCAATTTATGGACATCCGCCTGCGTGCTCCCATAATCTGTCTTAATAACCAGATTTTGAGACTATTTATTTTATTTTCGTAGTTCGGAATCCATGCTGGTCTGATGTACGACGCTATGATGCTGTATGCCAGAGTGGTTGATAAAACCTTGAAAATTGGCCAGAATCCCAGAAATGGCCTCCTGATAGCCAGTCTAATGCATAACATCACTATACAAGGTAAGTTTGTATGGCTGGTGTAGGGTTGTAAGGCTGGGGTAGGGTTGCAGTGCTGGTGTAGGGTTGTATGGCTGGTGTAGGGTTGTATGGCTGGTGTAGGGTTGTATGGCTGGTGTAGGGTTGTATGACTGATGTAGGGTTGCATTGCTGGTGTAGGGTTGTATGGATGGTGTAGGGTTGTATGGCTGGTGTAGGGTTGCATTGCTGGTGTAGGGTTGTATCCTGGTGTAGGGTTGTATGACTGGTGTAGGGTTGCATTGCTGGTGTAGGGTTGTATGGCTGGTGTAGGGTTGCATTGCTGGTGTAGGGTTGTATGGCTCGTGTATGTGTTCCTGGCTGGTGTATGTGTTCGTGGCTGGTGCAGTTTTGTTTGGCTATTATTACCAATGTAGGTTTGGATGGCTGATGTAAGTGTTTGTATGGCTGATGTAAGTGTTAGTATGGCGGATGTAAGTGTTTGTATGGCTGATGGAAGTGTTTGTATGACTGATGTATGTTTCTATAACTGGTGTATGTTTTTATGGCTGGGACTAGGTTTGTATATTTGGTGTAGTCTTGTATGGCTGCTGTAAATTGATATGGCTGATATAGGTTTGGATGGCTCGTGCAGTGATGTTAGGCTTATGTAGATCGTTATGGCTGGTGTTAATTTGTGTGCTTTTGGAGTTTTATTTTGTTATTATGACCAGTACAACTAAATGTAGGCCAGAACCATTGGCTCTATTTGTTCTATTGGCAAAGAAAACACCCTATTACCAGGCACACGCCATAATGTTGACAACTTAAATCTTGCAAATCTGACGCAAAAAATGTAAACAGGAAATCGAGAAACAGCGTAATGAAGTTTTGCTAATAACCACACACACACACACACACACACACACACACACACACACACACACATACACACACACACACACACACACACACGCACGCACGCACACACGCACACACACACATAATCACGCACACATCGACGTTTCGACAAAAATGCCTTTTTCAAACTTACATACACATATACATCTAAAAACGATGAGCAGGGACGATATAGCTGGTGTTCACATGTCAAGCGAGATGTAGGAGTGGCGGAAGGATAGAAATAGGTCAATGAGTACAAGAACAGGAAATGTACAAAATTAGGGAATATACAAAAACAAACAGAAAAACGATGTGAAAATGAGACAAACAGAAAAATCACTGAACAATCAGATATTCATATGTCAGTAGCTCATTGATCCCCTAAGGTTTTAGAGTGCCAAATTCATATATAAAGCGGTTCTCAAGCGCGATACGGTCCAGTCGTCGGAGAAGCACGCCTTAATGGCCGCCACCTGAATATTCTGGGCGCCCCGATGCTCTGTGCCATTGAAGTGAGTACCCATATTGGAACAGGATAACTCGAATCATGTTTGATGCTGTGTAGCTGTTCGCACAATCAGTCAGCCAGTATTCTGTCAGTTTCACCGATGTATGTTATGGTGCAGCTCTTGCAGGTGATGGTATAGATGACGTTGCGGGACACAAAGGAGAAACTCTCCTGAAGGGTGAAGCTAGCATTGGGGAATGTGACGGACGTGATCTGGGTTACATACGGACAAGTGTAGAATTTAGAGAGTTTGCAGCTGGTGTTGCCAGATGATTGGGGACGTCAGGCATGAGAACTCCGGACTAGTAAATCCCTGAGGTTCTTGTCATGCATGTGGGGATCCAGTAGGGGATCGCAGAACACTTCAGGCGTCTCATTATTCGACTAGAGAAGAGGTAGGTGTTGGAGGAGGACATGACGACCAGCAGCGCTATGCGGGTGGAAATGTAAACCAGGTTGGCTAATAGTTCAAAGTAAAATTACGAGATAACCACGAAGTCAATAAAGAAGAAGTATAACAAGATGTGACTACATATATGTGTATATATACACACACACATAATATAGTATAAGAAGATGTGACTACATATATGTGTGTATATACACACACACATAATACTATTCATAATCACGTAAACAATAAGGAAAGTAACGGTAAAACATTAGATGAATTTGTACATACAGTCTTCTAGGGATGTCTAACTTTAGCAATGTCCAACTTCAGCAATGTCCAACTTCAGAAATGTCCAACTTCAGAAATGTCCAACTTCAGAAATGTCCAACTTCAGAAATGTCCAACTTCAGCAATGTTCAACTTCAGCAATGCAGATAAGGGTGAAAGTCGTGTGACCAATGTAGTCTATAAAAGTTGTCCGCAAAAATAAATTAAATAAATCCCACTTTTACATCTTACTTTATATGTTAAGTAATAAATGTACACACACGTAAACAGAATGTAAATGTACACACACGTAAACAGAATGTAAATGTACACACACGTAAACAGAATGTAAATGTACAGACACGTAAACAGAATGTAAATGTATAGACACGTAAACAGAATGTAAATGTAGAGACACGTAAACAGAAATAGATATAATATAAAAATGTACAAGATGACCTGTCATTGTGACTTTATATTCTAATGAATATTAGTAGAGAAAAGTTCAAGTCAAACAAGCAAGTAAGAGAAGACAAGAAACAAAAATATGTTTCTACAACAATAAGAACAAAACAAAGAACTTATATCGGACAAGTATTTAGAATTAATGAATACAGACTGCCACTAAAAGAATTAAAATGGGTACCAAATGGCAAAAGAAAAATATGAAGAACAAGAGAGAATCTTCGCAGAAAAAATTATCAATGAGGTTACGACTATGCACGAAACGACATGCACGAAAAGAAGTCTGTCGCTGTGTGTCGTTGCTATAAATAAAATAGTATGTTTTATTTACGTATATTAGTAACTATTAGGAGCTGAAATGCTACAGAAAGATACTTAGAATATCATGGAAGGATAAGATCAGAAACTCTGATATTATAAACACACTGAATATTCCAGAGTGTTGGTTACTAAACACAATAACAAAAAGAAAACTACGCCTGTTTGGTCATATAAAGAGACATAACTGTTTAGAAAGACAAATAATGGAGGGAAGAGTACCTGGGCAGAGGAGAAGGGGCAGACCAAGAAGACGATGGACTGACGACTTAAAGAAAACATGAATACATCGCTAGAAAATGCAAGCCACATCGCCCAAGACAGAGAGAGGTTCAGAGAGTTCATTGGGAAGACAACGTTCTGGAAGGAATACGTCACATGACACATATTAGTAACACTAGTACCTATTTTCGTTCATGTTTACATTTGCCTTGTAAATCCACCAGTGTCGTTTCAGTCATTTAAAATATTAGACAGAGAGTCTATAGAGTCGATGTGAACTCCATTACATTGTTGGAGACAAAATAATGACATAAATTATGGGCATTTAGCAGGATTTGCAATGCCCCAGATCTCGCATTTCTAGTATCCGGTTGTTTCCCGACACAGCAGTATCTCTTGATTTTCACTCAAAACCACCATCGGTATGGTATCTTCAAGCTACTTAGTTATGCCTCTCATTAATTACCTGTCATTCTTATCATCAAGTTTCATTTATCTTCCTATCAACGTATCTTCTTTTCCTATATCTCCCTTACCTACCATCTCCCTTACATACCATGTCCCTTACTTACCATCTCCCTTATATACCATGTCCCTTACTTACCATCTCCCTTATGTACCATGTCCCTTACTTACCATCTCCCTTATGTACCATGTCCCTTACTTACCATCTCCCTTACATACTAACTCCCTTACCTACCATCTTCCTTACCTACCATCTTCCTTACCTACCATCTTCCTTACCTACCTTGCCTCCCTCAGTCGCATGCAAACTCCTCATCGTTGTCTCACAATATACATTGACGTTGTCTTTTTCTCGACATCTCTGCAGGTGTCACAGGTAGAGTAAGTGTAACTTCAGACGGTAGCAGGGAGTCACAATTCATGTTGCACAACCTCAGAGATGGATGTTACATGCCTGTCGCACGTAGCGCTGATGAGTGAGTACACTACACTAGTGAACAATTTCGCATTATACATTTTATGAATGTTTGCGTGAGGTCTTGCAATCAAATTTCTTGTATAATGTATGAATTACTGTAACAAACATGATTGCAACTGCATGTTTATATTTTGTGTATTAATATCTGCATTTTTGAATTTGTGCATGAACTTGCATATTAATGTATGTTTAATTATGTATTAAAACACATTATCTCCTTCAAGGCAATCTAGCTGTCACTTAGACACATTCATTTCTTCAGCAAGCCGATACATCCTGCATTTGTGCGTTTGACTTATATATATATATATATATATATATATATATATATATATATATATATAACGATATGGCTGGAAAAATGGCACGGAGATAAGGACATAATTCAGCAGGTTTTTGAATGGGTGTATTAATACGTGGGCTGGTATTATAGACGAATTCTATGCAATTGTTATAGAGACTGTAAGACAAATATTTACGTCAGAAAGATGTAAGATGAAATGTTTCCTTGTCAAAAACGAGCTTGCAGAGAACAGTCGAATGTGGAACATGCAGAAGAAGTAAAAGAAAAGCATGGACACACAACAGCAAAGAATGAACGGCAGCTAGAAATATTCCGCATTAAGGAAGATATAAATCTTCTGAGTCATGGAAGATACAAATCTTCCGCATCAAGGAAGGATAGAAATCTTCCGCATCAAGGAAGGATAGAAATCTTCCGCATCAAGGAAGGATAGAAATCTTCCGCATCAAGGAAGGATAGAAATCTTCCGCATCAAGGAAGCTATAAATCTTCCGAATCAAGGAAGGATAGAAAGCGCTGGATATCTCTATATTGATGTAAGTCATTCACAAGTAAATATTACGTGTCGAGTCATTCATTTAGGATGACCTGAGTGTTCATTGGTCACCTGGCGTACATCTAAGTTTAGTTAGCCAATGAAAATCAGGGAAAAACCCAATATGCCAATAATCAGAGCTGAGTTGAAATACCGGGTGGACTTAACTGAAGGGTGACTTGGTTTATGCAAACAATGCATGGCTTTTACCACTTTACAGGTTTATATATATATGGATGGAAATGCTTTGTGACTATGAATGTAAGTCACGTGTGACTATGAATGTAAGTCATGTGTGACTATGAATGTAAGTCATGTGTGACTATGAATGTAAGTCATGTGTGACTATGAATGTAAGTCATGTGTGACTATGAATGTAAGTCATGTGTGACTATGAATGTAAGTCATGTGTGACTATGAATGTAAGTCATGTGTGACTATGAATGGAAGTCATGTGTGACTATGAATGGAAGTCATGTGTGACTATGAATGTAAGTCATGTGTGACTATGAATGGAAGTCATGTGTGACTATGAATGGAAGTCATGTGTGACTATGAATAGAAGTCATGTGTGACTATGAATGTAAGTCATGTGTGACTATGAATGTAAGTCATGTGTGACTATGAATGTAAGTAATGTGTGACTATGAATGTAAGTCATGTGTGACTATGAATGGAAGTCATGTGTGACTATGAATGTACGTAATGTGTGACTATGAATGTAAGTCATGTGTGACTATGAATGGAAGTCATGTGTGACTATGAATGGAAGTCATGTGTGACTATGAATGGAAGTCATGTGTGACTATGAATGGAAGTCATGTGTGACTATATTTGTAATGAATGTGACACTATCAATTAATATATATATAAATTATTTTAAAATATTATCATTTTATTATTATATATTTATACTGCCGAAGACGGATGTATCGGGTCATCCGCGCAAATCAAACAGTGACACAACGCATTTACATTATCTGGGCTACATTCTGCTGGAAATTTAATAGGGCCATTGTTCTACTACAAAAGAGGTCTAGTGGGAGTTTGAGAATGAACGCGGAAGAAGAAGAATATATCTGTTATTATTAGAGCACAATCTCCAGCTGCAACCACTCTCTACGATTAACGACAAGAGTGGACAATAAACCACATGAAAAAAAGACAATAGACAACAGATGGAGATTATCAACATAATACTATTGGTGCACTTTGCTAGCACAATATCATGGTGTCATATAGTAATGTGACGTGTCTGAATAGAAGATTGTATTTGTGGGTGTCTTCTTCTTTTTCTTCAGCGTTCATTCTCTAACTCCCGCTGGGTCTCTATTGTAGCAGGACCATGGTTTTACTAGATTTCCAGCAGGATGTAGTCCAAGAATGGAAATGCTTTTTGTCGCCGTTTTATTTGCGCAAATGGCCCGATACATCCGTCTTGGGCGGATCAAATGGTTTGCACACATCATCAGAATACCATCAGATGGCATACCACAGCAAGCTATGTTACACAGATACAGCGAAGGCAGACCTATAGGTCGACCACGAAAACGATGGACCACCGACATAAAAGAGGCGACAAACTCCACAATATACTCAGCATACACGAGGGCAATCTCCAGAAAACTCTTCTACCCCTGACGCTGATAGGCAACAAAGGGTTTAGCGAATGGATAGATAAATACATAGACAAATAGCCTACTAAAACAAATTGAAGCATATAATTTATATATGGCAATGCTATTTAACTATTTTCAAATATCTAGGTAAAATTATAACAGCAGATGGAAGAAGTTCAACAGAAATAAGATGCAGAATAGGACAGGCAAAAACAACATTCAGAAAAATGAAAAATATACTGTGTAATATGACCTTGTCATTAGAGGTGAGAAAGAGAGTTCTGCAGTGCTATATAACCCCTATACTAACATATGGGTGCGAGTCTTGGACAATAAACAAACTGGAAAGTGGGAGATTGGAGGCAACAGAGATGTGGTTCTACAGAAGAATGCTGAGAATACCATGGACTGCCAGAAAAACTAATGTAGAGGTGTTAAAAGAGTTAAATGCGAAACGGACCTTAATCAACAATATAAGAAAAAGGCAATCTTCTTTTTTTGGCCACTTCATGAGACAGGCAGGTTTAGAGAACATAATCACAACAGGCAAGATTGAAGACACCAGAAACAGAGGGCGACAACGTGAGAAAATATTAGACAGTTTGACAACCTGGCACGGCAAAGAAACAACAACGACTTTGATACATAATACTGTGGACAGAGAGCTGTGGAGAGCCATGACCGCCTACGCCACCCGGTATGGCACCTGATGATGATGATTTAACTATTGTTGAAATTGTGGCGTTACTTATACAATAAATCACATTGCCCAGTACAGTGTCGACGGTCGGATTTCAAAACACAAGCTAATTCGACAAATGTTAGTTTGCTGCGAGCTCATTATCAACTCTACCACTTAACTGACAAAACAGCTGCATAGGGTCTCTATTTCTAGGCGATGATTCATAAATGCCATATTTTCACACATGTTTGATTGTCCCTCCAAATGTCCCCCAAGAGACAATGCAACAAACATAAATATGCTTTCCCTGTCGCCTAATTCTCATTTCTCCCTTGTGTGTACAACTTTCTTTCGAAATGTATAGTCCAACATTCATTTCTAGAAGATACGAACAAAATATTACAATCTTTTCACATGTGTTCTTTTTAAGCTCTCGTCTTGTCCTCGCGATTTCTATCTGAGCATTTCTTTTTGTGATTGGTTCTCCATGAAGTACGCCAATTTCATAAATAAATCAATTTCTCTAAAGCTTTAACCAAATCCTTCACAAGAATAGTCCTGCAGTCTCATTCCAAACAGTGTCAGTAATCTTGGCCTATGCGATTGATCATTGGGCACTGTGTGCGTACCCTGTATCAGATGCCAATAAAAATTAGAGAATAATTTCGTGTCAGCATAGATAATTGAGGCCAATTGACATCGTCTCGCAGGAATATTCAGACAGAAGGCTTTCTATATCTTATTGGCTTTAACCTTGTGCACAATTTACGTTTTATTAAACATTGTCCGATTATACTCAACGGACAAAAATGACCGGGTTAATTAGCAATAATAATGAAATACATAATCGATGAATTGAATTCAATTTTGATGAGAATCGAAGTGACCTTGACTTATATAAGCACACAGGTAGAAATACAGGTAGGCACAATATCAATACTGATCCGTGAGTAGTATAGAAACAGGATCATATCATTATTGTGGAATAAACTGTTCTTGTTTTTGTGCACTTGAATATATTTGCATATGGGTCAGTGTATTGGCAATCATAAAATTGGAAATACTAATCGGGATATTTGTGATAAACTGTGACTACACTAACTTAATGGTTGGTTGGTTGATTGCGAATCCAGCGGTCAATCGGCTCATTCTCTTTGACCCTATGCCATTAAAATGGTATTATATTGCTGGGAAGTCTGTGGATTTTCAGCCCACCCCGGGACAGAGCCAGAGAATAACTATCACACCTCCAGGAAGGTAGGTTTCAACATATGCACTGCCTCGAACCACTGCAGCCAAGATGGGGTTCACTGTGCTCATTCCCCGCCACCAATTGACTACTGGTTATGTCGAACTTCTCTATTGCGCCATGCATACAACCAAATGTTCAAGTCAAAAGGATTGTCACGTCCTGAGTCACTGTGCCTCTATGATGGGCCTTAGCCATAGGAAAAAACAGTGCTGCCAGTTTCCTCCTCCTCAGTGCTGCGCAGTGCATCTCTGGCTCCCTCCCAACCACAGAGGGTGCATACATATATATTCAAATAACAAAACATGAAATACATTGCAACAACAAAATAACAGCACAAGGAGCATAATTGTATAGATGACATGCCATGAAGCTTCTATAAGACGATAACCTCAATATAACGGCATGTCATCTACAAAGGTTTTCTGTTGCATGTTTGGTTTGTCTTGTGGGCCATTGGTGAGACCCACAGACGCAACCACATGCGTACACTTCATATTAAATAACCCATTCTATGATACTAAGACAACACACAACTAGTTTATATTCAATTGAGATAATCTATTTTATGTTACCTTGACTAAAATCTACTTTATATTTCTCATTTTCATATAATGTTCAGTTGCTCAGTTCCCCCAGACACAGATCTTCAACATTTTATATGCGAAATAAAAGTCAAAGCGACGGGGAATATCCGGTAAGAAAGTTGACTGTAAGCTATAGACATTTAGTTTGTGTGGAACTGAGGTTGGCAAATTTTGGCCCGCGGGAACATTTCGTAACTGCAAGCTATGTTGTTCCTGGACAAAGAAACATATTTGAATTTGCTAAATATTAAATTACATCTGGGTTCGAAAACTATCAGATTATAAGTTATCTGAGCCAAGCTATAAACGACGATGTTAAACAGTAATAAGGAAGAAATAATTAAGTCAAGCCAATACTGTTAATGTTACTAACTGAAAACAGAGTTGCTCGTCACCAGCTTTAGTTTGATCTATGGCACAAACACTGCAAGTCTTAGGTGCAGAGAAAGTTTATGGCGACGATTTGGTTGTTGTTGTTTGGAAATTCAAACGACTTAACATTTCCTCAAAGAACAGGAAAAAATATCATTAACCCTTGTCATCGCGATAAAGACCGAGCCCGGCTTTCTTTCCATGAGAGTTTGCCTACCACTGCTGAAAACTTAGGTTAAAATTGAAATAAAACTTGCCACATGCATTGTCTTGTTTCAGGTATCGATCTTCCTATTACCGACATTTTCCTCAACACTGCCATTTTCTTAATGTAATCTCACGCTAAGTCGTTTTTGCTGCGCTTATGCACCTTAAGTGGTCATGCTTCAGAGTACATCTTAAGTAATGTAGCTTTATCAACTAGCAGTGGCACAACCTAGAGTCAAACAAATTGAATTTTGCACCCATAGAAAACATATTGAAGATATTTTGATTTGTATTTGTTTTGTGTTACGTATTAATTTCTCTAAAACGTATTTACACAGTAAAGTTCATTGTTTGGTTTGTTGGTTGCTGATCCAGTGGTTTCATCGTTTGGTTTGTTGGTTGCTGATCCAGTGGTTTCATCGTTTAAAAATATTTTGTTTAAATATTGTTTTCACGGCGAGTAATGTGAGAATTATATTAAGCAGCAGTACTCTCTGTCCTAACTAGTTTGTGCAAATTGTGAAATATGTAGTACAATATGTAGAAGTGGGGATATGTTAATGTGGGTGTAGTTTATTTGTTAAAGTGGGTGTAGTTTATTTGTTAAAGTTTATTTCATAAAGACGTGTAATAAATATTTGTCAGTTTTAGAACATTCTATGTAACAAGTATTGCAATGTCTATCACAATCTGTAGCTTAATCTGTAATGTAATTAATAGTATACTCTACATTATAATCTATATTCTAGAATTTATATATATATATATATTATAATCGATATCATATTGTATATATTATGTTCTATATTACATGCAGTGATAGCTCAGTTTTCGATGATTTCGGTTTCGGTGTTCGTTGATTTTCGGCGAAAAGAAATCTCGGTTTTCGGTGGGTGCCTTGAATTTCGTTTGGTCCTTGTGCCAAAAGATCAAGAAGGGAAGTGAGGTCAGATACTGTCTTGATACTTAAGATCGAAACAATATCTACCCCTCTCTCTACGCCACGCTGTCTTTTATACGCGAAGAATAATTTTCCGTAAAGTAAATGTTATTTTAAATGTTCATTTATTCTTTACATTTGTCTTATATATTCATTTTTATTGTTTCTTGTACACACACTATATTTATTCTCTATAAAATGTGTTTTTGGTATGTATTTTGGAGTGCCTAGAACGAATTCATTGAATTTGCATTGTTTCATATGGAAACAATGGCCTCGGTTTTCGTAGGTTCCATCGGTTTCGGATCTCACTGATCGTTTCGGACAGATTGTCAACGTAAACCGAGATACCACTGTATTAAATATAATATTCTATGTACCATTTTAAGTTATATTCTTTAATATAATCTGTATTGTAGTGTAGTTTGTATTATAATCTATAGTGTCATCTGTAGCACTATGTATTGTAGTCTGTATTGTCGTTTATACAATATAATAACTCCTGTTGTAATTTGTAGTGTCTCATGTATTGTAATCCATTTTGTAATTTGTAGTGTATTTTGTATTATAATACGTGTATAATTTGTAGTGTATTGTGCATGTGTAGTACATCTGATTTATACATCGTATTCTGTAAAAATATTACACCCATATTGTAACATTATTCTGTAAAAAATATTAAATCCATATTGTAACATTATTCTGTAAAAAATATTAAATCCATATTGTAACATTGTTACTTCGTAATCTTCTTGGTGTAGGCCTTAAGACGTTCTCTTAGCGCTGAAAACATTTACGGTTTTATCCAAATCGCGACGTCTTGTTTACAAGTTGGATTTCATTAGAAGATCCCCGGGGATTATCTCTGAAAGCTACGCAGTTACGTGCTATGAGTAGTACTCTCGTATGGCAGCGTACAGTCGATGAGAGTGTCGGAGTGCATATGGATAACACGAGTACGATGCCGTCAATCCTCTACACCTTTTCATTCTTTGAATTCCCTTTGCAACACAATTATAATCAGTATCGCTATTTGTAACAAATTATTGTTACTTGTAATAGGGTATTTGTTGCAACAATTTTCAAAATTACTGCAAGCGTTTATGTAACAAACATTGTAATATGTAAGTGTAAGTATTTTAATAAAAATCTCAATAAATAGATTTCAACATGGGGACAGTTTATGATTATGAATAATGATTATATAAAATATAGTTACATTAAGTTAAGATTAGACAAGAACTAGTTATATTAAGTTAAGATTAGACAAGAACTAGTTACATTAAGTTAAGATTAGACAATAACTAGTTGCATTAAGTTAAGATTAGACAAGAACTAGTTGCATTAAGTTAAGATTAGACAAGAACTAGTTACATTAAGTTAAGATTAGACAATAACTAGTTGCATTAAGTTAAGATTAGACAAGAACTAGTTGCATTAAGTTAAGATTAGACAAGAACTAGTTGCATTAAGTTAAGATTAGACAAGAACTGGTTGCATTAAGTTAATATTAGACAAGAACTAGTTGCATTAAGTTAAGATTAGACAAGAACTAGTTGCATTAAGTTAAGATTAGACAAGAACTAGTTGCATTAAGTTAAGATTAGACAAGAACTAGTTGCATTAAGTTAAGATTAGACAAGAACTAGTTGCATTAAGTTAAGATTAGACAAGAACTGGTTGCATTAAGTTAATATTAGACAAGAACTAGTTGCATTAAGTTAAGATTAGACAAGAACTAGTTGCATTAAGTTAAGATTAGACAAGAACTAGTTGCATTAAGTTAAGATTAGACAAGAACTAGTTGCATTAAGTTAAGATTAGACAAGAACTAGTTGCATTAAGTTAAGATTAGACAATAACTAGTTGCATTAAGTTAAGATTAGACAAGAACTAGTTGCATTAAGTTAAGATTAGACAAGAACTAGTTGCATTAAGTTAAGATTAGACAAGAACTAGTTGCATTAAGTTAAGATTAGACAAGAACTAGTTGCATTAAGTTAAGATTAGACAAGAACTAGTTGCATTAAGTTAAGATTAGACAATAACTAGTTGCATTAAGTTAAGATTAGACAAGAACTAGTTGCATTAAGTTAAGATTAGACAAGAACTAGATACGTTAAGATTAGACAATAACTAGTTGCATTAAGTTAATATTAGACAATAACTAGTTGCATTAAGTTAAGATTAGACAAGAACTAGTTGCATTAAGTTAAGATTAGACAAGAACTAGTTGCATTAAGTTAAGATTAGACAATAACTAGTTGCATTAAGTTAAGATTAGACAAGAACTAGTTACATTAAGTTAAGATTAGACAAGAACTAGTTACATTAAGTTAAGATTAGACAAGAACTAGTTGCATTAAGTTAAGATTAGACAAGAACTTGTTGCATTAAGTTATGATTAGACAAGAACTAGTTGCATTAAGTTAAGATTAGACAAGAACTAGTTACATTAAGTTAAGATTAGACAAGAACTAGTTGCATTAAGTTATGATTAGACAAGAACTAGTTGCATTAAGTTAAGATTAGACAAGAACTGGTTGCATTAAGTTAAGATTAGACAAGAACTAGTTGCATTAAGTTAAGATTAGACAAGAACTTGTTGCATTAAGTTAAGATTAGACAAGAACTAGTTACATTAAGAAAAGCAATGTTACATTGTAATATATGTAGTAAGATTTAAATTATTATATGTTTCATTAATATATTTTCTTAACTATACATAAAGTGTATAGTTGTTTTTGAGCACTGGCCTACGGAGATGGATATCCACAGAAAGATGTATGGGAGCACTGAGGTGCTTTCAAATACAGCAGCATTTATTAAGAAAACAGGACTTGCTGTGTAGACATGTCAAACTGCGAACGAAAAGAAGAAGAAGAAGAAGCATCTGAATAATGATCAAATTATGTTTAGAGCGTCTGAATAATGACCAAATTATGTTTAGAGCGTCTGAATAATGACCAAATTATGTTTAGAGCGTCTGAATAATGACCAAATTATGTTTAGAGCTTCTGAATAATGACCAAATTATGTTTATTGGCAGTGGTCGCGCCTTTATCTACATGAACAATACAATTATCTGGCCTGGAGGTACAGAGACAATGCCCTTGGGTAGACCGGAGTGTGGATGGGATGGTAACCATTGCGAGAATAGATGTAAGTGGTAACACGATTACTTAGAATAAATGTTGGTAGACTGTTTCTAGAAGCAAGTAAAGCTAGTGCAAGATGATAAATAGGAGAGTTTGTTTTGTTGTTGTTGTTGTTTGTCTCTCACGAATGGTGATCAATTTTTACATTCGTTTTTGGAATTCAGTTAGATTTATGTTCTTAAATTGACATAACTCTAAGTTACAGTTTAGATTTATGTTCTCAAATTAACATAATTCTAAGTTACAGTTTAGATTTATGTTCTTAAATTGACATAACTCTAAGTTACAGTTTAGATTTATGTTCTTAAATTAACATAACTCTAAGTTACAGTTTAGAGTTATGTCCTTAAATTGATATAACTCTAAGTTTCAGTTTATAGTTACGTCCTTAAATTGACATAACTATAAGTTTCAGTTTAGAGTTATGTTCTTAAATGGATATAACTCTAACTACGTTACAGTTTAGAGTTACGTCCTTAAATTGACACAACTAAATTTCTGGTAAGAATTGTTCGTAAATTAACATAACTCTGATTAAATTTCAGTTGAGAGATATGCCAGTTTGATGTATTCGACTCCGTGGATAATTTTGGTGTGGGAAACATATCAATACTGGAAATGCGATGTCGATATGTTTGGGGCGAGACCGTCGAAAGGGTACTACAGACCTGTGCGATCATGACCTAGGAGGTTGATTATCCGATATTGTGATTACTTCTGTGCGTTTCATTAGCCGGCCTTGGCTTTTTTTGGCGGTTGACTCAAAGTATAATAATAGTGACCAAAGGATAGAAAGACAATAACCAAATACGTGCCGAATGATGTCTTGTTTAATTCCTGCAATTAGTTCTTCTATACTGCAGATGGTTATGGTCGAGATAACACAAGGAAGAATGACTTGGAGAAGCTTTTCTTAGAACTAGCCCATAATTACGACATTGAATAAAACATCGCTCTAAGTGGAAAGCACCGGTGTTGACAACGTGTTAAAGACAAACACTTATCCTGCTCGGATGGCTTAAAGATACCCCTGTCTGCAGTATGTCAACATGCCTAGAATCGTAACACCCATAGATAAGACAACGTTTCGGAAAAAAATTATTTGTTAGTGAAAATGTTGTACTATGAAACTAACTCTAGGAGAGTGACGCTTGTTAGTGTTAGGGTAAGGGATAGCGTTAGCAGCGCTGACCACACAAACACACACACATACATACTTGAGAAGCAGCTGTGAAAATGAACGGTTAGTTTCACGATTGGTATAAATGTACCGATTGACATAAATGTACCGATTGATATAAATGTACCGATTGACATAAATGTACCGATTGACATAAATGTACCGATTGACATAAATGTACCGATTAACATAAATGTACCGATTGACATAAATGTACCGATTGATATAAATGTACCGATTGACATAAATGTACCGATTGACATAAATGTACCGATTGACATAAATGTACCGGTTAACATAAATGTACCGATTGGTATAGATGTACCGATTGACATAGATGTACCGATTGACATAAATGTACCGATTGACATAAATGTACCGATTGGTATAGATGTACCGATTGACATAGATGTACCGATTGACATAAATGTACCGATTGACATAAATGTACCGATTGACATAAATGTACCGATTGACATAAATGAACCGATTGACATAAATGTACCGATTGACATAAATGTACCGATTGACATAAATGTACCGATTGACATAAATGTACCGATTGACATAAATGTACCGATTGGTATAAATGTACCGATTGGTATAGATGTACCGATTGACATAAATGTACCGATTGGTATATATGTACCGATTGACATAAATGTACCGATTGATATAAATGTACCGATTTATATAGATGTACCGATTTATATAGATGTCCTGACTTAAATTAATGTCCTGATTGATGTTTAAGTCACAGCTACCGTCGCATCAACATGCAGCGTGCTAGCAGTGGTGGTTTTTGTAATCATTGGAGGAATTATTTTCTGGAGGTTAGTTACCAATATTTTGTTCTGTCTATAAACTGTCACATAACACAATATTTTTGTTCCGTCTATAAACTGTCACATAACAGATAACACACTTTTTTGTTATACACATTGCGGATAACACAACCTATCACCTTGATGTCACAGGTGACATAACCGCTGACAGATACACATACATTCTGATCTTAGATAACAGAACTACACAATTCACATAATATATTCACACACAGTCACATCTTAGAAATATATTCACAGACACTCATATCTTATATACCAGATTCACATATATTCACATCTTATGCACCAAATTCACATACATTCACATCTTATGCACCAGATTCACATATATTCACATCTTATGCACCAGTTTCACATATATTCACATCTTATGCACCAGATTCACAAATATTCACATCTTATGCACCAGATTCACATATATTCACATCTTATGCAACAGATTCACATACATTCACATCTTATACACCAGATTCACATACATTCACATCTTATGCACCAGATTCACATATATTCACATCTTATGCACCAGTTTCACATATATTCACATCTTATGCACCAGATTCACAAATATTCACATCTTATACACCAGATTCACATACATTCACATCTATCTATCTATCTATCTATCTATCTATCTATCTATCTATCTATCTATCTATCTATCTATCTATCTATCTATCTATCTATCTATCTATCTATCTATCTATCTATCTATCTATCTATCTATCTATCTATCTATCTATCTATCTATCTATCTATCTATCTATCTATCTATCTATCTATCTATCTATCTATCTATCTATCTATCTATCTATCTAATCTATCTATCTATCTATCTATCTATCTATCTATCTATCTATCTATCTATCTATCTATCTATCTATCTATCTATCTATCTATCTATCTATCTATCTATCTATCTATCTATCTATCTATCTATCTATCTATCTCTATCTATCTATCTATCTATCTATCTATCTATCTATCTATCTATCTATCTATCTATCTATCTATCTATCTATCTAATCTATCTATCTATCTATCTATCTATCTATCTATCTATCTATCTATCTATCTATCTATCTATCTATCTATCTATCTATCTATCTATCTATCTATCTATCTATCTATCTATCTATCTATCTATCTATCTATCTATCTATCTATCTATCTATCTATCTATCTATCTATATATCTATCTACCTATCTACCTATCTGCCTGCCTGTCTGTCTTTTTATAGTAAGGGCGCATTAAATTACATTCAAATGTTGTAGCGAAATGTTGTAGCGAAAAGTACATTCAAAAGTTGTAGAGAAATGTGGACTTGAATTCTATAAAGTCATTTCTGTTGAAGTGAAAAGGTAAATAAAGAGTTAATGTTTTATATCAGACATGAGGAATTCAAGAAGGCATCTAGCAAAGCTTGGATCATTCATGTGGAGGACCTTCGTCTGAAGGATAGAGGAGTTGGAAAATCTAGAGCATCTTTCAGAAACGTGGTGAGTTTTGAATTTTTTTGTTGTTGTTGTTTTTTTGCTTTCTAGATTCTGGAACCTGTCGTCGTGGTTATTAGTTATTGAATATAATTCGGTACTTTACCGGGAGTAGTGTCTAGATTTTTAATGAAACAAACCATAAGACTGATACTACATTAATTAACCAAACGAAATCTCGATTAAAACTAAAAAACTGCCGAATCCATCCGTCTGCACCCTACGCACTGAGAATCCCCAACCCCCACCCACCCTTAGATGACAGTGGGGTTGGAGGGGGGGGGGGGGCTGTAGTGCGATATGCGAAGATCGACTCAACGGCAGCTGAAATTTTTAATCTTCGTGTAAATTAACCATTTTGTTTGTCAATGACGTCACGAAAGCTGAATGAGATTACGCACAATATTCAAAAGTTGGAACGTATGCCATTTCTTCCCGTAATAATTCTTCTCTTCGGTTAACAAAATATAACAGTTATACCTTATTATGGAAGTTTTGGTCTCCATTTGGTCCTTTTTGAGGACTACTTCAATTGATTAGTTGTTTAGTGGAGGTGGTAATGGTTTTACGCCTTGTAGATCGATTCATTAAAGTTAATATACTGTGATCGTTGGATATTTGCAGAGTCCATCAAGCAGAACAGTCTACAGCGATTCCCACACCTCGGAGTCCTCCTTCGGACAAGTCTTCGCCGAGCACTACCTCTTAAACAGCGAGGAGGTGGCTGGTAAAAGAATTGTGCCGAGTAACAAAGGTGGCATTGTCGTCAGCAAGCAGCTGTCACGAAACGTTAATTACGTATGTAACCTATATACATACATTATTCAACTCCCTGCGGAGAACTAGTCTCTATAATAATTATTTTCCATTCTTGTCTTAGCATTAATTAATTTTACTTAATTGTGATATTTTCTTTTCTACCTTTGCCTCTGATTTTTTATAGTTAATTTTATCTTCAACTTATATTTCCTTTATACGTTTGTTTGCATCCATTTCCTTGAATTTCGAGAGATAAATCTCTTGATCGAACATTTCTCATAACATCATTTGTCACACTGCATCCATATTTTATGAATATGATTCGCAGATTTGAACGGGGGAATTCGCATCAACTGATGGAGTTATTGATACAATCTATAACCCCAAAAATAAGAAGTCACTTTATATTCGTGCCAGGACATGGGGCGGTCGAGGGTAATGTGTGAGCTGATACACTGGCGAGCGTGGCCAGTGTCAATAGGGGTATAAAATGTATTGATCTGACGTAGATAAGGAATGTTCTCGCTCAGAAGATTTTCAAAAGTGCGAATGATGGCCTTTCTCGAGCTGTATTGGTAAAGGTAAAGGTAGGTCCGATGGCAGCAACCTACTATCGGGATGAACATCACTCTTCATGTACTAAGCCGCATCACTTTTTAAGTGTGTTGGTCAGTTCCCTTTCTTGCTGTCTTTACCTCCCCTAACTCATGCTTCATTTACAGCTGGGTAGATTGAAGGAGCAGTGGTGTTAGGCGAGAAATCACGATCCTGATTTTTGTTGTCCGGACGTTGTTTCGAACCTGGCACGCTGTAACCCTGTGACAGTAAGCAAACTTACTATCAACTAGACTACTTTGCTCACCATTAGTGAAATTACTGTCAAAATCGGAAAAAAGTCCGAAAAGAAATATAATAGATATACAAAGAGATTAATAAATCGGCATCCCACTGGAACTGTCGGCCGCTATACTATGATAGATTTATTGAGTCTGGGATCGGATCAGCTATGGATTTGTCTGGCGTGAGCGCTGATATGAGATATGACCCACAGTCATACGTCATAAATCCTTTATCGTTAAACGATCACAACACGGACAGATATATTTGATTAAAATAACAGAAGATGGCGTAAGAGGTGAGAGAGAGATGAGAGATAAATGAAAGATAGATGGAAGATAGATCAGAAATAAGATATAGATGTCAGATAGATGAGAGATAGGTGAGGGATATATGAGAAATAGATGTCAGATAGATGAGAGATAAAGAGATTGATAAGAAATATGATATAGATGATAAATAGATGAGAGATAGATGATAAATAGATGATAAATAGATGGGAAATAAGATAGAGATGATAAATAGATGGAAAATAAGATAGATAGGAGAAATAGATGGGAAATAGATCAAGCGTAACGTGTTTTGAGATCTCCTTATCGCTGTGGATAACCTGTTCGCCTTGTGTTCAAGATGTCGATGGTACGTATCCGGCAACGTGCGTGTTGTTCACAAAGTGGATTTTTCGGAGATAATTGGGAACTATGACTTGAAGCTACAGAGTTGCGTGGTACTCTAGGAAGACTTGCCGTTTTGATGAGAGGAACAGAGTACATATGGAAAAACCCAAGTATTGTGAATTCAATCTTCTACGACTTTTGAGCGCCTTCTTAGGTGAAGCATTGTGTTATAGATAACATAACACACACGATCGTTATCTGTTCCAAAATGGCAGCATGGAGTAACGACGTTTTTGCATTCTATTCACGTCATAAGAGGCGACTAAGAAAGTTCTGGGGTAAAGTTATTTGTCCAATCCCATATAGGGTCGCAGTGATCCAGAAAACACGTTGATGTCGAATGTGTCAGGATAAAAAACGCAGATATCGCAGCTAAAATGTAAAACACAGAACAACGAATTCTCTTCTCCGGACTACATCCTGCTAATCTGTAAGAGCTTGAGAACGAACACAGAAGTAATATATTTAATAATAATATTAAACCAATGATAATTTTTAATGGGAAATAATTCTGAATCGGTGTCAATAGAAGGGACATGTTACACAACCCGCCTCGCACCTTCTGATTGGTTCAGCTTGTAGATCTATCCTATTGCTAAGGAGAAGGATCTAACCATGAATTACGTAGACGATGTGGGGGGGGGGAGGTAGTGAGAGGAGATGGAAAAAAATCAGACAATTGCTAATAAATGGGTGGTAGCTGAGGAAAGTTAATGTCAACAATTTATTTAAATTTGATAATTTACATTATTTGAATTATAGTTGTTGTTTGTTCTGAAAACTCTGGAAAAATGAATGAATTTGTGTCGAAAATTTTCATAATATATTTTGTAGTAAATGAATGAGCAATGTGGTGGGTTTGGTACTCATGTCTTGACATAATTTCGCTGGGGTCAAGATGTGGAATTATTGACAGTCTGTTGACAAGCGGGGTAGGGATCAAACTTTAACAAAACACTGTTGACGTATTTCCAGGCATTCCCTGATACAAATATATTTTGTTGTCCAGGTTATACAGCTGGGTAATGCCAATGTCTGCAAGTTCTACGGAGTCTGTGTGGATATTGGTCAAGAGATGACCATATGGGAGTACTGTAGGAAGGGAAGTCTTCAAGATGTGATACATAACGATAAGAAATACCTGGAGGACATGCCATTTAAGATTTCTTTCATGAATGATATTAGTAAGGTATGCTGTGATGTCTCGTTGATAGGGTTAGCAGTTTGACGGTGACTGATGGTTATGGTGTGTAGTAAAGATGGTGATGATGCTGGCAGTGATAATGATGACGGTAATTGTAATTAAGATGAAGATAGGGAATTGTGGTAATGTGAATATTGATGGTAATGTGAATATTGATGGTAATGTGAATATTGATGGTAATGTGAATATTGATGGTAATGTGAATATTGATGGTAATGTGAATATTGATGGTAATGTGAATATTGATGGTAATGTGAATATTGATGGTAATGTGAATATTGATGGTAATGTGAATATTGATGGTAATGTGAATATTGATGGTAATGTGAATGTTGATAGCGAACGCCATAACGGGGATGAAAATGTTGACTTCGAAGGACATGACCTTTTCGCTTTATACCGATTTGTAACAAAATAGAAACGAAAGTGCTAATGTTACGAACTTTTATTTTTCCGGTTGCAACATACGGCTGTGAAACATGGACTCTAAGTAAAACAGCGGCAAAGAGGATCAACGCTTTCGAGCTGAAATGCTACAGAAAGATACTTAGAATATCATGGAAGGATAAAATCAGAAACTCAGATATTATAAACACATTGAATATTCCAGAGTGTTGGTTACTAAACACAATAACAAAAAGAAAACTACGCCTGTTTGGTCATGTAAAGAGACACAACTGTTTAGAAAGACAAATAATGGAGGGTAGAGTACCTGGGAGGAGGAGAAGGGGCAGACCAAGAAGACGATGGACTGACGACATTAAAGATAACATGAATACATCGCTAGAAAATGCAAGGCACATCGCCCAAGACAGAGAGAGGTTCAGAGAGTTCATTGGGAAGACAACGTTCTGGAAGGAATACGTCACATGACACCGATGTGTGCTTTACAGCGTAAGAGTAGAAGATTTCTCTGGAGATGACCTTTATGTCTTCCAGCGTCAGGGGTAGAAGAGTTTTCTGCAGACCGATTTTTGTGTGTTCTCCATATATGTTTGTTTTCGTTGATTCCTTTGTTTTTGTAATCCATCGTTTGCAAGGTCTGCCCCTAATATTGTATCCATCGTGTCGGTATTGAAATGCTTTTTGAGGGGCACTGTCTGACCGAAGCGTGTAAAAACCACTTAATCTTATGTCTTCTGATGTAACGCAGGATTGACATTGTATGTGTTAGTCTTCTGATGTTTACATTTCTGATTCTGTCTCTTTATTGAGAACTTAACGTAGGCAAGTCTTTCGGTTGTAACAGGTTTTATTTTGGATTCTGATGTTAGTATCCAAGTTTGAGCCGCGTTAGCGCAGTGGTTAGCGCACTGGCTTCGCATATGAGTAGTCCTGGGTTCATTCCCCGTTGAGGCGGAAATGTTTCTCAGATCGCAACTGCTCCCAGGTCGACCCAGCCTTAAATGGGTACCGGATTAATCCGGGAAGTAAAGACTGCGAGGGAGAGGAGATGGCTACCGCCCTCATTTGCAGAGCCTGTGAAATGTGAGATCGCTAACATCTCACACCCCTACGGCATTAATAAATGCTATGGGTTACTTTACTTTTTTACTTACTTTATCCACGTTTGACATTTGTCTCATAGTTATGGTACGATGATTGTTTTATATAGTGCAGTTTTGTTGATAAAAATGATATAATCATAATGGCCATGATTATCATGGCGGTATGCATTATGTTGCGTAAGTTAATGATAATGATTAATATGATGTTGCATAGGATGAGGATAATGATAAGTTATGATAGTTTTGACAGCGATAATAATAAATATGGTGATACTGACAATAATAATTATAATAATGATGATAATGCGAGCGATAATGATGATAATGATGTCCATGGTGATGATGATAAGGTAGTTATTATTAGGATGATAATGAGAATGACTAGGATGATAATGATGGTGATGATGATGACGATGGGGATGATGGAGGTTATGATGATTATAGTGATGATAATGACAATATGATGACGATGATGACGATGATAATGATGACGATGATAATGATGACGATGATAATGAGAATAATTAACATGTTGGGGATGATGATGATGGTAGTGTAATATTTATATTCCAGTTTTAAAATTTGCGCCAATAACATCCTTATTTGTAGGGGCTGCGATACCTACACCACTCTAGATTGGGTTGCCACGGCAGACTGAAATCTTCCAATGTCCTGGTAGATAACAGATGGACGTGTAAGCTCACACACATGTTCATACCAGGTTTGTGCAAGGCCGAGGTCAAGGAAGATGACATCACTAACTATGAAAGTGAGTGATGCCTGGCATAGTTCGCATCAATTCAAGTTTCTCGAAAATATCATTCTATATCTATCTGTACGCTGTGTCCCTTGTTTGACATGCGGCGTCAGGAGTTGAGTTTTCTGGAGATGGCCTTCTTGTGTGTGCTGTTTGTAAGTTTGCTCCTGTGGCTTCTTTGATTTCTGTGGCCCATCTTTTAGATGGTTTCCCTCTTCTTTATAGCCGTGATGTCTATGTACCATGGCCATTTGTGACATGCTATCTCTTGGTAGTCTGGATGCGTGTGAAAACTACTTGATCTGTTGTCGTTTGATTTGTTCCAATACTGTTATTGTTTTGGTTATCTGTCTGATATTATCGTTTCTAATTATATCACTTAATATCATTTACTTTTTCAATAACCAATATTCGCAATAACATAAATATTTAGGTGCGATACTTCATTTTGTATGTCTAAATTAAAGCACAGTTTTAAATTTTCTACAGTTATTACATCGTCGTAAACCTTTAGGAGCTATAGCTTTTTATGTTCTTTAACTTATATATTGTATTATTGTTTGTGAGAAATATTTGTAGCAAATATTATTCTGTAAATTGGTATCAGCAATTGATCGTGACAATCATTATAATGTACCCAACTAACAAACACTTCCCAAAACACCTAATGTATCGTGAGCTCCTTATGGGAAAACGATTGACCGGTGGACAGAAGAAACGCTTCAAGGACAATCTAAAAATATTCTCCCGGTTTTGTCATTTCCTAATGTGTTCTAGTTTGATAACTCTTGCGGTTTATCTCTGGCATCTCATCTCACTTGTTGTAAGTTTTCTCTGCAGTGCTACTGCAAGCGCCCATGTCTGCCATTGACAGCAAAGTTTTTGCAGGGAAATACTCCGTAAACGTTTAGTTTTGCTGTTCTGATCTTCATTGTCCCAGTACATTAATTACTTAGCAATGAGTATATAAAAACTGATAGATTAAAACTCATTGCAGGACAAATACGTCTCCAAATCAATTCAGCAAAAACCAAAATTATGGACTTCACCAATTCACGTTACGAAATTACTTTAAATGGACAACAACTTGAAAAAGTACAGAAATTCTAATATCTAGGAAGCAAATTAACACTCGACGGTGACGTCATGCTATACATTACAACTCGCATTGCCCTAGCATCAAGTGCGTTTAACAGACTGTCTAATATCTGGAAGTCTAAGTCCATCAGCACACGCACGAAAACGCGCTTATTTAATTCCTGCGTTATACCGGTGCTATCATATGGATGTGAGAGCTGGAAAAGCTCTTTATCTTCAGAAAAGAAATTACTGAATTTCGAGAACAAATGTCTTCGTATGATAACTAGCACCCATTGGAGTGAATTCAAATCGAATTATAAAATCAGAGAAGAGACACATCAAAATTTCAGCACAGATGTTATCAGAAAACGCCGTTGGGCCTACATCGGGCATGTCCTACGCGCAGACACCAACAGAATACACCACCAATCTCGTGAATGGATACCTACATGCAAAAGAGCAAGGGGTAGACCAAAAGAAACACTCAGAAGAACAATACTTAGAGAAAGTAAAACAACCAATATTCATACTATTCAAGAACTGCACAGAATACCTTTGAACAGACAGAATTGGAGAGATCTGACCTCTGCCCTATGCGCTAACTTCAGCGCAAAAGGAAAATGAATGAATGAATGAAATGAGTATACACACTGCTGACTTCCCAGGTCTGTCGTCACAGGGGAGATGTTGTTGACGTATTAAATGTCATGTCAGGATATATTTGGCGAGAGACATCAAATCTCAGAAAACAGAGAAAACCATTTTAAAAAAAACAAAAAAACAACAATCCAAAATCAAAATCGAAAAGCAAACCCACAGATGCCTAATTCTGGTCCCACGTGTCTAAATGTGACAGGGGATTTTATTTCAGGATTTGACATTCAGTTAACTCTGGAAACATCAGAGAGATGCTGGTATAACACACGCCTGAAACTGATAACACCATTCACCGGCGATTGGCGGCTATTTCCAGTTATAAACCCAGATCTACGACCCTCTTTTTTATTTGACATCTATGTTATAAAAGTGTATAAATTGTCACGTAACAGTAGCATCTATGTTATATAAATGTATGAAAAGTGTTGAGTAGTAGTGGTCTCTGATTACTCTCGAAATTAAATACCACTGAAGGTACTGTAAATGTACTGATTATTTAGAATACTTAATCAGTAGATTACCATCAGACAGCATACAATAGCAAGCTATGCTACGCAAATACAGTGAAAGCAGAACTAGATGCCTACAACAACAATTATGGACCACCGAAATGTTTGTTTGTTTGTTTTGCGTTCGTTCCATTGTAACCGGCACGGATATCCGTGTGATTTCCGCCGGGAGCGTGATTACGTTGTGCCACCGTTATGCTCCTTGTAGGCCTAAACAATTCGGGTGTGCTACCCTAGCCTGTGACAGCCTTGTCGCCAGACGGTGAATGTGTACTGACTATGACGAGACGGTTTGTCTTTCACGTCTGTCCTGTAAGAGGCGTTCCGCAGTCAGTGAACATGCCTCGTGTAATTAGACGTATTGTGCCCGTGCTCATCGGGTACAAAACCTTGTCTTGTCCTCAAGCCTGGTTCCGGTTTAGGAATAACTTGAAAGAAGAGTTGGGCACGGGCTCGTTCGTCTTCTTAGCCGAAGCGTTATTCACCAACTTTGTGAGCCCCTCGTCCAGGTCTGAATCTGTACACATATTTAGGAACGTTAGGAACTTGTGTTTTTTTCTAGAGCTGAACAGTGCTTGTCACCTCGGACTGTTATGCCTGTACCCATCGGGTACTGAACCTTTTCTCTCCGCGAGCACGCTTCCGGTATAGGAAAGACTCGACAGTAGAGTTGGGCCCAGGCTGGGATCACTGGTAACTAGAAGCTTGTTTCGAGCAAACAATGCTTTAGTTCCAATTTCATCGAACCGTCTTCCATGCTTTTTACACATGACGCCGCCCTCTAGCGCTGTGCATCTTTCTCAGTGTACTCATTGTGCTTTTATTTTTATTGGAACATCTGCCTGCTTCGTACCGACTACATTGGCCGCCCTCCAATGCTTCTACCAGACTTTCTAGCTTCACTGTGTGTCGACAGTGTTGCTGCATGTGTTGGCACAGTGGTGTCGGAGTTATTCACTGTCTTTTTGCAGTCAAATCTCATTCCATCGGTTACCTCCACATTCACGGACACGATCCCCAAAAGGTTTAGCCAGAATCAGCATTAGCCGCTGTATTTCTGTTACCAGGGTGTGCCACAAGGAGGCACTTTTGGGATCTTGGTTATCTGCTAACCCTGGGTCCGCCAAGAGCAATGTGTTCCCTTTGCACCCCACCACCGAAATAAAAGAGGCGACAAATTCCACAATATACTCAGCACACAAGGGGGCCGTCTTCAGAAACTCTTCTACCCCTGACGCTGAAATAAAATAAAGGGTTTAGAGAATAGATTAGATAGTTAGATAGAATAGAATAGATGTCCTGCCTATTTTATGAATTAGATGTCTGACTTTGTTATGTTAAATTCAACACAAATGCTTATCTTTAATATTTAGTAATCATTTATAAGAATATGGGTACCACATAGACATTCCACCAATCTTTGCTGTTTTTATTATTACTACAGAATAGAAATACGATGACCACTTCCTTTTATATTCTATTCTCCAGCTACGCATTTGACAATAAACATAATATCCGGAGTTAGTGGAGATTTGAAAACGATCTAGACTCAGTGTTACTGTTCTCTTGTTGGCGTCTTTAAACGTCTGAAAGGAGAGATTCATCACATTTTCGGACGCTCTTGGTAGATATTCATTAATTAATTGAGATATTCAAACTGTTGTATAAAAAAAAATATAAATAAAGACTTTCCACATCCTCGTCCTCAGAATTCTTGTCAACGGCTCCTGAGGTTCTAAGACATCCAGGTTTTTCAATGTCTGGCAACAAGGCCTCTGATATTTATTCTTTAGGCATAATTCTAATGGAGGTACTCACAGGTGGGTTTTCAAGGTACTGTCGTACATTTTTGAGGTAACAGGTGAGTTTAATTGTACTCAGTTGAGCTTTGAAGATTCTATAAGGTGCGCCTCAAAGAAATTCACGTGTATGTTTCGGAAGTAATCAGATGGATTTTGAAAGTACTCAAAAGTACGTTTTACATTTGATACAGGTGAATTTTTAGCAAAGTGAGTTTTAAAAGATCTCATGTGTGAGCTTTCTGAATTACCGACAGGTATGTTTTTAAAATACGCACAGTTAAGTTTTGGTTTAGTCAGTTAAAAGAATGATGGCAAGATCCATAAACATTGTACTTAGACATTGTACTTATACATTGTACTTAGACGTTGTACTTAGACACTGTACTTAGACGTTGTACTTAGACATTGTACTTACACATTGTACTTAGAAATTGTACTTAGACTCTGTACTTAGACAATATACTTAGACATTGTACTTAGACATTGTACGTAGACGTTGTACTTAGACATTGTACTTAGACACTGTACTTGGACATTGTACTTAGACATTGTACTTAGACATTGTACTAAGACACTGTACTTAGACATGGTACTTAGACATCAGTTTTACGATATACGTACAGTACACAATAGCACCAGTGCTATGATATACTGTAATAAATACTATAAATCTTATGATATTCGTGCAATAAATAATATCAGTGCTTTGGTATATGTGCAAAAAGTAATGACAAAAGTGCTATGATATACTTACAATACTAAATTACATCAGTGCTATGTGTGTGTGTGTGTGTCATGTGATGTATGCTTTCCAGAACGTAGCCTTCCTTATGACTCTCCTGAAATCTCTGCCGTCTCTGGCAAGTTATCCCGCTTCCTCTAGCGACTTGTGTATGTATTCCTGAATGTCTCTTGTCCACAGTAACGAATAGGCAATTTAATCTTTCATAATTTTGTGTTCCGTCCTTAGTGAGTGAAATCCACGAGGCGTTCAATGCTGCACATGCGCAAGAGGTTCTTGTTGACAAACACAGACACAGAAACCGAAGAAGAAGAAAGTACAAACAACATCACAATAGTATGAACTACTCATTTCACACTCAGCACGGACTCGAGAGCAACCTTTCCAATCAAGTCGACTCCAGTATAAACATGGATCACGTCATGGATTCCCGAGGTATGTGGTGATATTTTTTATGTTTTCTTTATAAAGGCACATTTCCAAAACGTTGGATTCGTTTACTTTATATATATATATATATCAGCGGTTATTTATTGCATAATTTTCACTGGTAAAATACTATATACTACACGCTGTACGATCATACGCCAGTTGTCCCTAAAAATGTATATGTTTTATGAAATCATTCACGGCTGTTTGACAGATGTCCTTATATCAGTTTTGAGATATCTAATTGTAGAACATGTAGTTGTGCGAGGCTGCGAAGTTTCCAATCGTCCGGAGGTGCCGTGAAGAAGAAGAAGTCAAACGACGTAGACAAAATGCATCTGTATTCATAAACAAATATTTTGTATGTATATTCTGTTACTCTTATGACAGTTGTCTCCTATTTTTAAAACAAACATGTGAACATTAACACCAAAACTGCACTGTACAGAAACACAAAGAAACACAACTATTGTCATGAATGACCAATAACTTAAACATCTGAAAGAGTTCACTGATCTTGGAAGCATCATATCATCATGGGGGGGGGGGGGGGGGATGTCCAACATAGATGCAACAGATTATACCAGATCATAGGACAGATGTTTCCTATTTTCTCCGTAGTCGTAACCTTCGATAACAGTTACCATGTTGTTCCGACAAGCCGACGTTGTGCTTGAACTAGTTACGGGCATGGTGTGGGTGGGTGGAACAACAAAGAAACCTGTCGTAAGGGCCAGAGTTGTACCCTGATGTCGACATTTGTTTTTTACAGCATAGACTCGAAATACCGTCAAGTCTAATGGCTGCTGGAACAGAGGGCAGAGCACTTATGGGAATGCCCCATGTGCTGTGAGGCCAGTTTCTAATTTTTTAAAAAAATTTAAAAAATCTCCTATTTTCAAGAAACAAATATGTGTGCATGGACTCAAAAAACTGCACTATATAAAACGATAATCATACCATCATTATGCTACCAATAAAAGCCACAAGACAACTTGCTACAAAATGTTTTCTACAGTTAATTATCAGTCATAATACGAGACAGAATCAGAAATTTAATCATCAAAGGATAAACCAGCGCAATATCATTACTGGATTACATCAGAAAGCAATATAATTATGTGAGTTTTACTTGCTTCCAGAGCACCTAGATGGTTTCCCTTAAAAAAAAAAAGCATTGCTATACAGACACAATGAATGCACAGACGGAGGCTTGAGAATACAAAAGATGGACTACATAAATAAAAGTGTCAACGAAAACCGACACATATGAACTCTTCAACTCCTACGCTGTGCATATCTTAAAATGGGTATAAAGAGAAAAAGAAAGAAGATACTGTTAGTTCCACTGCGCAACGAAAATCGGCAAAATCACCGACGGGAGAATCTGTAATTTGAGGGTTTAGAAGTCCATCTATAATTTGAGGGTTTAGAAGTCCATCTATAATTTGAGGGTTTAGAAGTCCATCTATAATTTGAGGGTTTAGAAGTCCATCTATAATTTGAGGGTTTAGAAGTCCATCTATAATTTGAGGGTTTAGAAGTCCATCTATAATTTGAGGGTTTAGAAGTCCATCTATAATTTGAGGGTTTAGAAGTCCATCTATAATTTGAGGGTTTAGAAGTCCATCTATAATTTGAGGGTTTAGAAGTCCATCTATAATTTGAGGGTTTAGAAGTCCATCTATAATTTGAGGGTTTAGAAGTCCATCTATAATTTGAGGGTTTAGAAGTCCATCTATAATTTGAGGGTTTAGAAGTCCATCTATAATTTGAGGGTTTAGAAGTCCATCTATAATTTGAGGGTTTAGAAGTCCATCTATAATTTGAGGGTTTAGAAGTCCATCTATAATTTGAGGGTTTAGAAGTCCATCTATAATTTGAGGGTTTAGAAGTCCATCTATAATTTGAGGGTTTAGAAGTCCATCTATAATTTGAGGGTTTAGAAGTCCATCTGTAATGTTTTTACACTGACATGCTTCTTGACCGCCTGTTGGGACGTAGAAAGTCATCCTTATGTTAGGCATTTATGTTCAGATGTGTTCCAGGATAGATTTGTTTATTAACACCTTAGGTTACCTTAGATATGTTGATTATCCTCTTCGCACATCGGACATGTCCATAGGCACTCAGATGTGTATTTCAGTAAAGCTCTCAGGGTATAACGGCTGATGGTTCTGGTGCTATGTGGGTTCAGTGCTCTATTTGAAATATGTTTTAGATTTCATATTAATTTATGCTCATTTATTTTAAAATGGTCTGTTTGTAGCTACTCACGAAGAGCACTGTATATATTTTCTCCGGCTATAGGCTGGCCATGTGTTTTGGAGGTGAGGCTAGCTGATTAGTAGATCCGTTGTTTCCTCCACACCCGCGTATCCGAGGAAAAGATATGCATGATTTTTTATATGCAGCGAGGCGCATATAATGACTCCCTAATGACTCCACTTATCTCTTATGCAACATCACAAGTTTTGACATTCTGAATCATATTCATTGAATCACTTAGTAAATTAAGTAATGTTTACTCATAGCATTGAACTGCCGTAAGGGTGTGAGATGTTAGCAATCACACATTTCAGTGGCTCTGCTATATGAGGACTGTAGCCATCTTCTCTCCCTCGCAGTCTTTACTTCCCGGACTTATCCGGTACTCAAGTTTTGGGAGACCCAAGCCGTTGCGGTCTGAAAAAGATTTCAGTCTTAACTGGGGAATGAAAGAAGGATCACTCATATGCGAAATCAGTGCACTAACCATTGCACTGCGCGGCTTACACTTATTACGCACGCATGAGAATACGTTTGCGATTCCAGCCAGTTTAGTGCTGGCGTTACGGCAAATATTTCATTTTTTATACTCATTGTAGTTGTGATAAAATCCCACTGGTTTGTGTACTGCCCTTGTTGTTTTCAGAGATTGTTATTTTATTTCGTTGTCATTCCTAATATATTTTTTAATGCATGTCTCTATGACACTACCTGTACATACGTACTTCATTGTTACAATTGATATCTCTTTATTATCTGTCGCCTAATCCTTTTTTGATAGTGTCATTGATTTTGCTTTTTTAACTCTTTCAACAGTTTGTCTTGTATTTGATTGAAAAAGACCTTAAATTTGAAACTGCCTTCCGAAAGGCGCAGGTATCGCAGCAATGCTGTAAACCATGACACGACGCATTCCGTTCTCTGGACTACATCCTGCTAATTTGCAGGAGTTTGAGAACGAACACAGAAGAAGAAGAAGAAGAAGAAGAAGAAGAAACTGTCTTGTATACTATTATATGTATTTCTTCGAACCCATACCCTATAGTCTGAGAGTCTGTGCGTACATTGTAAAGATGAGGACATTGTAATGCTAATAGTTTGCAAGTCTGTGCGTACATTGTAAAGATGCGGACATTGTAATTCTAATAGTCTGCAAGTCTGTGCGTACATTGTAAAGATAATCGATGTCGTTTTATGTACAGACTTTACATAATGTAAAGGTGTGATTAATTCCAATGATTGAATCCATTTCTAGAGATTATTTTCCGGCTAAAACAAGGAGGAACATTTCCATTTCGGCCGTATATTCCAGATTATATAGACCACAAAACTAAGAATATTATTATGGAGTGTTGGAGGGAACAGCCGGAGGAGAGGCCATCAATTGATCATGTGACATCTTTAGTGAGGCATATTAGTGCACAGTACAGTGGGTAAGTATCCAGGTACGCAGTAAGGAGATGAGTGGAGTGAGTGTAGTGGATTGAGTTTATTAGAGTGAGTGTAGTGGAGTGAGTGTAGTGGATTTAGTTTATTGGAGTGAGTGTAGTGGATTTAGTTTATTGGAGTGAGTGTAGTGGAGTGAGTTTATTGGAGTGAGTGTAGTGGAGTGAGTGTAGTGGAGTGAGTGTAGTGGATTGAGTTTATTGGAGTGAGTGTAGTGGAGTGAGTTTATTGGAGTGAGTGTAGTGTAGTGGAGTGAGTGTAGTGGAGTGAGTGTAGTGGATTTAGTTTATTGGAGTGAGTGTAGTGGAGTGAGTTTATTGGAGTGAGTGTAGTGGAGTGAGTGTAGTGGAGTGAGTGTAGTGGATTGAGTTTATTGGAGTGAGTGTAGTGGAGTGAGTTTATTGGAGTGAGTGTAGTGGAGTGAGTGTAGTGGAGTGAGTGTAGTGGATTGAGTTTATTGGAGTGAGTGTAGTGGAGTGAGTGTAGTGGAGTGAGTTTATTGGAGTGAGTGTAGTGGAGTGAGTGTAGTGGATTGAGTTTATTGGAGTGAGTGTAGTGGAGTGAGTTTATTGGAGTGAGTGTAGTGGAGTGAGTGTAGTGGAGTGAGTGTAGTGTAGTGGAGTGAGTTTATTGGAGTGAGTGTAGTGGAGTGAGTGTAGTGGAGTGAGTGTAGTGGAGTGAGTGTATTGGAGTAAGTATGGTGGAATCAGTTTGGTGGAGTGAGTTTAGTGGAATCAGTATTGTGGAGTGAGTATGGCCAAGTGAGTATAGTGGAGTGAGTGGAGTGAGTATAGTGGAGTGAGTGGAGTTAGTATAGTGAGTATAGTGGAGTGAGTGGAGTGAGTATAGTGGAGTGAGTGGAGTGAGTATAGTGGAGTGAGTGGAGTGAGTATTGTAATGTGAGGAAAAGTAATGAGAGAGAACATCGAAATATATTGATTGCTGAAACAAAGATCGCTATAGTGCTGCTGTGTACAAAAAGAGGAGTAAAGAATAGTTGTACTTTTGTCTGTCATGCATGTCATAAGAGGCGATCATGGAGGTTTTGTGATGAGAGTGGCAGCTACATCACAAACAGGGTTAAAGTGATTCAGAAACATTTGTGAAGACGGATGTGCGGGACAGAAAGACGCAGATATGGCAGGAAAGCTGAAATATATTGCACAACGCCTTCCGGTCTATATCATGCTAGTATAAAGGAGTTTGAGAGCGACTCAAGCAAAGAAGATGGGACGACATAAATGGCTAGTAAGAGAGAAGAGGGAACTAGTTGATGAGTGATTGTAAATAATGAGTGATTGGAATTTGATGAGTGAATGGAATTTGATGAGTGATTGGAATTTGATAAGTGAATGGAATTTGATGAGTGATTGGAATTTGATGAGTGATTGGAATGTGATGAGTGATTGGAATTTGATAAGTGAATGGAATTTGATGAATGATTGGAATTTGATGAGTCATTGGAATTTGATGAGTGAATGGAATTTGATGAGTGATTGGATTTTGATGAGCGATTGGAATTTGATGAGTGATTGGATTTTGATGAGCGATTGGAATTTGATGAGTGATTGGAATTTGATGAGTGATTGTAAATAATGAGTGATTGGAATTTGATGAGTGATTGGAATTTGATGAGTGATTGGAATTTGATGAGTGATTGTAAATAATGAGTGATTGGAATTTGATGAGTGATTGGAAACTGATGAATGATTATAAATACTGAAGAGAAGGATGCAAATTCATGATCTAAAGACATTGAAATTCTAATTCTTCATCACTCTAGGAAAGATAAGAGTCTGATGGAACAAATGCTGGACAAGGTGACCAGGGAGGCTGATATGCAAGCTCAGGAATTGGAGGAGGAAAAGAACAAATCTGACCAACTTCTGTATCAGATGTTGCCTTCGTAAGAGCAGACTTTCATCTCTTGAATATTGTGTGAGATGTTGTCTTCGTAAGCACACATTTCCATCTCTTGAATATTGTGTGACATGTTGTCTTCGTAAGCACACATTTCCATCTCTTGAATATTGTGTGACATGTTGTCTTCGTAAGCACAGACTTTCCATCTCTTGAATATTGTGTGACATGTTGCCTTCGTAAGCGCAGACTTTCATCTCTTAAACATTTCTTTTCCGTATAAATTGTTGTCATGCTAATCTCTGCTTTTATTGACACCCAGTCTGTTCTAGTATAGTGTTAAACATGTCTGATTGATACTTAATCTGTCTTAGCACGATCTTAAACTTGTCTGTTCTAGTATAGTGTTAAACTTGTCTGTTCTAGTATAGTGTTAAACTTGTCTGTTCTAGTATAGTGTTAAACTTGTCTGATTGATACTTAATCTGTCTTAGCAAGATCTTAAACTTGTCTGTTCTAGTATAGTGTTAAACATGTCTGATTGATACTTAATCTGTCTTAGCAAGATCTTAAACTTGTCTGTTCTAGTATGACCCTATACATGTTTAGTTTACACTTAATCTATACTGTTCAAAATACAAAAGCAACGTTTTTTGAGATGCTTTTATAAAATATATTCGCTTATTGGACATCATTCAGCTTATTGTCTGTGTCTAACTGGTCATTAACTTCTCGAGGTTACCTGAAATGTACTCACCTCATGATTCGTGAGGTCACGAAATGTCAAAACATCATTTTTGGCAATAACTCGTGACAGGTTCATGAGAATCCAATGAAACTTACTCAACACAAAATTCTCTGACCATATTATTGAATGACTAAAAAAGATTGACGTCCCTCGAATAAATTCAGTTTAAATTCAATTCGCAAGTATAGTTCATCTCACTGCAGAGCAACGATACATCATCTTTGTACCTTTACAGATTGGACAATCACAAAGTGTAGTGATCAGACAATTTAATGTGGTTAGAAACACCATTACTCGTCTTTTGGAGGCGATTTCAACAAACTGGCTCAGTGGCACTGGTCAGCCGCGCAGTGGAACACCCTGAGCCACAGGTCCTACCGAAGACCGCTTCATACGGCTGTGTCACCCCAGGAATCGATTTACTTCTGTGTCCTCCACACTCCACTATCAGAGAAGGAAAAAAAGGAGAAAACAGATAAATACGGTAAGAACAGAATAGAGAGTAAAAAGAAAAGCAACAGAACAAGAATAAAAACATACGAAATATCTAACTAATATCACAGAAAATCAATCAATCAATCAATCAATCAATCAATCAATAAACCCGTAACCCTTCAGGGTCGTAGGGGTACCACATTGGATGCTTCAGCACACAGAGTCCTCCAGCGAATTCTATAATTAGCGATGCGGATGAGTGTGGAAATATCTTGCCCTGTCCATTCCTTGATGTTGTCTGTCCATGTCTTTATTTGTCCTCCTCTGCTTCTTCCACCCTCGACAGTTCCCTGCAGTATTGTTTTTGACAAGGAATCGTGCCTGTATACCTCCGAACCATGCTAGTTTTCAGGAGCCATTGCATTCACAGAAAATACAATTTATCTTACATCCGGTGTAGTCGAACATTTTGGTTGAAGTACAATGGGAGTTTGAGAACGACCGAAAAACAAATATATACTTCTGTTGTCTGTTAATATTTGTGTTTAACTATCATTATGCACCATGTAGGTCAGTAGCTGACTGTCTGAAGAAACAAATTGAAGTGAAACCAGAAACATTCCATTCAGCCACAGTTTATTTTAGCGACATACAGGGTTTTACAGAACTGTCTAGTATCAGTGATCCATTGGAGGTAATGTGTTACAGCAGGGTGATGAAAGAGGCAGGGAGAGGGTGAGGCAGAGAGAGAGGAGAGAGGTAGAATGAGTGTGTGAGTGAGGACGAGGAAGAGAGGGTGAGAGGACAGGGACAAAGAGAGGAGGTAATTTGTAAGAGTAGAGTGGAGAGGGTGAGAGAGGCAGAAAGAGGTAGTGAGTGAGTGAGTGAGTGAGTGAGGAAGAGAAAGGAGAGAGGGTGAGTACGCAGGGACAAAGACAGGGAGGAAAGGAGAGGGGGTGAGGAATAAATAGATATGGAGAGAGAGAGAGTGGAGAAAGATGGAGGGAGGGGAGAGAGGAAGATAGAGAGAGACAGGGAGATAATGAGGGGTATAATGAGAAACAATTCGGGGGGAGGACAACGGAAGGATTTAAGAATAGAAAAGTGTGTCTGTATTCAAAACGAGAGCGATCCACATCGGCATAGAGTTCACGCAACGATTCTCTAAGTTTCAATTCATGTAAGGAAAATGATAATACGTTACGGAAACTAATGTAGACATATATGTTGTTGTGAGGGCACAGATTAAAAGGGGATACAAACAAACAATACAAACGAAACTTCATACCATACATAAATTAGACCTACTGTAGTAGATAGACTTTATATTTTACATAAATTAGACCTATAACAGTAAATAGTCTTAATACCATACATAAATTAGACCTATAACAGTAAATAGTCTTAATACCATACATAAATTAGGCCTATAAAAGCAAATAGTCTTAATACCATACATAAATTAGGCCTATAACAGTAAATAGTCTTAATACCATACATAAATTAGGCCTATAAAAGCAAATAGTCTTAATACCATACATAAATTAGACCTATAACAGTAAATAGTCTTAATACCATACATAAATTAGGCCTATAAAAGCAAATAGTCTTAATACCATACATAAATTAGACCTATAACAGTAAATAGTCTTAATACCATACATAAATTAGACCTATAACAGTAAATAGTCTTAATACCATACATAAATTAGACCTATAACAGTAAATAGTCTTAATACCATACATAAATTAGACCTATAACAGTAAATAGTCTTAATACCATACATAAATTAGACCTATAACAGTAAATAGTCTTAATACCATACATAAATTAGACCTATAACAGTAAATAGTCTTAATACCATACATAAATTAGACCTATAACAGTAAATAGTCTTAATACCATACATAAATTAGACCTATAACAGTAAATAGTCTTAATACCATACATAAATTAGACCTATAACAGTAAATAGTCTTAATACCATACATAAATTAGACCTATAACAGTAAATAGTCTTAATACCATACATAAATTAGACCTATAATAGTATAGTCTTAATACCATACATAAATTAGGCCTAGGATAGGAAGTAGAGTCGATACCATACATACATTTATGTATGTTTTAAACATGTCAAGTTTAAATATCTATTTGGCAGATTAATGTCAAGTTTAAATATCTATTTGACAGATTAATGTCAAGTTTAAATATCTATGTGGCAGATTAATGACAAGTTTAAATATCTATTTGGCAGATTAATGTCAAGTTTATATCTATGTTTGGTAGACTCATGTCAAGTTTAAATATTTATTTGGTAGATTAATATCAAGTTTAGATATCTATTTGGCAGATTAATGTCAAGTTTATATCTATGTTTGGTAGACTCATGTCAAGTTTAAATATTTATTTGGTAGATTAATATCAAGTTTAAATATCTATTTGGCAGATTAATGTCAAGTTTATATCTATGTTTGGTAGACTCATGTCAAGTTTAAATTTTTATTTGGTAGATTCATGTCAAGTTTAAATCTTTATTTGGCAGATTGTCGACTTTCTTAATGATGTCTACTACAGATTTGACAACATCATTGAAAAGTATCAGGTTTACAAGGTAATTTTCTCATACCTTCATGTCGTCCTTGTGAACATCATCGTCACCACAATCATCAGTACCATTATACGTATCGTCAACATCATTATCATCGTCCCCTTTATCATCTTCATCACTACCAACTGCAGAATTATAATTATCATATGCATCACCGTTATCATCTAACACAGATGTATTTTTTTTTACTAACTTAAGCTGTGTTTTGTCTTGTATGATATTTTATCAGGGTTGCCAGTATGTTTCCATTTTTTTGCCAAATTTTAAATATTTGTCCGCGTTTTAAATGTAATCGACTATTAAATAGGGGTTTGTTTGTGCTAATTTTTGGGAATTCTTTGTCAGTCAATTATAAAATGTATTAATAGTTCACATGAAGAGCACAAGCAATAAGGGATCATGTGAGGAATGAAGAGATTACAAGAAGGGATCATGTGAGGAATGAAGAGATTACAAGAAGGGATCATGTGAGGAATGAAGAGATTACAAGAAGGGATCATGTGAGGAATGAAGAGATTACAAGAAGGGATCATGTGAGGAATGAAGAGATTACAAGAACTGTTTGAACAACTTCTGTGTTTTATATTGAAAAACCAACACTGAAATGGTCCGATCACTTATTGAAAATAGATCCTTAATGGCTATCGGCAAGAGAATACAACTTGAAAATGGAAACAGCAGTATGCAGAAGAAGAACAAGAAGAAAGTGGATTGAAGGAGTTACCAACATTTTGACAACTCAAAATACTACTTATTATCAAGCGTGCCATGGTCCGAAAACCGATCGTAATTCAATGCTGAGATACCTTGCAACAAAACCAGAGAAAAGACCAAGATTAATAGTTCGTACTTTGATTTTTAGAGAAAGGAGGAGGGCTGAGAGCTATACTTCACCTCAAATTTGACTATTCAATTTCTACTATTTGACAACCATCTACTTTATATATTGTCTCTACTATTTGAAAACCATCTACTTTATATATTGTCATGCAGGTGGAGACTATTGGAGATGCCTATGTTGTGTGTGGTGGCGTCCCAGTAAGAGTCGAGACCCATGCAATCGAGATAGCAAAAATGGCTCTACACATCATGAGCTGCTCGTCTGATCTCAAAGTCTTACATCGACCTGAACACAAGTTCTTAATGAGGATAGGTCTACACAGCGGTGAGTGTATGCTTGGCTCAAGACCGTCGGCACTAAACACCTCTGTACAGAAAGTAAACGCGCCTTCATTCTGTAGGCTTTTACTCTATCTATACGCTGATTCCCTTGTTTGCCTTGCGGCGTCAGGGGTGGAAGAGTTCTTTGGAGATTGTCTTTTTAGTACACTGTGTGCAAGCTTGTTCCTGTGGCTTCTTTGATTTCTGTGATCCATCTTTTAGATGGTCTGCCTCTGGCTTTATCACCGTTAATAGGTTTTTACTATTGTCATGTGTCCGTTGGTCATTATTACTATACTTAGATTCACATGCTAAAAAACCAAAGTAGACCAACGAAATTCACGCAAAAAATAAAAAAGAAGCCTCTCAGGTTGAGTTGAATTAAAATGTTTTTGTTGTTCATCCGTCAGTATCGACAATCAGTATTAGGGCTACGCTGAAATAAAGATGATAATGATATAGGGTAACGCCCTGTGTTGCCGAGGCCCGAAAAGGGGAGAAAAGAATAGCAAAACTGTTTACCTTCCACGAATGTCGTAAAAGGCGACTAAGGAGGTTATGGGATGAAGTTGGCTGTCCCATCCCATATAGGGTCAGTGCCCAAAGCCGTGCTGAAGTCGGATGTGTCAGGCAGAAAGGCTCAGATATCGCAACAATGCTGTAAACCATGACACAACGCATTCCATTCTCCGGACTACATCCTGTTAATCTGCTGGAATTTGAGAACGAACGCAGAAGAAAAGAAGAATATAGCGTAACGAATTTAGAAAAGACCGAAGTAATGAAGATAGGAAGAACAGAAAGAAACACCAAAATAAATATTGGAAATAATAGACTTAAGTGACAAAATCACATACCTAGGAAGCAATATAACAACAGACGTCAGGAGCAGTAAAGAAATACACAATAGATGTAGTAAAGCATACCAAGCCATATGGAAAATGACACCAATCTTCAGAAACAAAAATGTAGTTTTAAATACCAAAATAACACTATTCAAAACGATTAATGATCTTTTTTTTGCTAATGATCTGCTACCATTGCCAAACATGGACAACGACAGCACACGACGACAAATGTAAACTTATGACAACTGAAATGGCATGCTTACCCAAAATCCTAGGAATAGCGCTAAGAGACAGGGTGAGGAATGAGGACATTAGACAAAAAACCGAAGCCCCCCCCCCCAATCTTGGAATATATTATGAGACAACAGTTCAAATGGTTTGCACACATCAGCAGACTACTACCAGACAGCATACCACAGCAAGCTTTGCTACACAGATACAGTGAAGGCAGACCTAGAGGCCGACCACGAAAACGATTAACCACCGAAATAAAATGGGCCACAAATTTCACTGTATACTCAGCACACACGAGGGCCATCTCCACAAAAAACTTCTATCCCTGACGCTGAAAGGCAACAAAGGGTTTAGCGAATAGATAGATAGCATCCTGCATCACAACTCTCCTGCTAGACATATAGCATCGTCCTTCATCTGTTTTCACATGATATGCGAACTAATTAATGTCTTTTGTGTATCATTAGCAAAATGTATTCTAGGAATTTGCTTAAATAGAACAATTAAGATCCCTACGACTGAGGAAATTAATGAAATATCATCAACGTTTGACCATGCCTAGCAATGTTACAATTGTTATTGTTTGTTGAACACAAGATAGTTCTAGTTTATCACTGTTCTATCCTGTACCAGGCAGAGATGTGCTTTAATTTTTAAACGTGTCTTCAATCAAATTTAAAAAAAAAAAATTAACCTTTGTTAATATTTCATTTGCTCTAGCATCAAGTGCCTTTAACAGACTGTCTAATATCTGGAAGTCAAAGTCAATCAGCACACGCACGAAAATGTGCTTATTTAATTCCTGCGTTATCCCGGTGCTATCATATGGATGTGAGAGCTGGAAAAGCTCTTTATCTTCAGAAAAGAAATTACTGAGTTTCGAGAACAAATGTCTTTGTAAGATAACTAACACCCATTGCAGTGAATTCAAATCGAATGATAAAATCAGAGAAGAGACACATCATAATTTCATCACAGATGTTATCAGAAAACGCCGTTGGTCCTACATCGGGTATGTCCTACGCGCAGACACCAACAGAATACACCACCAATCTCTTGAATGGGTACCTACAGGTAAAAGAGCAAGGGGTGACCAAAAGAAACACTCAGAAGAACACTACATCGAGAAAGTAAAACAGCCAATATTCATATTATTCAAGAACTGCACAGAATAGCTTTGAACAGACAGAATTGGAGAGATTTGACCTCTGCCCTATCACTAACTTCAGCGCAAAAGGAAAGTGAATGAATGATTGAATATTTCATAGCTAAGAAAGGACGATTTCTAGACCATATATATTCGATAGATATGATTGCAAAATTTTTAGACCATATATATTTCGGTATATGTTCTCAAATCAGTCACCTTTGTGTAGTAAAGTCCCCTTGCATCTTTCCAGTGTGACAGATAAGAAGCCGCGGTGATGTAGTCACTCGCCCACGGACACGCAAATCCCCTTCCAGTTGTGAGTTCAATAGTTATTTGTAGTTTGAAATAAACACGATTACTTCCATGATCACCCAGATACAAAGAAGAAGAGTACCAGTGCTCATGCTGTGGGCAGGTCGAGGAAAGGCACTATTGATACTCAGCAAGTGAGAGATCAGGTGGTTTCTAATGAGTCATTAACTAGACAACTGAAAAATTATGATAACACTGTATGCTGTGAAGCTGGTTCCCAACTGTATGCTGTGAAGCTGGTTCCCAACTGTATGCTGTGAAGCTGGTTCCCAACTGTATGCTGTGAAGCTGGTTCCAAACTGTATGCTGTGAAGCTGGTTCACAACTGTATGCTGTGAAGCTGGTTCCCAACTGTATGCTGTGAAGCTGGTTCCCAACTGTATGCTGTGAAGCTGGTTCCCAACTGTATGCTGTGAAGCTGGTTCCCAACTGTATGCTGTGAAGCTGGTTCCCAACTGTATGTTGTGAAGCTGGTTCACAACTGTATGCTGTGAAGCTGGTTCCCAACTGTATGCTGTGAAGCTGGTTCCCAACTGTATGTTGTGAAGCTGGTTCCCAACTGTATGCTGCGAAGCTGGTTCACAAAACAGCTTACACTTACGTGTTAGTTTAACAATGAATGCCAATTTTATATTTGACAAGACACAAGCATTTCCATATCAGAAGAAATATAGATACCCATTTATTGTTCGAGGTGTAGTAATATTCTAGATGAATATTGCAAACATGGAAATCAATTACTTACAAATAACGTCTATACAAAATAAACCTTGACACAAAGGGGACACAACTAAATAATTTAGAATAAAGTTATTCCTTTGAGGACAAGCAGTGAAATTACTAAAAAAAATTGCATTTGTCTAAAAGGTGCTTATATTTGAAGAACATCCAATATAAACATATACCCATTGCGTTGGTTGGTACGCATGCTGATTGCTATGGTGCACCTCTAGGCTGGTCTCCTCCGTCTTCAGCACCTGTACTTGCTAAGGCAGACTTTAGTCTTGCACGATTTTAGACTAGTCTTAGTTTTCTTCCTGCAATGGCTGAACTGAGCCCCATCCCTGCAGAAGGGATCTAGCCTCGATTGGCCAGAACTAAAACGTAAAACTTTAATTAATGTCAACAAAAAATGCACCATTGTGGAGATTTCGAATTGGTTGATGAGAAATAAACTACTATCAGTTATCGTTTTTATGAATCCTTCTAGGACCTGTAGCGGCTGGAGTTGTTGGTAGAACAATGCCGAGGTATTGCCTCTTTGGGGATACAGTTAACACAGCCAGTCGAATGGAGTCGACAAGTCTAGGTAATGTGATTCATGTGTTGTAGTTGGTGTGATAACATGTGAGAAAAGTGACGTCAGAGATTCTATATAATTATTATGTACAATATAAATCGTTATATAGAATCGTTATATAGAATCGTTATATAGAATCGTTATATAGAATCGTTATATAGAATCGTTATATAGAATCGTTATATAGAATCGTTATATAGAATCGTTATATAGAATCGTTATATAGGTCGTGCTTTATTTATTATGTTCTCTACTTGATGTTTACACCTTTGTACAAGTCTTATGTTCACTACTTGATGTTTACACCTTTGTACAAGTCTTATGTTCACTACTTGATGTTTACACCGTCAGACAAGTCTTATGTTCGCTACTTGATGTTTACACAGTCTATAGTCTATTGTCGTTCCCCAGGTGGCTTGTCATCTACTCTTGCCGTTAAACGTTGGGGTGATTGGAACTCGAGGTTGCGAGCTAAAGTCAGATGTCTGACCTCGGCTGTGCTATGATCGTGTCTGTTCAGGATGTCCCTGACGTTTTATATCCATCTTTTCCGTAGTCTTCCTCGGGCTTTGTACCCTGATCTAATTTGGTTATATGCTTGTAAGGGCACCATTTCGTGATGCATTCTCATTATGTGACCAAACCACTTGATCTGTTCTCTCTCAATGTAATCTGTACAAGGTGTTATACCTATTCTTTCCCTAATGTCTTAATTTCGTAATCTATCAAGCCTGGTGACCCCTGCAGCTTTCCTCAAGCATTTCATCTCACATTTCACTATCTTTCTGTAATGTGAAGACGAGAGAGACCAGGTTTGGTACTGGTAGCACAGCCTACATGGTCTGCACCGTAATACACCGTTATATGTAAATGTGTCTCCTAGATTGTGTTTCAAAAAGGTTGTATTATGTATATGTTAACATAAAAATCAAATGCATAACTTTTAGTGTGTTAGAAGCGTCCACGTATAGATCAATGTTACCACTCAACATTTTGTTAAAAAGTTCAGTTCCGAACTCATAAAAAAAGCCATATCACACACTCTCTCACACACACACACACACACACACACACACACACACACACACACACACACACAGATACACGCACGCGTGGGCGCACACATTCAATTTAACATTTTTTCCAAAACACTACACTAAATACAACACTCTGTATGTTTTACTTGCTAAGACGTATTCTTAATGTGGCTGTTTTCCCAATCACCCGTATGTTACAACAACATGCGATTATTCAATGTATGCTTTGTTCAGTATTGCACATATCGAGATAAATTGTACAGTTGCAATATGTTACACAACAAAGTTGAATGCATCCCATAATTCAGCTGCGTAGTAGTCATTCTTCATTGGTTTGGACACACATAAACCAGAACGTTTCTTGTTCAACACTAAATCATGTTTCCAAGAGGCTCTTGAATTTACCAGCAATGTTCATTCATTCTACAAATTGTTTAGTTCACTGTGATACATTGTTGAAAATATTTAAGCAAATTTAAGTTAATAAATTACACGAATATCGTGCAACTGAAATGACAAGTAGATTAGACCAGTGTTTCCATGTGGGGCCCACCACAAACAGGGACAATTTGATTTTTCGGGGAGGCACATTGACTATATTAGTTGTATTTATCTGATGTATACGTATCTGTTGGATATTTATCTGTTGTATATGTATCTGTTGTATATGTATTTTTTGTATATGTATTTGTTGTATATTTATATGTGGTATATTTATCTGTTGTATATTTATCTGTTGTATATGTATTTGTTGCGTATGTATCTGTTGTATATTTAATTTCTCATCGATATGTTTATCTTTCAGCTGGCCGTATACAAATTAGCCAACAGTGCAAGAATTTGTTGGACAAGGAGGGAGGGTTCAACTACGAGGTCAGGGCGCCTTTTGAGGTCAAGGTCAGTTTAGTATCAAGAATGAACAGTCCCCAAATACGGCATAATACAGTATACATTATAATCAGCTTTCTTACTTTACCTTTTTTTATATAGTTTTTTAATTAGTGCTGTTTTTCGTAGGTCACTATTGATATAAGAGATTGAGACGAGATGTTAAAAAACAAATGCAGTAAAATACTTCTTCATTCCAAGATCGAGATGGAAGTTAAAAGACAAATTATTTACAGTATATTTCTACCAACACTGTGTTACCTGTGCCAAACCTGGTCTCTCTCCTCTTCACATTAAAGAAAGATAGTGACATGTGAGATGAAATGCTTGTGGAAAGCTGCCGGGGTCACCAGGCTCGATATATTACGAAATGAAGACATCAGGGAAAGAATAGAATTAACACATTGCACAGAAAATATAGGAAGGCAGCAAATCAAGTGGTTTGACCACATTATGAGAACGCATCACGAAAAGTTGCCCGTATAAGCATATAACCAAATGAGATCAGGGTACAAAGCCAGAGGAAGACCACAAAAAATATGGATAGAAAACGTCAGGGACATCCTGAACAAACACGGTCATAGCACAGACGAGGCCACACATCTATCCTTGGAACACAAGTCAAGCTCCAATCACCCCTACTCTTAACAGCAAGAGTGGACAGCAAACTACCAGGGGAAAGACAATAGATAATAGACTATTGATATACTTTGTGACGTCAGTGTATCATCTGTCAACGCTGACCAACGAAATTCACGGGAATAATAAAAAAACAACCTACAAGACTTGACTGAATTCTGTTGCCATGTCTTCTATTGTTGATTAATAGCTCTCGGAAAATATTTATTTGTTGACTGAAAGTTTTACACGTTTTATTTTATTTTATTTTAGTTTAAAAAAATGTTCTCCTTCATTACTCCCTCCCCACCTTTCCTCTTCTTCATGCAATACCAACTGTTATTATGACCTTTTTTTTCATGATCGTTGTTCCACTATTACTTTTAACCACATTTACTTCAATCATTCTGTTCGACTCGATTTCTGGTTAGTAGTTTTTTCTTTAATATCACTTATATTATTCTTATTTTATTAACCTTCTCTATTGCGTTTTCCTTTTTACGATTGGTCTGTTGTTACAGTGTTTGTCTTTTTATATTATTTGTTTACAAAGGATTTATATCCCTTCTTTACTGTCTCTCGTCTTCTCTCCCTTTTCTCATCTTATCTCCCTTACCTCTCATCTTATCTCCCTTATCTTCTTTTTCTCCTCTCTTACATTATGATTCTCTGTAATATTCATTTCTTGTTGATTGTTTTCCTCTTGATGAAGACGTTTTAGTCGAGACGTGGTTTGTTTCTGTTGATATCGTTAGTGTTTTTTTCCATTTTTCTGCAGCACTATGTATTCGTTGTTTTTTTTCGCCTCACTACTCTGTGGTACACTGGCCCTCACAACTTAAGTGTGTAAGGTTGTTCCACAACACAGAAAATTTTCACTTTATGTGTTGTTTATTGGAAGTCAATTCTTAATGTAAACCATGATTCTCCTATGAGATATAGAAAATATCAGAAGACAGTATACAGGATTTGAACCGTTCAGCTGACACATGTTTGTCACGCAACTTGTGTTGTTTAAAAGGATTACGTGCGATGAAACTGTTGTTTTATATGTGCATTTGGGGTGTATGGGTTGTGGAGACTCTCAAATGTTGTATGTATGCACTGAATAACACTAATAGGGTTTGTGTTTTATGTATACCCTGAATACTCCAATTGAGTTTTAGGGTTAGAGTTTTATGTATACATTGAAGATTATAAAAGGTTTAAGATTGTATGTACACCCTGAAGACTCCAGTAGGGTCAGAGTGTTATACATATCCTGAAGACTGCAATACACAGCAGTGTACACCATTTTGAGAAATCAATGAGATCTATGCGTACATGTTTCATCGCATCCAATAACATGAAAGTCTGCAACTATTTGGTGGCTAAATATCGATCACTATTGATCGAACATTCAATTTGATTTTTTGGCGTGGCGATAGGAATCAAAGACCAAAGAGCAAAAACAAAGTAAACCTTTATACGTCATTTTACGTCATTTTTACGTCATTTTTGGCGATTATTTCCGCACATTTCATTGATCTGCTTTGGCATATAGTATATTCATATAAATATACAACAGATAAATATAGAAAAGATAAATATACAACAGATAAATATACAACAGATAAATATACAACAGAGAAATATACAACAGATAAATATACAACAGATAAATATACAACAGAGAAATATACAACAGAGAAATATACAACAGATAAATATACAACAGAGAAATATACAACAGATAAATATACAACAGAGAAATATACAACAGATAAATATACAACAGAGAAATATACAACAGATAAATATACAACAGAGAAATATACAACAGATAAATATACAACAGATAAATATACACAAGATAAATATACAACAAATACATATACAACAGATACATATACAACAGATAAATATACAACAGATAAATATACAACAGAGAAATATACACAAGATAAATATACAACAAATACATATACAACAGATACATATACAACAGATAAATATACAACAGATAAATATACAACAGAGAAATATACAACAGATAAACAGACTATTTTTTTCAATTCTTCTCGTAGGCCTTTACTATCAGTAGCCCCGCTTTCTATGAATTAGATTTTAAGAGATAACATACAATTTACAGCTTGGATGTATACAGAAAGCTACTGTCTCTGATAAATTATATTGAATGTCTTCATTCTTAGACAGCGGATTCATACACTTACTTTTAAATAGATTCATACTTAGACAGCGGATTCATACACTTACTTTTAAATAGATTCATACTTAGACAGCGGATTCATACACTTACTTTTAAATAGATTCATACTTAGACAGCGGATTCATACACTTACTTTTAAATAGATTCATACTTACACAGCGGATTCATACACTTACTTTTAAATAGATTCATTCTTAGACAGCGGATTCATACACTTACTTTTAAATAGATTCATTCTTAGACAGCGGATTCATACACTTACTTTTAAATAGATTCATACCTAGGGCAAATGATTGTTGTACACCAACTTCTTAATAGTTTGTTAGGAGCCGTGCAAGTTGGGAGCCATGTAGCGTAGTGGATAGCACACTGCCTTCGCATGTGATTGGTCCTGGGTTTATTACCAGTTGAAGCGGAAATGTTTCTCAGATAGCAACGGTTAAAATATCGACCATGTTTTAACTGGGTACCGGATTAATCCAGGAAGTAAAGGTTGCGAAGGAGAGGAGATGTTTACCGCCCTCATATAGCAGGGCCACTTAGATGTGAGATAGCTAATATCTCTCACCCCTAGGCTATTAATAACTGCTATATGTGAACTTAACTTTTTACTATTTTCATTTTGGGGCAAAGCATTATTACAAACCTGCTTTTAAAATATTCTCATTTCAGGGCAAAGGATTGCTACAAACTTACTTTTTAATCAGTAAAGATGGATTCAATCCAGGCGACACATTACTTTCCGAAGAAATGAGCAGCTTTACCAAATCGCAAGACGATATTAAAACTCGTCCAAATGGAGGAGAAAACCATCTGAGGAATGTATATGATATAGAAAGAGCAGTTCTCTTCCAATCGCAGGTTGAGAATATGAAGTCTCTGGAAAGCGTCAAGATTGAGAATGACTTTAAAATGTTAGTGAGTGATTGCTTGCCAGAAGTTCAAATTGTGTGAGGTTAACATCTTTTTGAATTCGATTTCTGTTAACCCAATAACTCCCACTAGCCGCTAAACAGGCCAATTCAGCAAACCCCTTTTGCCGGTAAGCCGCTAAAACGTCAATTTTTGTAGTTACTATTTCGTGGCTGAATATCGATCACTTTTGATCAGACATTCAATTTGACTTTCTGGCGTGGCGATCGGAATCAAAGACCAACGAGCAAAAACAAAGTGAACCTTTATACGTCATTTTTTGCGATTATTTCCGCACATTTCATTGGTTTGCTTTGGTATATAGGATATACATAGTGACCAATGGAAATCAAGGAAATAAATAGATTCATTATGTATGATGACTATTTTGTATTCTTCTCGTATGCCTTTACTATCAGTAGCCACGCTTTCTATGAATTAGATTTTAAGAGATAGCAGGATGGCAGGATGGGAAAACTCTTCTGCAGATTAAAAAAAAAACTAGAAAGAAATGTTATGATAATAAGATAGAAGAGTTAATTTAATGCTAAACGTAGACAAAAACAACCTTATTAATCCCTGCCTTCTGAGAAATGACTATGAAAAGTCATTCCTGGTAGCTTGTGGTAAATATGCAGATACCGTGATGCCACTTCAAGAGACGCCTATTATTTTAAGAGATTATTGTATTCAGGAATTAAACGAGAATACGAATTTCTGAAAGTAATTTCAATGACTTAAGAAAATATTAGCATCTAGACATATCACAAACTAAAGTTGACAATTATACATTTCTACATCTATTCAATACGTCTTTGTAGGATTGTTCTCAAACTGCCACCGAGACTCTAGTAGGTCAATGGTCATACTAGATTTCCAGCAGAATGCAGTCCAGAAACAACTAAAACAAGTAGATGAATTCAAATATCTGGGCAGCACATTGAGATATGACAACAAACAAGAAGTAGAAATAAACGCAAGATGTAATAAGGTCTGTCAGATCATTGGTCAATTAACACCTTTACTAAGAAACAAAGATATTACACTAGACACAAAGAAAGCGCTTTTCAACACCATTTTCTTACCAACATTGTGTTATCAGTGTCAAACTTGGACATTAAATTCTAGAACAATACATAAGATTAACACCACTGAAACGAAATGTGTGAGACGTATGATTGGAGTTAGATTGAGAGACAAAATCAGGAATGAAGCACTAAGGAAACAATTAGAGATCAAACCAACAATAGAATACATACAGAAACAAAAAGTTAAATGGTACGGCCACATAACCAGACAGAAAGAGCAAAGTATTATCCAAAAAACACTTAACAAACGATACGAAAACAGGAGACCTATTGGACGCCCTCGTAAAAGGTGGATAGATAGTGTATTAGAGACACTCGGAAATATAACAGCAGAAGAGGCAAATAGAAGGGCAAAAGACCGTACACTCACTCTCCCCTCAACACCGAAAGGTACATGAGGACAGAAAGAAGAAGAAGAAGAAGTGTGGCAACTCTTACAAGACTATTTTCTCGTTCACTTTCCTTAATATCTGCTTGTCCATAACAAAATGGAAATAACAATGTTTTATGAATATTAACCAAACAACAACATTTTCTAACAACAAAATTGAGACAGGACGATAACAAGAAACAGCCACAATTTAATTGTCCACCAATATCGATCTGCACTCAAATCGTTTTCTGTCTCATTACAGCACGATTATAATGAGTGCTAAAATATCCAAAATTTTCAATTGTAATAAATTCTGATGTACTCAAAATGTATTGTCGCCTAATGTTGAGGTGACCATGACTCAACATAACCAAGTGTTGATCCCAATAACGGGATACTTCTTATGAAAGGGAGGAGGGAAGGGTCTCAATAAGTGGTGTCGAACTCTAGAGAAAAGTGATGGTGAATGAATGTTGATTGTTTATGGCACTTGTTGATGAATGTTGATTGTTTCTACCACTTATTGGTTATTATATATTTGGTTTATGTGTTTGTTTTGTTTTGTTTGTCATTAACCTCAAGAATTGTTAGCAACTTGCTATTACTTGCTATGTGCCGTGTAGTCATTTCTCCGATGTTCCATACCTGATAATACAAGTTTACAGATAATTACCATGATATTCATGGTGATATAGAGGAGAAATAATAATGATGAGGCGGAATTGTAAGGATGATATTATGAGGAGGAATTGTAAGGATGATATGAGGAGGAATTGTACGGATGATATTATGAGGAGGAATTGTAAGGATGATATTATGAGGAGGAATTGTAAGGATGATATTATGAGGAGGAATTGTAAGGATGATATTATGAGGAGGAATTGTAAGGATGATATTATGAGGAGGAATTGTAAGGATGATATTATGAGGAGGAATTGCAAGGATGATATTATGAGGAGGAATTGTAAGGATGATATTACGAGGAGGAATTGTACGGATGATATTATGAGGAGGAATTGTAAGGATGATATTATGAGGAGGAATTGTAAGGATGATATTATGAGGAGGAATTGTAAGGATGATATTATGGGAGAGGAGGATAAACAATAATGATGATAAGGATAATTAATGTTATTGAAAATGTTCTTAAGGAAGAGGAGGAGGACAATGATGATGACGATGAGGAAGATTAATGCTAATGATGATATTAACGAGAAGGAGGAATAATAATGATGATTTAAGAGGAATAGTGAGAATGATGTTAGGAAGGAAAGAAATGATGATGACGATGAGAGATAATAATGATGAGGAGGAATAATCATAATTATGATGATGAGTAGTAATTATTATGATGAGGAAGAATGATGAGAATAAGAAGGAGAATGAATACTGCACATGATTAGAAGGGGAGGAGAAATTAATATGATAATTATGAGGAGGAGGTATAGTGATGAGGAGGAGGTATAGTGATGAGGAGGAGGTATAGTGATGAGGAGGAGGTATAGTGATGAGCAGGATGTATAGTGATGAGGAGGAGGTATAGTGATGAGGAGGAGGTATAGTGATGAGGAGGAGATATAGTGATGAGGAGGAGGAAGATAATAGTAATTATAATAATGAGATGTAATAAATAATGGTGATGATGATGCATATTGTGATGATACACATATAATAATGATACACAATTCTCCGTAAATACTACAACATTCTCCGTAAGTATTGTGCAACTATCTATCTACACATAAAACCAAATGAAATTACTACATAACTATTTGTATTACGTTTGATTATTTCAAGATGTAACAAGTGGAACACGTTTCATGAATACAATACTGATTGCATTAAATGAGATTAAAATGATTTATTATGCAGTAATTTTGAGTAAAATATTGATTGTACAAGAAATTTGATATAAATATTATTTGTGCAATAATTTTTGTTATAATTGAATTGATTAGGGGATATAACCTGCAAAAAATGATTGATTTCATTAATAGTTTTCTGATCAAACTATTGATTATAGAATATAGACATGATTAAAAATATATAATGTGCAATTATTTTAATGAATATGTTGTATGTACATGAATTGTGTTATACTAATATTGATTATAAAATGTAGACCATTAAAATATTGATGTGCAATCCTCATCATTATCAAGTGTCGTCTCCGCAATGAAGGTTGACTGCAGCACACCTCCAACTTTCATGTCTTGGAGGTGCACTCTTCTAGATTGTAACCTGTTCATCTTGTGATGTTATTCTCTCACTTGTAACTCTGCATACCTCTTGCTCGCCTCCCCTCTACTTTGCCCTCAAGTAAGGTCTTAAACAAGGTGTCACGTGACTGTACAATTGCTAATGAAAATGTTGATTTTGTGAATCATTGGTCAGCTTTTTGTCAGAGCTGTAGTTAAAAGTCAGAGATCTCAGCTGACAAGCCCAGGAAAACAGGTTTGCAATATCAACAGGAGGTTGTTCAGAAGCTAATAAAAAGAAATGACAACCTCTTATACGCGTGGATTGCCTAGAAAAATTCAAAACGCTGGATGGATCACAACGTAATTTCTTTGGAAGAGGGGTGGCAGTGAAAAAGATCGCATCAAAAGGGGGGGGGGGTGGGGATGAAAAGGATTGCAATCAATTGTCATTACGCGTCAGAAATGCAAACCATAATCGGTGACCAGAGAAGCTACCTTTAAATCCCTGCCAGGACATGTGGGAGTTGAGGGTAATTAGCAAGCCAACACTCTGGCGAGCTTGAGCATAGTGTCAATATGTATACCAACAGATCGATTCCGCATAGATGATGCGTTTAAGGAAGTTCTGACATTTTAATACGTGCGGTCAGAAGACATTAGGTTTACTGACTTGTATAAGTCTCCCCGGCTGGAATGAGTTAATACGTGCGGTCAGAAGACATTAGGTTTACTGACTTGTATAAGTCTCCCCGGCTGGAATGAGTTAATACGTGCGGTCAGAAGATTTTCAAAAGTATGAATGTGATCTACATACAATCAAACGCTGTCCTCTTCTTTGTATTCTTTTTCTGTGTTCACTGTCATACTTGTCACGATGTTCGTCAAGTAAGTATGTTTACAGGTTAGTTGCAATTTATATGCTTTTAGATTTAACACATACTATTTCAGCATACATTTTTGATCCATTGGATGGGACAACTAATCTCATCCAAATATACGCCAGATTCGAAACGTACGATATACATAGGTTAAAAGTAATCAGTAAACAATAGAAAGAAAACAAAAAGTAGCAATGTTTTACACTGATCATTATACTACACTTGTATAACCGAAGTGATTTAGAAACAATGCTACTTTGACAAGTTACGTACACCAAAAAAAGAAAAGTAGTTAAGCTACATTAATCAATAGAAAGTAACGACGTTCAATATTTCACATATTTGTAGTGTACTGTGTTACACCAGTATTTTCTATTGTTCAACTACATACCTAGGCATGACGGTGTCAACTTCACACCTGGGTCTTTTACTTTCCCAGGGCACCCGGAAATAATTTTGCTTAATTGGGTCAGGTAGGGGAGCACAGAAAAGTGAGGACAGATGCGATTAGAGGGTTGTTTTTTCCCCCTGATGTCTCCAGTGTGGCACCCATTCGATACTGATGTATCTAGTGCGGCATCCCTGCGACCTGGATGGCTCTAGTGTGGCATCCCTGATGGCTCTAGTATATCACCACTAATGTCCCTAGTATATCACCACTAATGTCCCTAGTATAGCACCCCTGATGTTTCTAGTGTGGCATCCCTGATGTTTCTAGTGTGGCACCCCTGATGCTTCTAGTGTAGCAAACCTGATGTCTCTAATGTGGCACCTCTGATGTCTCTAGTGCCACACCCCTACGACCCTGAATTGTTATGTCTCAGATTATTATTATATTAACTCGTCTATGTGTCATCTCCGTCGGCCATTACCTAATTTTCCTCTATAATAATTCTCTCTATCCACAAATGAAAACAATAAAGCAGATAAAATGTCTTGAATCTGTATTTTTATTGTAAAATTTGCCAATAGTCATGATACATAAACATTAATTTTACAGAATATATTTTTACATCATGTTCTAGAAAAATTTCTGAAAAAAAAATCAATTTTCAAACTTCATTGCAACATTATTTATACAGATTTTTCACTCTTGTAGACTAGAGGAAAATAAAAGCAGGAGGTTAGGATGATAGTGGTGAATATCATATACTTGTTTCATGATAATAACAGCAGGGAAATTTATTTTGAGGTGAATTGATGACATAATGATGTGAATATCATATACATATTTGATGAGAGGGAAATTGATGTTAGTTTGAGGCGAATATCATATGAGTATTTGATAAAAAGGAAATTGATATTTTAGGTAAATATCATATTTGTAATTGATGAGAGGGAAATTGATGATATTTTGAGGTGAATATCACATTCATATTTGATAATATTATCTACAGGGAAATTGATGATATTTTGAGGTGGATATCATATGCGTATTTGATGAGAAGGAAATTGATGATATGTTTAGGCGAATATCACAGACGTATTAGAAGTTTAATATAATATCAGAGTTAGAAAATTTGGATAATGTTTAATTCAACAAAAACAGATGATAGATGACTGTAACACGAGGTGACTTTAACACGAGGTGACTATAACACTAGGTGACTATAACACTAGGTGACTATAACACGAGGTGACTATAACACAAGGTTATAACACGAGGTGACTATAACACGAGGTGACTATAACACGAGGTGACTATAACACGAGGTGACTATAACACGAGGTGACTATAACAAGAGGTGACTATAACACGAGGTGACTATAACACGAGGTTATAACACGAGGTGACTGTACCACGAGGTGACTATAAAACGAGGTTATAACACAAGGTGACTATAACACGAGGTGACTATAACACGAGGTTATAACACGAGGTGACTATAACACGAGGTTATAACACGAGGTGACTATAACACGAGGTGACTATAACACGAGGTGACTATAACACGATGTTATAATACGAGGTGACTATAACACGAGGTGACTATAACACGAGGTGACTTTTAGAAGAAAGTGATAATGGTATCGTCAAGAAAAAAACGGTAATTGTTACTCTAACAAACAGGTGAAACAAGTTACTCTAACAAACAGGTGAAACAAGTTACTCTAACGAACAGGTGAAACAAGTTATTCTAACAAACAGGTGAACTAAGTTACTCTAACAAACAGGTGAAACAAGTTACTCTAACAAACAGGTGAAACAAGTTACTCTAACAAACAGGTGAAACAAGTTACTCTAACAAACAGGTGAAACATGTTACTAACAAAAATTAAAATGGCGACTCCCTCCCTCAAAAGCAGATGACAATGGTGACATAAAAACCGGATAATGATATTATTACTACAATATTACGGTAACTGCAGAACAGAAGTTGATCATGGTGATTATAACAGAAAGATGATAATGACGATTATAACAGAAAGATGATAATGACGATTATAACAGAAAGATGATAATGACGATTATAACAGAAAGATGATAATGATTATTATAACATAAACATTACTTCCTAAAATAGAAATTATCATCCTCATAAATTGTTCTTGTCCACGTTATTTCTTGTACAGAGTTCAGTTTCTCATAAAAAATGTAAATCATAAAAAATATAAATCATAAAAAAAAAAATCATAAAAAATGTAAATCATAAAAAATGTAAATCATAAAAAATGTAAATCATAAAAAAAAATATTAAAAAATGTAGAGTGCCTTCTGTTAATACTAAGACATTTATTAATTTCATTATATCAATAAACTGCATTGAGTGGACATCCGTTTACTGAGTTGGAGATCTGACCACACAGTGACATGTCTGCCATGCGTAGAGAATAATCAACATACGTAATATAAACAACAAAGTGTCATATGATATCCGAAACCCCACTCCACATAGGATATAAGAGCTAATCGCTCGCAACTCTTGGGGTTCTCAAACAAACAAACATCATTTATTAATGTTATCATATATAAATATTCATAAGTATTCGAAAAAGACACAGAACATTACAAGATTGTACAAGTAGTAAGACTCCTTGTACATACATTGGAAGACTCTTTGTGGCTCAGATTGGTCTTATGAGTCACAACCACATTCGCCATAGATTGCATATTACATTTCTGACAGCAATACAATACTACTATCTTCTGGAAAGACGGAAATGTAAATATTGTTATACATAATCTCAACAATCATAGATGTAACGAATGCCAATCCGGAGAACTTGTTAACGTCAGAAAATGTTCATCAATAGAATTTAACCTAAATGTTCTTGGTTGTATCGTGATAGTTTGTTGCCTACTTCTACTGCGTTTGGTCGATGATTCGGGTCGCGATGCCAGCATTGTTTCATTAGGTCTGTCCAAGTTGTTGGAGGACTGTGGAGAACTGTTAGAGATGGTCGCCATCCAGATTTGATAGCATCCTGTTAAGATAATATGTAAGTTAGAATAAAAACGTATATTCTTCTTCTTTTCTCGTTCTCAAACTCGTGTACATTAGCACGATGCAGTCCGCGGAACGGAATCCGCTGTGTCATGGTTTACGGATATGCTGAGATATCTGCGCCTTTCAGTCTGACACATTCGACTTCACTATAGCTTCTGGATCACGTTGGAATGGGACTGCCAACTCCACCCCACAACCTCCTTAGTCGACTCTTACGAGATGCATGGAAGGTAAATAGTGTTGTTATTCTTTGCTCCCCTTTCGGTTCCCCTAAACTCACGGACTAAAAAACGTATCTATTAATGGTATGTGAGATTAAAAAGGACACTTTAGACATTTAAAAAGAGAAAAATAAACATATTCAAATATTCTGTTGTCAAATATATGCAGTCTAGTCCATCTGTAATATTACTATTACTTTCAATATTTGTTCTCTGTCATGTATTTCCTTTGATAAAGGTCATATGGTTGAAACATTGATTTAGTATGCTGTTATTTGGTTGAAACGCATATCTTGTATGCTGTTATTTATATTTTTTTCTTTCCGTGAGTTCGTTTAGTCTGTGCTCTTAAAACTGAAGTAACTTGTATTTTGTCTGTGTACTGTAAGACTTTAAGTAACTTGTGTTTTGTCTGTGCACTGTAAGACTGAATTACTTAGTTTTTTTTGTCCTACTGTTGTGAAGTTTTATTGTAGTGTCACCTATTACACTCCCGTGGGATGCCTGACCCGAAATGGAGTAACGAATAGTAACACTGTTACCTAACACGCTGGTCGTGGAAGAGTATCGCGTGGATTTGGCTGTTCGATCCAATATAGGGTGTAATCAACAGAAGTCATGTTGAAGTCCGATATGTCAGACCGAACTGCGCTGATATCGCAGCTTAGCTGTAAGCCATGACACGACGAATTCCTTTCTCCGGAAATTCTCCTGCTAGCATGTATGAGCTACAAAACCGACAATGTCTGAGCTATGGGTCCAGTAATGTTATACTAAGGGAGTGTAGCCAAGACATCTGGTTCAAATTCCATACATGCTATTGCGCAATCAGGACCATTAAGAAAGACATGACATATTACTAAACTATTTATTGTGCCTAGAAAATCAATAATGGAGACATCCTAAATAGAATATGCTACCAATTTAGCTGCATATTTAGTTGAACTGATGTTTGTGAATAATAATATGAAAAAATAACCTATAAACTGTCAGGCTATAGGGGTGTCACACTGGGGTATGGAATGCTGAAAGATCTGCATGTTAGGGTATAGGGGTGTTACACTGGGGTATGGAATGCTGAAAGATCTCCATGTTAGGGTATAGGGGTGTTACACTGGGGTATGGAATGCTGAAAGATCTCCATGTTAGGGTATAGGGGTGTTACACTGAGGTATGGAATGCTGAAAGATCTCCATGTTAGGGTATAGGGGTGTTACACTGAGGTATGGAATGCTGAAAGATCTCCATGTTAGGGTATAGGGGTGTTACACTGAGGTATGGAATGCTGAAAGATCTCCATGTTAGGGTATAGGGGTGTTACACTGGGGTATGGAATGCTGAAAGATCTCCATGTTAGGGTATAGGGGTGTTACACTGAGGTATGGAATGCTGAAAGATCTCCATGTTAGGGTATAGGGGTGTTACACTGGGGTATGGAATGCTGAAAGATCTCCATGTTAGGGTATAGGGGTGTTACACTGGGGTATGGAATGCTGAAAGATCTCCATGTTAGGGTATAGGGGTGTTACACTGGGGTATGGAATGCTGAAAGATCTCCATGTTAGGCTATAGGGGTGTTACACTGAGGTATTGGGTGCAGACATATCTCCACTCATCTCTGTCATCTACCATCCTGATGAGTTTGAAAGTTCACATCCTCTACAGTTCTTGATATTATCTACCCATGTATTCTTGCGACATCTTCGTCTTCTTTCCCACCTTCACCGTACCTGGAAGACGATCTTTTGTGATCGAGTAATGTTCCATCACGTGGATGTTCCACCGGAGTTTTACGAGGTTTCACGATCGTTAACAGTGATTCTTGTTGATCCTTTCCAACATTAATTCAATCATGCATAAACACATTGGTCTTATGTTCCCGGTAACAGATAATGGTTGCAGTCAAGCGTATAAGGAGTCAGTTTACACCATCAGTAGTATATGTTTCGATCACGGCTGTGGCTGTGTTATATGCCTCGATCACGGCTGTGGTTATGTTATATGCCTCGATTACGGCTGTGGTTGTGTTATATGCCTCGATCACGGCTGTGGTTGTGTTATATGCCTCGATCGCGGCTGTGGTTGTGTTATATGTCTCGATCACGGCTGTGGTTGTGTTATATGCTCGATCACGGCTGTGGTTATGTTATATGCCTCGATCACGGCTGTGGTTGTGTTATATGTCTCGATCACGGCTGTGGTTGTGTTATATGTCTCGATCACGGCTGTGGTTGTGTTATATGTCTCGATCACGGCTGTGGTTGTGTTATATGTCTCGATCACGGCTGTGGTTGTGTTATATGCATCGATCACGACTGTGGTTGTGTTATATGCCTCGATCACGGCTGTGGTTGTGTTATATGCCTCGATCACGGCTGTGGTTATGTTATGGATAGTTGCATTGCTAATGGATCCAATTTTGTTTGGATTATTGTAGTGATGATATTTATGAAAGCGATGTCATGTAATGTCATGTGATGTGATGTCATGTAATGCCATGCAATGTCATGTGATGTCATGTAATGTCATATGAGGTATTCTAAACAGAACGTTGTCTTCCCAATGAACGCCCTGAACCATTCTCTGTCTTGGGCCATGCGGCTTTCCTTTTCCAACAATGTATTCATGTTATCTTTAATGTCATTTATTCGTCTTCTTGCTCTTTCCTTTCTCTCTTCCCAGATGCTCTACCCTCCATTTTTGTCTTTCTAAACAGCTGTGTCTCTTTATATGATCAAACAGGTGTAGTTTTCTTTGTGTTATTGTGTTTATTAACCAACACTCTGGAATCTTTAATGTGTTAATATTATCTGGGTTTCTTTTTTTTTTCCTTCCATGATATTCTAAGTATCCTTCTGTAGCATTTCATATCAAAAGCGTTGATCTTCTTTTCCGCTGTTTTACTCAGTGTCCATGTTTCACAGCCGTATGTTGTAACCGGAAAAGTAACAGTTCTTAGCATTAGCAGTCTCGTTTCTATTCTGTTTTGTCTCCGTATGTTTTGTCTACATATGTTTTTTCAAACGTGTTATTTATGAAGGCGATAATGATGCAAGTTATAAAAGCGTATACCAACTTACGTCAAAACGTCCCAAAATATGTTCTTTAGCGTGTGCAGAGAGGTCTTTGCCGTACCATAGCTCCCACATTATCATCGAGAAACTGTTGGGAGTAAAAACAGTGGACATTTTCTAATTTTGCAAACAAAAACAGTGTACCATTAAACAATGTTCCAATTATTGTTCTCTGTCATGTATTTCCAATGATAAAGGCCATATGGTTGAAACGTTGATTTAGTATATCTTGTATTCTGTTATTTATATTTTTTTCTTTCCGTGACTTCATTTAGTCTGTGCTCTTAAGACTGAAGTACCTTGTTATTTTGTCTGTGTACTGTAAGACTAAATTATTTCTCCAGTGTACCATTTTCAAACAGTGCGAATAATGGCAGTGTACTGAGATTTTTTCTAATTCTGTGCACAACAACAGTGTATGAAAATTATTCTACCTTTTTCTAACTAACCTATGAAATTAAAATTATGGAAATATGAGTATAAGAAAAATCTTAGAAATATGAAGCAACTGGAGACGTACACAGCCGGTCGCCATCTTGAATGTAGTACCACAGCCAACACAACCGGCTGAGTACTACTCCATTCTCTCAGATAATACTACTAGTATGAGTACAACTATGGAAAAATTGAGTATGAGAACAACTATGGAAAAATTGAGTATGAGAACAACTATGGAAAAATTGAGTATGAGAACAACTATGGAAAAATTGAGTATGAGAACAACTATGGAAAATTGAGTATGAGAAAATTATGTGCGTGATGATTTTTAGCCACATAGATATGGGAAGAAGCGGTTAAATATGTGAGCGGAGACCCCACAGGCTGTATCTGACAGCTGTAAACCTCACCTGTGAGATAGTGATATACGGAATATTGAGATCTTGTACGGGCATCAACTGCAGAACATGACTCGTATTTGTTTTTTATTAGTATGCTTTAGTGATGTTCGGATGCCTTAAATGAGATTTCGTATTTTTGCGGGAAATTAGTTTTTTAGTCGATATATAATCTTCACTGCGCATCGAACTATGGGCACATAAGATATTGGAACTTCTAAAGATATCATTCAGCGTGTAGTAAATGACAACCTCCAGTCTGTTGTGATTTACCAGTATTCTCTGGTTGTCTGTGTTACACTCATGTTTGCCGACACTCTTGTTTGCCCAAACTCCTGTTGACGTTATGATCTTGTAATTTACGCAAGGTTTCCGATCCACAAGCATTAGTTAAGTGAATAACTCGTCATTGTGTCCTTAGTGAATTGAAAACATTCACTCGTATTATTGCTTGCACGGCCGCCTACCAGCGAGCCAGTCAGCGCGTTCATTTAAGTGGACACCAGCATTTTTTGACACAAATGGGAAGTTGCTACTTGCAAACTTAGAATGTTGGAAAATAAATTCATTTCATGATGAAGATGATGTCAATGAGGATGAGAACGTACACATACAGAGAATGTTAGAAATGGGAGTATTCAGAGGTGAGGGGAGGAAAAGTCATTTTTGGAAAGTCCCGAAGATCACACAAACAACACCTGACCGGGATTCTGAGTCTTCATACAATGGGATCGCTGCTGGAGCGGAGGATTGAACACTTATGGGAATGTCCGGCGTGCTGTGAAGCCAGTTTCTAATCAAGAATCATGAATTAAGCTTAGAATGTTTCACCGACTACAACCACAGCTTATGTGCCTAGACATTCTCATCTTTCTGATAGGCTGGTCATTAATTACATCAATTATTCGAGGGGGAGAAGGGGGTGGGTCTAAACAAGTTCGACATTTATTGATAAGGGGAGGGGATTGACAAAAATTGACGTCACCAATATTGGTTTCATATAGCAATGACATTTTTTTAAAAGTGAAACACATTTTTGGTTGCTTGTTGTTTGTTGTTTGGTTGCTTGTTGTTTGGTGAGCTGGTTGTTTGGTTGTTTGTTGTTTGGTTGCTTGTTGTTTGGTGAGCTGGTTGTTTGGTTGCTTGTTGTCTGGTTGCTTGTTGTTTGGTAAGCTGGTTGTTTGGTTGCTTGTTGTTTGGTAAGCTGGTTGTTTGGTTGCTTGTTGTCTGGTTGCTTGTTGCTTGATAAGCTGGTTGTTTGGTTGCTTGTTGTCTGGTTGCTTGTTGTTTGGTAAGCTGGTTGTTTGGTTGCTTGTTGTTTGGTAAGCTGGTTGTTTGGTTGCTTGTGGTTTGATTGCTTGTGGTTTGGTAAGCTGGTTGTTTGGTTGCTTGTTGTCTGGTTGCTTGTGGTTTGGTAAGCTGGTTGTTTGGTTGCTTGTTGTCTGGTTGCATGTTGTTTGGTAAGCTGGTTGTTTGGTTGCTTGTTGTCTGGTTGCTTGTTGTTTGGTAAGCTGGTTGTTTGGTTGCTTGTTGTCTGGTTGCTTGTGGTTTGGTAAGCTGGTTGTTTGGTTGCTTGTTGTCTGGTTGCATGTTGTTTGGTAAGCTGGTTGTTTGGTTGCTTGTTGTCTGGTTGCTTGTTGTTTGGTAAGCTGGTTGTTTGGTTGCTTACTAGTTTGTTGGCTAGTTGGTTATTGATTAGCTGGCTGACTAGTTGGTTGGTTTATTCGTTTTTTGTTGGCTTGTGTGTTGGTGGTTGGCTGGTTGTGGGTTATCTGGTTGCTTGGTTAGTTATTGTTTGGATGACTGGTTAGTAAGCTGGCAGGCACGCTTATTGGTTGGTTGGTTTGTCACTAGTTTAGCTGTTATGCCCTGTGACCTAAAATACTTTTGAAAAAGTGTGAAAATCCAATCACTCAGATGTTTCATTCGGTTCTGCCACATATTCATGGCTTACATATTTTTAATTATTCTTTTTTATTATTATTCTCATTGGCGCTATTATTTATTTCAATATAATTGTTTTTAGAATGATTGTATCGCCCTTGTGTTGCCGGGGGCCGGAAAGGGGAGCAAAGAATAGCAACACTGTTTACCTTCCACGCATGTCGTAAAAGGCGACTAAGGAGGTTATGGGATAGAGTTGGCTGTCCCATCCCATATAGGGTCAGTGGCCTAAAGCCATGCCGAAGTCAGATGTGCCATGCCGAAAGGCGCAGATATCACAGCAATGCTGTAAACCATGACACAACGCATTCCGTTCTCCGGACTACATCCTGCTAATCTGCAGGAGTTTGAGGATGAACGCAGAAGAAGAAGAAGAAGAATGATTGTATAAGAGGGTTAAAAAGAAAAATGGGTTAGAAGGGTTATATGGCGGTATAAACTGAGGTTAATTTCTGTTTATTTCTTCCAGCATACATTATAGGCTATTTGTGGAATGTCATACGAAATATTAACACTGTGTTATTTGTTCCCATGCTCTATCAAGCAACGGTTAAAATTAATCTTTTTGTCATATTAAACTTGCCAAACAACATTTTGTTCCCACCCGCACAATTCTTCTAGCCCACTCATACAATCGTCCTAAATAAATTTATGTTTAAATAAATAAATAAATACCCTTCGTTTGATTTATATAGCCAAGGGAAATAATCAAGAATACGTAGGCACGGATAAGTTATAGAACTTTTCGCACTTTTTTTCTGCAAAAAATGTTTTAGTGAGGGGGGGGGGAGGCAGGAGGTTATTATTTTTCAATGGGGGAGCATTTGTTAACATGGGGGAGGTCAGAAATTGTTGAAGTAGTTTTGGGGCATTGTCCTGTAGCATGGTCAGTGAGTCGTTGAGAAAGCATGTATGAGTGTAGGTTTGAGTGTAGACTTGTGTGTTAAATTGAGTGTAGGTGTGAGTGTAGACTTGTGTGTTGATTTGAGTGTAGAAATGGGTGTTAGCTTATGTTTAGGATTGAGTGTAGACGTGATTGTAGGATTGAGTGTAAGCTTGAGTGTAGGATTGAATATAGGTTTAAATGTAGTCATGAGTGTAGGATTATGTGCAGGTTTGAGTTTGGGCTTGAGTGTTGGATAGAGTGTAGTATTGAGTGTAGATTTGAGTGTAGTCATATGTGTAGAGTTGAATGTAGTCATGAGTTTACAATTGAGTGAAGGCGTGAGTGTATTCATGAAGTTTTACGTGAATGTAGACCCGAGTGTAGACATGCAGTTTTGCGTGAATGTAGGCCCGAGTGTAGGCATGAAGTTTTACGTGAATGTAGACCCGAGTGTAGACATGCAGTTTTACGTGAATGTAGACCCGAGTGTAGACATGAAGTTTTACGTGAATGTAGACCCGAGTGTAGACATGAAGTTTTACGTGAATGTAGACCCGAGTGTATGCATGAGGTTTTACGCGAATGTAGGCCCGAGTGTAGACATGCAGTTTTGCGTGAATGTAGGCCCGAGTGTAGGCATGAAGTTTTACGTGAATGTAGACCCGAGTGTAGACATGCAGTTTTACGTGAATGTAGACCCGAGTGTAGGCATGAGGTTTTACGTGAATGTAGGCCCGAGTGTAGACATGATATTCCAGCTTATCCACTGCCCTTGTTACTGGAATGATCTTCAGCGAAATTTGCCGGTGATACAAAGCAAGATACTCTGACAAAAATATCTCACGAGGATACAACTATTAGCGATAAATACAACAATACAACAATACATAAATAATGATAAATACAACAATGAAACAATAACGCTACAGGATATTATACCTATCAAATATAATAACAATAAATAAAAGAACAAAAACTGCTTCCATATTAGTTAGTTTGGTCCTTTCGTGCCGCAAGAGACACATAGGGCAGAGGTTTTGGTTCTCAATATGATGCGGTCCGCTGCCTGCAGCTTTAGTTCCTAGATGGTCTTACAGCCTATTAATTCCCCTTCTTTAAGAATGGTGTTTTTTAAGGGTTGTTTTAAATTTCCTCTTTTTCTTTTACCCTCAGATGACCACATAAGGGCTTGCTGGTTTATTCTGTTTACATCTAGTCGTAAAACGTGACCAAGGTATTTCCATCTTCGTTTTCTTATGATGTTTGAAACATAATCTTGGTATTCACGTTACCGTACAAAAAAAGACAGTTTTCAAGAAACATAATCTTGGTATTCACGTTACCGTACAAAAAAAGACAGTTTTCAAGAAACATAATCTTGGTATTCACGTTACCGTACAAAAAAAAGGCAGTTTTCAAGAAACATAATCTTGGTATTCACGTTACCGTACAAAAAAAGACAGTTTTCAAGAAAAATAAACGGAAACGTTGACAGTTTGGTTATGTATGCTTATGCTAGACCTGTTATGATACAATATGTTCAACAGTGTTGACCATATTCAGTTTGTGTTCTGTTATGTGGTTATGGTAATGTACTAGCATAACAGAACACAAAGTAAAACAGTGGCAAAGAAGATCAACGCCTTCGAGCTGAAATGCTACAGAAAGATACTTAGAATATCATGGAAGGATACAATCAGAAATTCAGATATTATAAACACACTGAATATTCCAGAGTGTTGGTTACTAAACACAATAACAAAAAGAAAACTACGCCTGTTTGGTCATATAAAGAGACATAACTGTTTAGAAAGACAAATAATGGAGGGAAGAGTAGCTGGGTAGAGGAGAAGGGGCAGACCAAGAAGACGATGGACTGACGACATTAAAGATAACATGAATACATCGCTAGAAAATGCAAGCCACATCGCCCAAGACAGAGAGAGGTTCAGAGAGTTCATTGGGAAGACAACGTTCTGGAAGGAATACGTCACATGACACTAGCATAATTCTTTTTAATCCATTATGCAGTTCGAGTTATCAGCAATCATTCTCAGTTTTCCTCTCGTTACTCCCATCGTTAAGAAACATGATACCACAAATCAACGTTTCGAGAAAATAAGTCTTTTTTAGAATACGAGAAAACAAACACAGAATTTAACGAACAGCCAATAAGAGACTAAATGAGTTGTATAGTCTATTAGAAACTAACAGAAAAGAACAAAAATTAGAGCATAGAAGAAAAACAGGTACTATCGTCGTTAACTCCAAATCCGCATGGACTTGACCAGTCCTAGGGATGGTAGGTATCTAAACTGTAAAAGGAAGTTAACAATTTCAAACTTCAACTTTCTATCCTTTAGAAGGTAAGTTTCCCTATAGGTTGTCCATCACCCCTAGCAATGGTTAGGTCCAGGTGGACGGGGAAACCGCAACAATAGAATAAAAAAACAAAATTTCAATGCAGTCTCCCATGAATTCATTTTGACCGTTATGACCATGATATGATTAACAGAGTAACATTTTTTGAACTTGTTTATCCACATAATTTTTTGAACTTCTTTATCCACATAATTTTTTGAACTTGTTTATCCACATAATTTTTTGAACTTCTTTATCCACATAATTTTTTGAACTTCTTTATCCACATAATTTTTTGAACTTTTTTATCCACATAATTTTTTGAACTTGTTTATCCACATAATTTTTTGAACTTGTTTATCCACATAATTTTTTGAACTTGTTTATCCACATAATTTATTGAACTTTTTTATCCACATAATTTTTTGAACTTCTTTATCCACATAATTTTTTGAACTTCTTTATCCACATAATTTTTTGAACTTGTTTATCCACATAATTTTTTGAACTTCTTTATCCACATAATTTTTTGAACTTCTTTATCCACATAATTTTTTGAACTTTTTTATCCACATAATTTTTTGAACTTGTTTATCCACATAATTTTTTGAACTTGTTTATCCACATAATTTTTTGAACTTGTTTATCCACATAATTTATTGAACTTTTTTATCCACATAATTTTTTTAACTTGTTTATCCACATAATTTTTTGAACTTGTTTATCCACATCATTTTTTGGGTTCTACAGCGATGAGTTGTTTGATCAGAGTCGATCCACGGATCTCTAGATAGCGGAACATGCTAACTGATTTATTACGTCTCGTCAAGGACTGGATGTAAATAAATACATGGAGTAGTATATACATTATAGTATATACATTATAGTATATACATTATCTAGCTACACTGATGAAAACTATCTGCTGAATATTATAACAAACTTAATAAGTAAAACTATATGCTTATTAGTGTTTTAAAATACAATACTGGAAATACACAATACTGGAAATACAGAATACTGGACATACACAATACTGGACATGAACTACCAGCAACGTTTATATTTAACCCTCGCCGTGACGTAGAAAATTCAGTTGCACGTTCTTGCATCTAAAGATACGTGACCCTAACCATCAACCCCCAAATCCAACCATTAACCGCAAACTCTCAATCCCCAACTCTCAACCCCCAACACTCAACCCCCAACACTCAACCCCCAACACTCAACCCCCAACACTCAACCCCCAACACTCAACCCCCAACACTCAACCCCCAACACTCAACCCTCACTTGCCAAGCCTTTTTGCCAACCTCTAACTCCCATATTCTAATTCACAATCCTCAACAACAACCTTCAAGCCCAACCCTCTCTTGTCAACCCTCTCTTGCCAACCCTCTCTTGCCAACCCTCTCTTGCCAACCCTCTCTTGCCAACCCTCTCTTGTCAACCCTCTCTTGCCAACCCTCTCTTGCCAACCCTCTCTTGCCAACCCTCTCTTGCCAACCCTCTCTTGCCTACCCTCAATCCTAACCTCTAAATCCAAATCCTCAACCACCCAACATATATCTCAGTTCCCAACCCCCACACTCTAACTCTTAATTCTCAACCATAAACCGCAAGCCCAAACCTCACTTTCAAACCTTCAACCCCCAACCTCTAAGCCTCAATCCTCAACTCTTAGTTACCCAAATCTTAATCCCCAATCACAAACTCCTACCTACGGATGTCATTGGAAACCTTATATAGATCTTCTTCTTCTGCGTTCATTCTCAAACTCCTGCAGATTAGCAGGATGTAGTCCGGAGAACGGAATGCGTTGTGTCATAGTTTACAGAATTGCTGCAATATCTGCGCATTTCGGCCTGACACATCCGACTTCAGCATGGCTTTGGGTCTCTGACCTTATATGGGATGGGACAGCCAACTCCATCCCATAACCTCCTTAGTCGCCTTTAACGACATGCGTGGAAAGTAAACAGTGTTGCTATTCTTTGCTCCCCTTTCGGGCCCCGGCAACACAAGGGCGACCTTCTTTAGATAAAATGTAGATAATAAAAATAAACGATTACAATACACGTTTCATGTGTTTCTATGATTGTGCTACACATGACTTACCTGTAAATGTCAGCCTTAGTGTCATATTTGTCATTTTGAAGGAGAACTTCAGGTGCCATAAAGACAGGTGTACCAACACGGTATGTGACTATGTCTCGGACTTTCTTGGCCAATCCAAGATCTCCTATTTTGATTTCATCATCAACGCTCAACTAAAACAGATATAATAATGAAAATGATTAATGATTAATGATTAATGGAATCAGTGTGTACTTCAATATAATCTGTAATCTGCGTTTGTACTTCTTCTTCTGTAATCTTTGTTTGTACTTCTTCTGTAATCTTTGTTTGTCCTTCTTCTTCAGTAATCTTTGTTTGTCCTTCTTCTTCTGTAATCTTTGTTTGTACTTCTTCTTCTGTAATCTTTGTTTGTACTTCTTCTTCTGTAATCTTTCTCAATCTTTGGTTGAGTAGCAGTATGTAGTCCGAAGAATTAACTTGTTAATGGGCTTACAGACAAGGTGCGATACCTGCGCAGTTATTTATAAATATGACTTCATCATGTTGTGCACACATGAATATCGTCAATGTATCAGCGGTCAATGTTATCTTTAATATTTGTATTGAGGAATATTTGAAAGTGTCACTATTTTCCTATCAGAGCAGCCATTATGCAACAGTAAACACTCAATAGAGGGATATGCCAATATAGTGAGGTTTTAGTTTTCTTGAAGCTACAGAATATTGTATGCATACAATTACCTTTCTCTTTACAATGCAATATTCAGACAAACGATCTTTACAGTGCAACATTAGGAAAAACGATCTTTACAGTGCAACATTTAGACAAACCATCTTTACAGTGCAACATTTAGACAAATCATATTTACAGTGCAACATTCAGACAGACCATCTTTACAGTGCAACATTAAGAAAAACGATCTTTACAGTGCAACATTTAGGCAAACCATCTTTACAGTGCAACATTTAGACAAATCATATTTACAGTGCAACATTCAGACAAACCATTTTTACAGTGCAACATTTAGACAAACGATCTTTACAGTGCAACATTTAGACAAACCATCTTTACAGTGCAACATTTAGACAAATCATCTTTACAGTGCAACATTCAGAACACCCAGATTTACAGTGCAATATTTAGACAATTCAGCTTTGCATTGCAACATTTTCAGACAACCCAGTTTTGCATTGCAACATTCAGATAACCCAGTTTTGTAGATTAGTCTGTGGGAGTCATATGAGCTCCAGCCCAGACCGTATCCCTAGCTGCCAACGCGTACATGTCCCTCCCTGGTTATGAACAGGTGGTACCTAGGATGTTGCAAAAAGGAATTCTGTGCAGAACAATTCCATGGAAGTACGTAGAATTAGGCAAAATCGTTAACTCTGAGTAATTTGAGAACCCTCTTGGATGACGGGAAATGCTTTGTTAGATGCCCATCCCATCCTACTACCCATAGCTAGTTATTATGGACACTTCTGACAGGGAGGATGCTTGATAAGAGACCTGAAGCTAATGACTCCATTTTCGAATGTTGTGGAAAGGTACAAAAGTCACCATAGGTATAGAAACTGTCTCTTCTGTGAAGGATACGTTTTCTCAAAGTATAACACATCGCTCAGAATTGGGGTCTTCTGGGAATGAATTTAACCTCTGCATATATCACTACATTGCATATAGCAAGTACCTACATCAGAACTAGTACTCACCTCTGAGCTAACATACACCTAGGGGCTCGTACTCATCCTGGGACAGGTACTCACTTTGAGGCTAGTACCCACCTCCCGACAGGAACACTCTACGGACAAGTACTCTTCTTAGGACACGTACTCGCGTCGGACTAGTACCAACCTCCGGGCTAGTACTTATGTCGGTGTTAGTTTCCACCTCAGGACTAGTACCCACCACGCAACTAGTATCCACCTCCAGTCTAGAGCCCACCTACAGGCTAGTACTCACCTCCGGGCTAGTATTCACCTCCGGGCTAGCACCAACCTCGGGACCAGTACCCACCTTCGGGCTTGTACTCAATTCGGAGCTAGTGCCTACCTCTGGGATAGTTCATGCATCTGGGTTAGTACCCACCTGGTGGCCAGTACTCAAGTCGGAGATAGTACCCACCTTGAAGCTAGTACTCACCCTGGTTCTAGTATCAACCTCGGGGATAATACCCAACAATGATATTAATTAATAAAACTAAAGATAAAGATTTCCTACCAGCACATTTTCAGGCTTAAGATCTCTATGCACCACGAAAAGGTTATGTAGATACTGCAATCCACTGCAAATCTGAATGAGATAGCTGGTTATTTTTCTTATCATTACTTTCTGACTGTCCGGCTGCCTCCCAAGACTACTCGGTGAGTTCTCCACATCCACGCATTTCTTCTAAAATAGAAAATAAAACCAGCTTCAGAAAAACAACAATAATAACGCATATGGTTATTGAAAATAGAGCGTAATGAAGATCTGCAAAATACACAGGAAGATGTAGAAATAATTCGATGTTTGAAGCACAATAAAATGATCAAACATTACATGTCACACAACGATCAAACAACAGGAGTTTATCTACTTCCGTTCAGTAGTTGATTAATCGTATATCATACATTTCATTCTGGTATTACTGTTCTCATCTGCATTTTTCAACCATCAAGGCAGTTGTCTCATTCGTTTGTGTGTCAGTACATGATTCTATTGTCATGCTAATTGTTCAGGGCAATTTTTAAGTGTTTTTTTCCCTTAAATTTTACAAAAAAAAGTATGTACTAGATACACCACCGTGATAAATTGCCTTAATTCAAAGCAGCTGTAGAAAAAATTATCTTCGTTTAGTCCACCATTGTTAACTGTATCCAGTTATAAAACTCCCGAGTAATTATAATGAATAAGTAAATATGCGTTAAAATACCTAACATTACTAATACAATATATGATAAACACAGTTATAATACAATTAATAACGATGAAAACGGTTGACGTTTCGACATATAATCTTCGTCCGAACAAACATATAATAATAAGAAAAGACAGAATAATACAGACAACAATATTAGCAATTTATAAACATCTCAAATATATATATATATATATATATATATATATATATATATATAATCCGAGTAACAGATTAATCAAAGGATGGGTGCGAATTTGTTCGATTTTAAGGGATCCCCGTCCTTCGTTAGGATGTTGGCTAATTTTATTTTTTTTAACACGAGATCCGGTAATATTCGATTTTTTAAAATTAGATATTGTACAGACGAAGATCATGTATTGAAACATCAACCATGTCCTTAATTATTTATTTTATTATAATTGTTTTGTTTAAAATAATCTTTTATTAGCAGTAGTAGTAGATGTTTCTTTACTCTGGGTTTGTCTTATTTGGCATAGGTACACTCATTTCAACCTAGACAAAAAATATTATGGCTATATCAGAGTATCGGTGGCAGGGGTCTTTGTTTCTTGAAGCATCTCTGCCTGGTTGGGGTTAGAATTGTACTATCCAGTTGGGTTTCAGCTGTGGGTTCCAGCTTAAGTCTTTAAAATGACTAACTGGTGGCATGTTACTGATCCTTTGAGGGACATTAGTGTATCCTGGTTGCGGTATTACTTAGTGTATCCTGGTTGCGGTATTACTTAGTGTATCCTGGTTGCGGTATTACTTAGTGTATCCTGGTTGCGGTATTACTTAGTGTATCCTAGTTGCGGTATTACTTAGTGTATCCTGGTTGCGGTATTACTTAGTGTATCCTGGTTGCGGTATTACTTAGTGTATCCTGGTTGCGGTATTACTTAGTGTATCCTGGTTGAGGTATTAGTTAGTGTATCCTGGCTGAGGTGTTACTTAGTGTTTCCTGGTTGCAGTATTACTTAGTGTATCCTGGTTGAGGTATTACTTAGTGTATCCTGGTTGCGGTATTACTTAGTGTATCCTGGTTGGGGTATTACTTAGTGTATCCTGGTTGAGGTATTACTTAGTGTATCCTGGTTGGGGTAACCCTTACACGGACTATTGGTTTGTGGTATGGATTGTTCGTCTGAGAGCTGTCGTGGAGGTTATTGCCATGTAAGGAAGGGTTTGTTTTGTTGTTCTTGTGTTTCCTGCTTAGTTTTTCTGTAGTTGTTACGTTTTCTGCTCGCCAAATTGAAAGTTCAGTGACTGATCCTGTGCTTTATTGATTCTCTTTCATTGATACTTAAAATGTTCGGTGTTGTCTGGTAACCACACTCTTGTGCATGAGGTGTGTAAAATACTCCCTGCTTGATTTGGTAGCAGGTGTATGAATCCTAACCACAACCATAACTACAAATACAACTACACACACACACACACACACACGAAATAATCATGAAGTACGAATGGCATTAATAGATGATGGCACACGATGATGATTACCTTCAGAGTAAAGGGACAGTACTCCATGATAAATATCAACCGGATGTCTGACTCTGTCCCAATTCTGCACATCCCATAATATTTTACAATGTTTCTATGTTGAAGGTTACTGTTGGAAGAATGAAAGAAATATACGGTTACATTTTTCCTGATTATACAATTTATATCTCTTCACATGGTTCTTGTTCTTCTACGTTCAATCTCAGACTCCTGGAGACTAACAGGCTGTTGTCCATAATATCGAAATTGTTGTCTCCATGTTTGATTGTTATATCTGCGCCATTTTGCTTCCTGACCTGCCGTCAGAATTACATTTTTGGATCATTTTTTCCTCTCTATAATTGAAGATAAATCTTTATCTCAGTGTAAAAAATTACAGAAATAATGCATATCAGCAGATATGAAATCACACTTACAATCAGCAGATATGAAATCACACTTACAATCAGCAGATATGAAATCACACTTACAATCAGCAGATATGAAATCACACTTACAATCAGCAGATATGAAATCACACTTACAATCAGCAGATATGAAATCACACTTACAATCAGCAGATTTGAAATCACACTTACAATCAGCAAATATGAAATCACACTTACAATCAGCAGATATGAAATCACACTTACAATCAGTAGATTTGAAATCACACTTACAATCAGCAGATATGAAATCACACTTACAATAGTCATTGACAGAGAATACCTAGAACATATCAGAAACTTTGCATATTTCGGGCCATCTACCAACATTACAGAAGATTGCTCTGCGGAGATCAGAAAGAGATTTGTAATGGCCCTACAGATAACACAACAGAAGAAAACTATATGATTGGAGGCAAACAAAAAACAACCCACGTTACATCTGTTAAGAATATGTATATTTCCAGTGGTAACATATAGTTGTGAGAAATGGCATCTGCAATGGAACAGAAAATATCGGCATTGGAAATGAAATATAGAAGTGTCCTAAGAATATATATCATGGACACAAAAACGAATCAAGCAGATGTCCACAAACACAAGAATACAGAAGAAGACTTCTTCTTCTTTCCTTCCTCTTTTACCCTTTACGGGTGTCGAGGGAGATACAATGTTCTTGTTCTCGCTTTTCTGGCAGCTTCAGATAATGTTATTTGGTATTTGAGTAATGTCTCTGTGATGTTGTCGATCCAGTGTACTCTAGGTCTACTCCTGGCTCTTCTTTATGCTTCTCCTCTCTTCATATATGCTTTATAAACTAATGAATCACACGGCATTCTTTCCAGATGGTCAAATCATTGTATCTGTTGGTTTTGTATGTATTCTAGAATTGATATGACACCCACTCTTTCACTTATGACATTGTTTCTAATTCTGTGTCTTCTGGTCACTCCTGTGACTTTTCTCAGACATCTTATCTCTGTTGTAACCAGTTGTTACAGAAGAAGACTGGTTCCTCAAGCTATCAACAAACACAAACTAACATTTTCGGAACATATGAGGAAATACAATGGTTTAGAAAGATTAATCATGGAGAACAAAGTTCAGGGAGGAGTACAAGAGGCAGACCAAAGCTACAATGGACACATGTCATCGAAGACCTTCTTAACATTACACCGGAAGAGACTAGGCAGCTTGCACATAACCGAGAGGCTTACAGCGTGGAGTTAAGGACAACGTTCTGTAAAAGATACGTCACATAAGTAGATAATTGAATAAAGTCTTACGCAGAAGAAGAAAAAGAAGAATAAAGTATAAACAAGACATTGTAGTTTATAATTGAAGTTGATTTGTTAGTCGCCCATAATTCGAGTCATAGTCTGTTCAGACTGTAGTAGCTGCTCATAAACTACGACAACAATTAGGGGGGGGGAGAGAAAAGACATAGGGGAATTAAGATAACAAGCTGAAATCGGATGTTTCAGGGCCAAATGAGCAGATACTGCAGATAAGTTGTAAATCATGACACAACGCATTCAGTTATCAGGATTACATACAGTATATATATATATATATTAGAGATGTTTATAAATTGCTAATATTGTTTTCTGTATTATTCTGTCTTTTCTTATTAATTCGAATATGTTTGTTCGGACGAAGATTATATGTCGAAACGTCAACCGTTTTCATCTATATATATACAGAGAGAGAGAAAGAGAGAGAGAGAGAGAGAGAGAGAGAGAGAGAGATGATTCAAAGTTCTGTGGTGTCTGTCTTAAACAAAGATGTGTAAAGTTGACATCAATCTTTATCATGACTCTCCACGACCGTATCTGGGAACAGAAGGCCCAACAATAAGATGGAACCAAACATTAGACAATATACTTCCTGAGTGCGGCGCATTGCAGAGATGTTAGAACGTTGGTCTCACACCCGTGAAGTCCACCAGAGTTCGATCCCTGGTAAGGAATATAATTTCTTTTTCAGGCAGATGGTAAATTAAAAATAACCCACCCTGTACATGACGTGGCGATAACAAGAGCATGATGCCTTTATCACACAAATACAAATCGTTCCATTCAACTCCTTAACGAAATAAATGCAGTATGTCTTCTTCTTCTTCTGCGTTCATGCTCAAACTCCTGCTGATTAGCAGGATGTAGTCCGGAGAACGGAATGAATTGTGTCATGGTTTACAGCATTGTTGCGATATCTGCGCCTTTCTGCCTGACATATCCGACTTCAGCATGGCGTTGGGTCACTGACCCTATATGGGATGGGACAGTCAACTCCATCCCATAACCTCCTTAGTCGCATTTTACGACATACGTGGAAGGTAAACAATGTTGCTATTCTTTGCTCCCCTTTCGGACTACGGCAACACACGGGCGTTGCAGTATTTGGCAGTTGACTTCCTGATCGTGACGAGCGGTGTCTGAGTTTATCTCTTGTAATTCCTTACTGCAACGACTTGAACAGGTTAGAAACATGCGACACTGTGAGGTTATCATTAGTTGTACACACATTTAAAAAAAAGTTAAATTAATGATACTTAGCAAGACAGTATGAAGAAAGCAATGCAATATAACGTACCGAAGCATTGACTCTTCCTCAAGGACATCAGTAACATCTTCAGTTGTAAGTTTATTTATTGGTATCTTCAGTGCTACCTGTATATCAACCTGGTCTAGCTGTAAAGTACCTTTGTAGACAGTTGCATAACTACCAGATCCTACCATCTCTCCACGGCTACAGGTGAAAATACAAATTTGAAAATACAGCATAGTTTTAATATGTTCTATGTTGACTTTTGAAATACGCATTAGACTAATAATATAATAATAATAATAATAATAATAATAATAATAATAATAATAATAATAAATGTACATATAGTTTCTATACACTTCTGGTTACACCCGAGTTTTATAAGTATATTTTACCCGGGAAAAGTTTACGAAATAAATAATGGCACATTTTGTGATCTCTGTTATTAAATGATGTACATATACGTGACTTCTGTACATATTGGCAAAAAACTTCCCATAAGTGCTCTGCCCTCCGTTTCAGCAGCCATCCCAGTGTATGTAGACTCAGAAACCCAGTCAGGTGTTGATTGTGTGATCTTCGGGACTTCCCCCAAAATTTATTTTTTTCTTTCCTTCCCTCTAGACACTCCAATTTCTAACATTCACTGTATGTGTACGTTCTCAGCCTCATTGACATCATCTACACCTTGAAATGAATTTATTACTGCTTTCATTAAATCTGCTTTATCTTTTCTCAGCAATGTACCGTCTATCGCAGCTTTGCCTGCCAATAAGTCGGCTCTCTCGTTTCCTCTGAATCCAGCATGACCAGGGCAGTATATCCATGTAATGATATAGACAATTGAGTTATTCAGCCAGTCCCACAATAACTTTTTCAGCATGAACTTTTCTACCTTCCGCAGCATGCTTTGAGAGTCTGTGAATATTACCGAGTGTGTTGATGTATCAGTTATCAACCAAATAAGTGCTGATAGAAAGTGTACGTGTGTAACAATTCGCTAACAATGGGGCTTTCCATAAATTACCTCAATAATTTGGGAGTAGGGGTATGAAAAAGCTTGTCAGTTGTTGACAAGAGGGAGGGAAAGTTTGTCAATAATACAGACTTTTGAATACGCCAAAAACAATTATTTTATTTAACACATTTGTATAAAAATGAAAAATTTGTCTAAAATTGAAACATTTGTCTAAAAAAACTTTTGTCTAAAATTGAAACATTTGTCTGAAAATGAAATATTTGTCTAAAAATGAAACATTTGTCTAAAATTGAAACATTTGTATAAAAATGAAACATTTGTCTAAAAAATGAAATATTCGTATAAAAATGAAACATTTGTCTAAAATTGAAACATTTGTCTAAAAAACCTTTTGTCTAAAATTGAAACATTTGTCTAAAAAACTTGTCTAAAATTGAAACATTTGTCTGAAAATGAAATATTTGTTTAAAAATGAAACATTTGTCTAAAATTGAAACACTTGTATAAAAATGAAACATTTGTCTAAATTGAAAGATTTGTCTAAAAATGAAAAAAAATTGTCTGAAAATGAAACATTTGTCTAAAAATGAAACATTTATCTAAAAATTCAACATATGTCTAAAAATGAAACAAATGTCTAAAAATGAAACAATTGTCTAGAAATTAAACTTTTATTTAAAATGAAAGATTTGTCTAAAAATGAAACAATTGTCTAAAATTTATGGAAAAAAATAAGTAAAGAAAGGTTGATTTTTACCATAATTCTTCTGTAAACATCCTGTAAGGGAGGGAGTGAGTAGATTTTTAACATAATTAAGTAAGAAAACACATATTTTTCGACATTCATTTATTTCTCAGTCAAGTATAAACTATTGAATTATTGATTCATGTGAAACAAAATAAAATCGGCCTGTAAAATGCTTCCGAATCTGACATTCATGTAACCAGTAGAATGAATTATTTGCAAAGCTTAGATCGTGTGATTGTTATCGGTGGTGCTTGTGTTGTTTCTCTTATGGCAACAGGTTTATTATTGTGAATTAATGCTTTTAACAATAATATTATTTTTAAAAATACAATGGCGCATTTATCTTTCTCTAGAACAATTTACAGCAGTAAATCTTGGAGCGGTATCATTATAATTAGCAGATATGTTTATAATGTATAGCAGTAATTTACTATAAAATAAATATGCAATCATATTAAGAGTACACGTTTTTTTCTCCAACATTAAATGAAACGTTCTACAGAAACACGTACACGTCAGATTTAGACGCATTTTTATAGACCCGTATTATTTTGTTCCACATACACTGAATATTTATATTTCATACCTTATTTGTTCTAAATTGACGTCAGTGACAATCAGGTGTCTAACGTAGAACATGTCCAATTTTCCTTGAATGTTGTTACATATGTCTGCCATCCTAGGTAACTCTAAGAGCCTGATCGAACCTTTCTGCAGCTGCAAACTCAGTTGCACTAGCAAGTTCTTGTCCGCTTTCACAATATCAGGAACCATAGATCCTACTTTGTCGATTCTTTTCAATAACCTGAAAGAGATCATCAAAATATAGGGAACAAGCAGAAATATGTAAGGAATGTTGACATTTTAATTCTATATAGCATACTAATAACATCTACAAAAGCAGACGACGTTTCGACTAACTAGTATTCATCAGGTCAAAAGCAAGCAACATAATAAAGTGAATATTGCAAAAAAGTATGATAGCGAGATAGCGAAAAAGTAAATAATAAAGGAAATGGATGAGAGAAAGGACCCAAAAAAAGACAGAGGCAAGTTCACGAGAAGAAGAAAGAGCTTTAGAAAAAGTAAACTGGATATAATTTGATTTTTTTAAAGCACATGTTCTTACACTCCTATTGATTTCTCATGTAGCAGGACCGTAGTTTGACAAGTTTTTCAGCAGTATATAATCCAGAGGATGATGGGTCATTTTTATGGGAATGATACTGTTTTATTGATGGATCATCTTTATGAAGATTATACTGATTTAGTTATATTGTAGTCATCTGATTTTATGTCTATCTGTCTATTCACTGAAACCCTGTGTTGCCTTTCAGCGTCAGGGGTAGAAGAGTTTTCTGGAGATACCCCTCTTGTGTGCTGAGTTGTCATCTCATTTTTTATGACGCTAATAAAATATTTGAGAGGAATATGAAATTGGTAGAGAATGTACACTCAATTGTTGTTGCAACACGAACCTAGACCAAAGAATATCACCACCGTGGATTGTCATTTATGTCGTTAACACACTTCTAACAAATTCTAAAAGAGAAAAGAGGTAAACAAAGACATGTCCAACACAGCAACCATTAACGTGTGTGGGTTAGATGATAAAATACCGGAATTTAGATTTCACGAGGAAACAAACAAGGAAATAATAGGCGACAGGGAGATAGAAAAAAGATGTTAAATGGCAAATGATGTGATATACCAGCTGCCACCTTTGCTACTGCATCCAAAAATCAACATGGAAGTAAAGAAACAAATGATTAAGATCATCTTTATACCAACACTATGCTAACAATGTCAGATTTGGCAACTGACATCTACACATAAAAGCAAGATCGAAATTTGCGAAACGAAATGGCCAGGAAAAGGATATTGGAGTCACTAGAATCGACAAAAAGCGCAGTGAGAACATCAGAAAGATAATAGGTATCACATCATGCATCGAATATGTAGAGAAGCAACAGATGAAATGGTTTGGACATCTTATGAGGATGAACAATCAACTTCTCTTAAGAGCTTATGACAAGTGTCAGGATACAGAGCCAAGGGCAGACCTAGGAAAAGGTGGATAGACAACTCCAAGACCATCCTGAACAAACATGACTACACCTCAATCAGAGCAACACACCTGCCTCTGGAACGTAGACTACATTTTCTTCTCGAGCTCCTACGCTCAACGGCGTAGGGAGTCGCGTAGCGCAGTGGTTATCACACTGGATTCACATTAGTAGTGCTGGGTTCATTTCCCAGTTGAGGCGGAAATGTTTTTCAGATCGCAACGGTTCCCGGGTCGACCCAGCCTTAAATGGGTACCGGATTAATTCGGGAAGTAAAGACTGCAAGGGAGAGGAGATGGCTACCGCCCTCATTTGCAGAGACGCTGAAATATGAGATCGATAACATTTCACACCCCTACGCATTAACAAATGCTATGGGTTACTTTATTTTGTTTTTACGCTAACCGGCAAATGTAACAGCTATGACAACACCACCTGGGAATAGATCATAGACAAGAGACAAAGGGCTTAGATTGCCTACGTCTCACAACCATATTTTGTCACTTGAAAAATATTGATTTTTAATACTTAGAACTATGTTTGGGTATTTGTCCCTTTCCATCGATTTTTCATCTTTTATATTTGTGTATGGTCATTGTTAATCTCGTCTGATCTCCGCTGGAAATCTCTTGGGGCGTTCTATGTTGACACAAGATATTCAAAGGTGCTGTCACTTTCTAGTTGTTCTTTGTCAATGAATATTGAAAGTGTGAGTTAATCTTTGTTTATATGTATTATTTTATCTAGCAAACATTGGTGGTAAATTCTCACCTGTCAAAGTATTTGTTCATTGTTACCGCAACTTTTAGTTCATCCATCGTGTCTAGAAACATTTCTGTTGCCTTCTCCATTGCCTTTGCAGGGTTGGCACCATATTTGTTCTTGAAAAGTTCCTTTACTCGTTGATCTTTCGGATTAAGAGAAAACGATAAGGCGATTGCCATACCAATACTAGAAGGATAGAAAAAAGCATGTAGTTATTGCATGTGCAGTGTGTTTGTTATACTATAATTATTATAGATTACATCTCTTTAAATTGTTCATACTGGGGGAAAAAAGATATGTCTTATGGCAGCAAATTACCGTCGGGGATGAAGATAAATCTTCATGTACTAAGCCGCAGCAACTATTAGGTGTGGTGGCCAGTTCCCTTCCTTGCTGTCTTTACCTTCCCTAACTCATGCGTCAGGTACTCATTTACAGCTGAGTCAACTGGAAAAGTGGTCGACGAGAAATCACAACCCGGATTTGATTATTTTCTTTTTCTCCGGACGTGGTATCACTATGAAACAAGCTCATTATGAACTAGGCTACCGCGCTCCTCATACTGGGGACAGTTCTACAAAACAAGTTCAGATGTCTTTTCATCTGTTCTACAAGTGCACAGTAATGTGGCACACAGTCTCATCATGTGCATGTGTTTATTTAGTCTGCTGTGTCATATCCTCAAGCGAGGTATGGGCACCTGTTGATTTAGATAGATTGTTGATTTAGATAGATTGTTGATTTAGATAGATTGTTGATTTAGATAGATTGTTGATTTAGATAGATTGTTGATTTAGATAGATTGTTGATTTAGATAGATTGTTGATTTAGATAGATTGTTGATTTAGATAGTAGAGAAAATCAAATCTAAAGAAAACAATAAATTTCTATCACAATTTCTGTGACATTGTGATCTTCATTGAAGGATCTTCATGATTTCTATCGCATGTAAGGTCCTGGCTAGTAGACTGTAGTCCCACCTTGAAATAGGCTTCCTTCTTGAACGTCAATGTGGATTCAGGCAAGGAAGAGGCACAGTTGACAAGACTTTTACTGCCAGACAACTACACGAAAAGTCTAGCCAGCAAAATATTTGCATAAGCACCACATTCGTGGACCAATCAATAAGGACTTTAAAAGCGTAGAGGATTGACTTCATTGTATTTGGGTTACTCATTGTATACTCCATCCTGTCAACGAAGCGCTCCACGAATGCCAAGAGTACCAGCATAGCACATAACGTATTGATATGCAGTAATAGCGTGATGTATCACAACGCTAATAACTTCTTCATTATTAGGTAATACTGCGTGAAACGTATCAACAATAGTACTTACGTAGAGCACACAATATAGAAAGTTTCACTTCAACAAGTCGAACTATCGCTAAGGGGTTATGAGATGTAAACACGAAAACATACAAATGACAATACACAAGACATTTTCAACGTTTCGAACAGTTAGCCCTTACTTCAATTCATCTGTTTTTCTTAGCCTTTCTCTGCTTCTTGTTGCATCCAATTTCATGTTGTTTCATCTTGCTGCTGAACAGTATGCGTTAATTCTCGTTAAATGACCTAACCATGTCAGTCTCTGTTTTTCAATATTCTAACATATTTTTTTTTAAATTTACAATTTCGAGATCACTCGTTATTCGTCACTAAAAAAAAAGAAAATTACTCCTCCTATTCAGCCATGACCTTCACCGGTAAAGACCATACACAAGAATTAATTTGGATCCCCACTAGTTACGTCTTTTAATTATTGTTGAACTTTCGGTTGGTCATCATTTACATACTTGGAATCGCATGCTAAAAATAGCCAAGGTAACTCCAAGTATTTAATAGTGACTAACCGAAAACCAAACAATAATCAAAAACGTAGCTAATGAGGTCCTAAGTAATTTTGTTGTGAGGTCTTCTGTTAAACCGAAGATCGCGGCCCAGCTAACTTCCAGGAAGAGGGACGCCAGGTTCAAGTATATTTCTTTTTGACGGGCTGTAGATTTTACGAATATGTATACAGTCCTTACTGGGTTGGATATTTGAGTGAACAGAAGCTGTTTTGGCTGTAAAGACCGATTATTAGAATAAGAACGATGCTGGAATAACGTCTCCAGAACATAAGTTTTGGCGAGAAGTATTTAAGTCATTTTCTGCCCAAATATTATGATTGGTCGTGCTAGTAAGAATCAAACCAACTGTGATAATAATAATAATGTCTTACCTGAGAATCGATCCAACTGTGATAATACTAATAATGTCTTACCTCAGAAGACCACCCTTTGAGCTGGTCACAAGTTCCTCTTGCTCTCTTTGTTTCCCCTGAGCGTCTTTTCCATTGACTTCCTTCAAAAATTTTATGGCTTGGTCTCCATGTAGCAGTACGCCTGATAGAAAGAGGTGATTTTTGGTACACGTAAAGAAATACAAATAGTGGTCCATGTCAAGACATAAATAGTGGTCCATGTCAAGGAATAAATAGTGGTCCATGTCAAGTGGTCTATGTCAAGAAATAAATAGTGGTCCATGTCAAGAAAGAAATAGTGGTCCGTGTCAAGAAATAAATAGTGGTCCATGTCAAGAAATAAATAGTGGTCCATGTCAAGAAATAAATAGTGGTCCATATCATGAAAGAAATAGTGATCACCCTTGCGGCGTCAGGGGTGGAAGAGTTCTCTGGAGATGGCCTTCTTGTATGCTGTTTGTAAACTTGTTCCTGTGGCTTCATTGATTTCTGTGATTCATCTTTTACATGGTCTTCCTCTGGCTTTATAACCGTCATGTCTATATGCCATGGTCATGTGTGGCATGCTGTCTTTGGTAGTTTGGAAGCGTGTGAAAACCACTTGATCTTTATGTTGTTTTTTTATGTATTCCAAAAATTTGGTATTGTTTTGTTTAACTGTCTGATGTTATCGTTTCTATCTCTTAATGACACTCCGTTAATTTCGCTGTAAAGTTTCTGAAATTCCGAAACGTATCTAATGTATATAGAACATTACGACAAGTTAGCTTCTATTCTAAGAACTATATAGCTTATGAAGTGAAGTGAAAATATATTACAGGCTATGTGATAGAGTTAAAGCAACATTTCAGACATAATTTTTGCAAATATATGACATGAAATGTGTATTAGCGTACATACTGCGCCGAGGGGCTTACAGATCAACGATACTTCCATTGATTTTTTAAGCGAGCTGGGGTCTTGTTATCATTATAAACATTGCTTTATACTATTACTATACATGGTGATAGCCTCGCTGCTATAATAGATGGTCAGTCTATAGACCGAGCGGACATACTCATTGCTCTTCGTGAGTCTGCACGATGAGATAGCTGTGATTCATGAGAAGGATTCAATATCGAGAATGTGCGAATTGGGAGTGAGGATAGGCGTGACCTGTAGAGAAAAACCTAACAAAGATTTCAAAGGGAGCGGTGAACCAAAATATAACAGGAACCATCAGCCATTATGCCCTGAGTGACTTACTGGAGCGGATATTTTAGTACCTGTGAATATGTCCCGTGTGACAAGTAAAAGGTTAGTTCACATGTTTCTATACATAATTTATCGCATGTTGTTGTGTCTGTGGGTCTCACTAATGTTCCACACTAGACAAACCACCCATGCAACAGAAAATCTTAGTAGATGACATGGCGTTATATTGAGGCTCTCTTCTGGAAGTTTTATAGCATGTCAAATATACAATTATAGACTTTCTCTGAGTAGAAGGCTCATTCAAGAGACATTGTACTAAGCAAAACGCTGAAGCCTCTTGGGTATGAAAAAAAGCTCATAAAAAAACGCCACACCACATAGGAAGTAAGAGCTAATCGCTCGCAATTCAATGGGTTCTCAAACAAACAAACAATAATTTAAGAAACGTCTAACCTTCAAGTTCCTTGAGTTGATTATCAACCAATTTCAACTGCTGTTTACAGTGTTTGACAATTGACATGTCCATACTTGTGACAAATTGGGTGTCTTTCTCCCAGGAATTGATGACTTCAGCTACTCTATTTGCAATTTTGGCATTAGCATTTTTTAAAACATTATGCCAGGATCTGTCTTTCTCTGGACAGTCCACATTGGTCCATCCTACTAGCAAAGCCCTGGTGTGAGAAAATATTTTCATACGTTTTAATAACATATTACGAAATGATGACATCAGGGAAAGAATAGGTATAACACAATGTACAGATTACATAGGAAGGCAGCAGATCAAGTGGTGTGGCCACATTATGAAAATGCATTACGATAAGTTGTCTATACAGGCATATAACCAAATAAGATCAGGGTACAAACCCAGAGGTAGACCACGAAAAACATAAATAGAAAACATCAGGGACATTCTAAACAAACACGGTCATAGCACAGCCGAGGCCACACATCTGGCTTTAGAACGCAAGCTCGAGCTCCAATCACCCCTACGCTTAACGGCAATAGTGGATAACAAACCACCTGGGGAAATACAATAGACAATAGACTAACAGGTTGTTTATTTTAAAAAATAACATGAATCGATTATGCAAATCAGACTTGATTTTTCTTCGTCTTCTTCTAGTCCATATCGTGTAGCGGTGATTATCAAGTCCTTCCATAGCCTTTTATTTTGTGTGCTGCCAATCATTTCTTATACCGATATTCTCCCATGCCGCAATGCCAGACTGCCAATCATCTTCTTTCTTGGTCTTCCCCTACCCATCTTGCTCTTCAACTTTCCTGTTGTTACAATGTATTCTAACGTTCCTCTTCTCGTGATGTGACCAAAATAATGTAGCTGTATCTTTCTGTGTTTGTTTGTTTTTCGTTCGCTCCATTGTAACCATCACGGATATCCGTGCGATTTCCGCCGGGAGCGTGATTACGTTGTGCCACCGTTATGCGCCTTGTAGGCCTAGCACATCCGATTTCGGCATGCCTTGACAATTCGGGTGTGCTACCCTTAGCCTGTGACAGCCTCTATATCTGTCTCCAGGCACGCGTAGTGGCGACTCTTCGCCCAGACGATTTTTTGCTCTCGTCTGAGTCGAATGATGTGTTCCACTGTCTATGAACTTGCCTCATGTAACTGGACGTGCTGTGCCTGTGCCCATTGGGTACTGAACCGTTTCTTATCCGTGAGCCTGGTTCCTTAAGGGGAAGAACTCAACAGAGGAGTTGGACCCTGGCTCTTTCGCCCTCTTAGCCGAGGTGTCATTCACCGACATCGTGTACCCCTTGTCCAAGTTCGAGTCTCACACCACGCGTTTGAGAGCAAGGCGTCCTTGTCCCAATAGCGCCTGAGCCCATCAGGTATTGAACCCTTTCTCTCTTCAAGTGTATTTCCGGTGTAGGAAAACCTGACAGTAGAGTTGGGCCAGGGCTAAATCGTTGTCCCTTTTATCTTTCTGTGTGAATTAAATTCTTTCAATATATTTCCATTAAGGTATATATATGTCCATTATATTCTTAACATTCTTCTATAAAACCACATTACTGCTGCCTCAATATAGCTTTTTCACTGTTCTGTTGTTTGTCCAAGACTCACTCTCATCAGAATATTGTTTTGTTATATCACTTCTAACAACACACACATATACTCTCTCTCTCTCTCTCTCTCTCTCTCTGTGTGTGTGTGTGTGTCTTCTTCTCTCACCTTAAATGACACAGAGATATTACAAAGTGTGGTCTTCATTTTGTGAAATATTTCATTTGTCTGAGCAATTCTACATATGACTTCTTTAATAACACACGCTTTCTATCCTTAATTATGTATGAAAAAAACTGGAATTCAATTAAGAAATGCAATTAAAAAACTGGAATTCACGTACGAATGCAATTAAAAAACTGGAATTCAAGTAAGAAATGCATGAAAAAGCTGGAATTCCAGTAAGAAATGCAATTAAAAAACTGGAATTCAAGTAAGAAATGAATGAAAAAAAATGCATGAAAACATTGTAAAACAAGCACGGCTACATAGAGTAACAAATGTTAGTCGACAGATCACCCTCACCGCACATCAAATCATCTGTCCATAGAACTACCTGTTCAAACTTGCAGGTCCATAGAACTACCTGTTCAAACTTGCAGATCCATAGAACTACCTGTTCAAACTTGCAGGTCCATAGAACTTCCTGTTCAAACTTGCAGGTCCATAGAACTTCCTGTTCAAACTTGCAGGTCCATAGAACTACCTGTTACCTGTTCACGCTTGCAGGTCCATAGAACTACCTGTTACCTGTTCAAGCTTGCAGGTCCATAGAACTACCTGTTACCTGTTCAAGCTTACAGGTCCATAGAATTACCTGTTCAAGCTTACAGGTCCATAGAATTACCTGTTCAAGCTTACAGGTCCATAGAATTACCTGTTCAAGCTTACAGGTCCATAGAATTACCTGTTCAAGCTTACAGGTCCATAGAATTACCTGTTCAAGCTTACAGGTCCATAGAATTACCTGTTCAAGCTTACAGGTCCATAGAACTACCTGTTACCTGTTCAAGCTTACAGGTCCATAGAATTACCTGTTCAAGCTTACAGGTCCATAGAATTACCTGTTCAAGCTTGCAGGTCCATAGAACTACCTGTTACCTGTTCAAGCTTACAGGTCCATAGAATTACCTGTTCAAGCTTACAGGTCCATAGAATTACCTGTTCAAGCTTACAGGTCCATAGAATTACCTGTTCAAGCTTACAGGTCCATAGAATTACCTGTTCAAGCTTGCAGGTCCATAGAACTACCTGTTACCTGTTCAAGCTTACAGGTCCATAGAATTACCTGTTCAAGCTTGCAGGTTCACAAGTATTAGCTCTATCGAGGACACCTCCTTGAAGTGGAGATGAGGCTTAGTCCAACCAACAGATGCTGGAAAATAAGATTGGTCGGGCCGTTCACAATATCGAGCAAGACCACAGTCTTGTCCAGGAACAGGTGCTGAAGTCGGAGATACTATGTCGATAGTCGCACCAACATCCATATTATCATGCAACCTGCCTATTCTTCGATTGAGATGAAGAAGGCAAGCAGTAGTTAGATCGATCACTGGTCGATTCTTATCGAACTGGAATTAAGAGCATCCTCTCGGTCCATTGCTTGTGCTTTTGTAAAGGTCAAGGTATGCTAAGATATAAACCACCACACGGACTCCTATAAGTGCTGAGTCAAGGCCGGCTCCAGTATAAAGACCTGTGTATAAAAAGGTAAGCATCAAGCGAAAGTTTGATTTTTATTATTTCATTGAATTTCGTGGGTCGCCTTTGCATTTTTTTTGGAATACGACTCCAAGTGTACAGTGAAGAAGGAACAGTGTGAAAATTATCATCAACATCACGAATGAAGTCCTGCTTACTTTCTGTACAGAGAGTACTTTCCTGGAAATGGGGATCGCCTGAGATACGTACCTAATCAGTGCTTGATCATAAAGCGGCATGAGTAGCATTGTCGACTACACTTGTTTTGCTTCGACAGCCCCACCGATGGTGCCACTCTTCAAGAGCATGCGCCTTGACACCTAACTTCCTGGTGTCTGGATAAACCACTGGGGTAATTTATCTTTAAAAGCACGAATGTCTGCTGGTTAAATGACGACTTAACATTACACAACCGATTGTCCTGTCCTCATGGTTGCTGCGCAAGCAAGCCTGTCCTCGTACTCATTGAAATCAAGGCAGATTAATAAATCAATAAATCAATTGATTACTTTGAAAATAAACCTAAGGTGTTATCATCATTTCTATTTTCTATTATACAATTTCCTATTACCTTACCTCGTCTGATTTGAGCCTAAATACTGCAGGATCTTCTGCCCACCGTCGTAACTGAATTTTGATACTTCTCTCTTGACTATGTCAAGCTGTTGTCTGGGATTTTTCTGAAGGATAGTGATTCTATTTTCCACTTCATTGTAGCATTGTCGAATCTCTTCCACTTTGTCTTTAGTCATGTTGAAACTCAGTCGCAACGAATAGATGATTCTTTTGAGTAAGTTCGAGAGAAATCTGCAGATACAAGGTATGATATTTGTAAGATGAAAGCAGAGTAAGATGGCTTGGACATGCTAGGAGGATGGAAGATGGCTGGGGCACACTAGGAGGATGGAAGATGGCTGGGGCACACTAGGAGGATGGAAGATGGCTGAGACACACTAGAAGGATAGAAGATGGCTGAGAACCGAAGGATCTACTTGATGAAGAACAACAGTCTGTGTAACGATCTCAGGGTCGACTTCTACCTCAGTACAAAGACGTAGCATCACACATGATTTGCATGACACAGGCATGGATATGGAATCACGGCAACATGATGACATGGACTGTGTTATAGGGAATGGGAAAGATCAGAAAATGTACAAAGACAAAATAGAAAGTGATAACGTTAAAGATCTGCACGTTTAAAAAAAAAAAACACAACCGCACACAATGGTACAAGTTGGCGTGTGATTCCTTGTACACACTGTAGAATACTCTTTATGACTGAGATTGATCTTATGAGTCGCATCTAATCATAGCATGAATTGTAGATTATATTTCTTACAGCACACCACTAACACTATCGTCTGGAAAGACGGAAAGGTAAAAGGTACATACTAAAGGATACAAGTATATCTTTCACAGAAGAAAATTACAGATACCATTTAAGATCGAAGGAAGGCAAATAAAAATATCAATGGATCTTGTAGTAGAATCCAAGGTGTCCAGGGCAACATTGATGCTAGGAATCTAAGAAGCTAAAGTCATTGATAAAAATGCGTGAGAGAAGAGAAGAAATAATAGCAGAGAAGCGAAGAAATTATTGCTGAGAAGTGAAGGAATCAAGACTAGAAACGGGCAAATAACGTTAAGAAATCATTGTTGAAAAGTGAAGAAATAGTTGTGAGAAAAGTGAAGAAATTCTTACAGAAAAGTGAAGAAATTGTAGAAAAATGAAGCAATCATTCACAAAAATAAGTGAAGATTAGAATTCATACAAAATATATTTCAGAATATTGATAATAATATTATTAATATTAAGTGCAATATTTCTTCTTCTTCTTCTTCAGCGTTCATTCTCAAACTCCTGCTGGATCTCTCCCATAGCAGTACAACTAGATCTCCAGCAGGATGTAGTCCAGATAATGGAAATGCATTGTGTCGCCGTTTTATTTGCGCCAATGGCCCGACACATCCGTCTTCGGCGTAAAGTGCAATATTTAATTGCTAGCGAAAGTACTATTAATCGTAAAATATAATAAACAACAATGCTTAGATTAAGCGGGATAATAATAACTGATAATAGTTAAAAAAATCTGTGTTTTAACGATGTCCACAACAGGAGTAAAGTAGAGTATAGTAACACTGCCATGCATATCGCAAGAGGTTGCTAAGGACGTTTTCATAGTGTGGAATTGGGGGGTGGGTGTTAGTTTCTAATAAAATTCGGTTATTACACAAAACAATACTGAAATCGAACGTGTCGGATAGAAAGGCTCAAGCATCGTAATCGATATGTAAACCACGACATAATGAGTTTTTTACTTCAGACTACACACCCTGGGTTTTCATACTCGTGGGTGGCTGCGGCGAAAGTTTACAGAATACCTGTGGAAATGTCCCGTGTCGCACGATACTGGTTTCTAATCAAGAAGGTAAACATAGACGGAGGTGTCGGGCCTTTGGTGCAAATAAAACGACAACACAACACATTTCTATTCTCTTGACTACATCTTATTGGAAAACTAGTAGGACCATTGTCCTGCTACAAGAGAGATATAGCGGGAGTTTGAGAATGTATAAATAAGAAAAAAAAATTCAGTTAAATATATAAACAAACATATAGATAAATAGATAAACAAACATATGGTGCATGTGGTTGCGTCTATAGGCCTCACCAATAGCTCACTAGACAAACAACCACGCAACAGAAAACCTTAGTAGATGACATGCCGTTATATTGAGGTTATCTTCTTATAGAAGCTTCATGGCACGTCATCTATACAATCCCGTAGTCGTAACTTCGATAACAGTTACCATATTGTTCCGACAGGCTGACGTTGTGCTTGAACTAGTTACGGGCACGGCGTGGGTGGACAGAACAACAAAGAAACCTGTCGCAAGGGCCAGTGTTGTGCCCTGATGTCGACATCTGTTTCGGCGGCATTAGACTCGAAACACCATCAAGCCGAATGTCTGCTGGAACAGAGGACGGAGCACTTATGGGAATGCCCCACGTGCTATGTGGCCAGTTTCTAATAAAGAATCAAGAACAAACATATAGTTAAATAAATAAACAAACATATAGTTAAATAAATAGATAAACATATAAAAAAATACATATACTTTACCGATAATATCTTCTCAATTTTCCTTTCATGGTCTGTGGCAGAAATGTACGAATACCTTCCAACAACAGTTTGTGATGTTGATTAATTTGCTTATAATTTAAATCAAAGAATGACTGAAAGAAAAAAATACACAATAGAAATAAGTGGTTATAATCAGTGCCGTAGATATGACATTGGTTACATAGGTAGGGGAGGGTACATGAAAAATTATATCATTATTTTTGAGGTTTTAAATATTTTTGGGAAACTCTGTTTTGTAGGACTATACACATCGAATCAGTCGGATAAGCAAAATTGAATTAAGTAAACCTGGTTTTACTGTTAGGTTGAATACTGAAGTACGGTTTTGTTGTCCGGTTGAATACTAACGTACGGTTTTGTTGTTAGGTTGAATACTGAAGTACGGTTTTGTTGTTAGGTTGAATACTGAGGTACGGTTTTGTTGTCGGGTAGAATACTGAAGTACGGTTTTGTTGTCGGGTAGAATACTGAAGCACGGTTTTGTTGTCAGGACGAATACTGAAGTACGGTTTTGTTGTCGAGTAGAATACTGAAGTACGGTTTTGTTGTCAGGACGAATACTGAAGTACGGTTTTGTTGTCTGGTAGAATACTGAAGTACGGTTTTGACTTATCAAATCTGCACCGACCAATTTCTGTGGTATATCAGATATTGTACCGTTCAGTCTAGTATAATTAATATGAGGAGATTATTAACACAAACTGAAACAGAACATATTAACATCTAGCACATAGCAACCAATATATATACAGTCCAGTGTTTAACATCAAACATATAAAATCCAGTATTTTAAAAATCCTGCCTATAAGAATCCGGCGTATAATGTCGAACATATACAATCCATGCTATACAATCTAGCACATAAATCCAAAATACACTATCAAATTAAACATATACAGCGCAGTCTATCAAATATATCATATACAATCCAGCATATACAATCCAGCATATACAATCCAGCATATACAATCCAGCATATGCATTCCAGCATATACATTCCAGCATATACAATCCAGCACATACAATCCATCATACAAACTTCACTCACACAAATAATTTTAATTTGCTCTGAACATAAATGCCACACCAAGGTAAAATAGGATGGGATCTGATATAAACACATTAAACTCTGGTCGAAACAGCAGTGATATGACCAGTAATGCCTTGAATACACTAAATAACAAGCACATCACCTATATACTGCATACAAACACAGAAAACAGCGATAATGCTTACATTTTTGACAGATATTGGGTACAACTGTGCTTTCGCAACTTTTGGTAGTACCATACCAAGCCTGCTTCTGATGAAGTCTTCAACCTTTTCCTCAGAAACTAGTGGTACTTTGTCTAAGTGGTTGCATACAAATAATGTTGTCGCGTGATCAAACCCATCATGGGCTTCTATTGCTTTCATAAGTAGTTCTCCTAACTGCAATAAAATAAACCTTTATTTCAGAATAAAGTCTTCTAGTTATATTTTATAATAAATATAAATAACCAAATGGTCAGAGGGTGTCCGACAAAGTGGATGGTGCCGCAGTAACCTAATGAACAAATAGTCAAGCAAAATGAATTAAACAGGTTACTAAAACACTTACCTTGCCTATTAATAAAAATATATAAAAAAGTATATATTAAAAAAACATACAATAAAATTAAACAGGACAATTCTCCACGTATCGGCTCAAATTGAACCTTTTTCAAGAGACAAACAACAGAAAACAACAAAATAAAAAACAAAATAGATGACTAGATTTCATCAAGCCCCGTCTCCATCAAGATTTTGGATTTCAAGATGAAATCTAGTCATCTATTTTGTTTTTTATTTTGTTGTTTTCTGTTGTTTGTCTCTTGAAAAAGGTTCAATTTGAGCCGATACGTGGAGAATTGTCCTGTTTAATTTTATTGTATGTTTTTTTAATATATACTTTTTAATATATTTTTATTAATAGGCAAGGTAAGTGTTTTAGTAACCTGTTTAATTCATTTTGCTTGACTATTTATTAGAATAAAACTAGATTTCAGACAAATCATCTATATGAAAGAAAATAATTATAGATTTCAGAAGTAAATCTTATTGATTCTTGATTAGAAACTGGCCTCACAGCAAGTTGGACATTTCCATAAGTGCTCCGCCGTCTGTTCCACCAACCATTTGACTCGATGGTGTTTCGAGTCTAATGCTGCCGAAACAGACGTCGACATCAGGGCACATCAAGAACACCCTCTAGGTTTCCAGCAGGATGTAGTCCTGAGAATGGAAATGCGTTGTTTCACCGTTTTATTCACCGACAATGGTCCTATACATCCGTCTTCTACGGTATGTGTGGATCAAGACCTATTTGACTGTGAGCCCAGTAATACACAATGGTAGGCCTCCTAGCTGTAATAAAGTTTAGGTCTGCTTCAGGTTTTAGAGGAACGCAAGCAGCATACAGCAGCATTTTGAAGGAGTTAAGAAATGCGAAAAGTCAGATTATTTGAATACAATTTAGAGAAATAGATAATATGTAATAGAAAAACTGAAATTCAACAACGAAACATTCAACATGGTAATGACGTGTTGCTAGTTTAAAGTAACACTCATAAGACCACACACAAATCGACGTTGCGACCCAAATGTCTTTCAAGAACACATTTACAACATAATATGACGAACAAGAACGGGCTCTATTCACGTTCACATTGCTGAGCTAAATATAGATTATGAATAATGCCTGTTCTTACTCGTCGTATTATGTTATGAATGTGTTCTGGACAAAGTCAGTTTTGTCGAAACACCGATTTGTTTGTTTGTATTATATGTGTTACCAGTTATTAGCAATACTTCATTACATTGTTCCAAGTTTTACCAGTTAGAAATACTGCAAGGATGAAGTTTGGAGTTTTCTACCCATCGTATCGGCAACCTCGGATCAGGTATTTTTCCAGCGAAATCCAATGTGACAGCTCGTGGAATTCAGTGAAGATTGGGAAGTTGATGACACTCCCCTAAACATTATTTCTTCAGCTTGGTCGAGTCACTTGACAATAATCATGTGGGCCCATTGGTCATCTTCTTGCTAAAGTGATGCAAATTAACTTTTCCCTCTAAATTTCATTTGTCACTTTTTGAAACGTCAAAATGCACAAGTAGTGAGTGTAAAGTTCTATATTCTGGAGCAACTAGTCTAAGCCCACTATGAACATGGCTTGTTGTTCCTTGTGAACACTCGTGAAGTAGGCTTTGTATTGTTTCGTCTGTATTCACGCCTATATTTGCTAAGATCAGTTACTTAAATGGTCTAAAATGACGTAGAGAATTGCTTTAATTGTACTCGTGCTTTCTATATGTAATTCTTCTTTTTCAACACAGCAGCTCGACCGCTCCGAGAGTACCACTCGTAGCACATAACTCCGTGGCTTTCATTATACGTGAAGATGCAGGCTGTGTGCGTAAATACTCGTACAAGCGGTTATGAAGTAGACCAATGTATATTGCTAAGACACACGTTTCACACTTGCCCGGGCAGGGTTTATGGAGTAAGTGCCTTGCCCTTGTGCACTAACTCCTTCTGGTCTCTGTGTTTAGTTCCACAGGAAAGGAAATGCCAATGCGTTTGGAAAAAAACAGAACTGTTTAACACACCATCGATTGCTTAGGGTCTCCCCTCCGTATAATCTGCAGGGGTTTACTCTCTTAGCTTAAAACACTTTCATGCTAACAAATTACCAGTGAACAAAGAATAACGAGATGACAAGTGAATGATTGCTACAATCTTACCCTGTATCTGTGTACGTTGGCGGTGATGTCCATTACGTAAATGAACCCAAAAGCTTTTTCAAGGTAGGCTGATAGCGTCTGAGAAACTCCATTACCACCACCAACTCCTGGACTGTCAACAATTGTCACTCCGCCCTGAAATATGAATGTAAGGAGTTGAAGAGGACACGCATGCCGCTTCGTTAAACATCTTGAAAACACAATTCATGTCCGTGATATTTAGCTATATAGAAAAAAGCATACATTTTTAATGTGGCCAACAGAAGAACTGCAATGACTCGCTACACAACTCACTGAAGCCTTTGACATCAATCACTCAGAATAGGAAGACTCTGAATGAACGAAGCTTTAGAACTTGGTTGAAATATAAAAACCAAATGATTATGTGCAGTACAGACTAGCTAGACGAAATACGAAAGAACAGTAAAAAAAGCCAAAGGGAATTCCTGGGGCACATATAGAGAATACATAAAAGGTCTATTTAAAAATAACCCTAGAGATTTCTTCAAAAGTATCAACGCCCTGAGAAGTGAGAAACGAGTCTTGTTGTAGTTTGTGGGTGGGGGGAGCTGTCTGGTTGTAGTTTTGATGGAACGATGTCTGGTTGTAGTTTTGATGGAACGATGTCTGGTTGTAGTTTTGATGGAACGATGTCTGGTTGTAGTTTTGATGGAACGATGTCTGGTTGTAGTTTTAATGGAAACTTGTCTGGTTGTAGTTTTGATGGAAAGTTGTCCGGTTGTAGTTTTGATGGAAAGTTGTCTGGTTGTAGTTTTGATGGATAGTTGTCTGGTTGTAGTTTTGATGGAAAGGTGTCTGGTTTTAGTTTTAATGGAAAGTTGTCTGGTTGTTGTAGTTTTTATGGAAAGTTGTCTGGTTGTAGATTTGAGGGAAAGCTGTCTTGTTGTAGTTTGTGGGTGGGGGAACTGTCTGCTTGTAATTTTGGAGGAAAACTGTCTGTGTTGTAGTTCAAATGGAGAGCTGTCTGTCTATAGTTTTTATGAAAAGCTGTCTACTTTTTTATGAAAAGTCTGGTTGTAGTTTTGATGAAAAGCTGTCTAGTTGTAGTTTTGACGCATGCGTAAACCACTTCCTATGTTGTGTACTATGAACGAGTACTGTGAATCATCACATCCCCCCCCCCATATCTGCCTTTTTTTAAACAAAAGAATTCACGTATGAAATAAGAGCTTCACTGCTTGTAATTCGTGGTAATACAAACAAATATCATTCAAACCTTTAACATTTGTATTGGCCAATGAACTTCGACTTTCTCAAACCTGCTTTCTGCAGTGTCTTCATCTTTTTCAGTAATATAACCATGGATCTCATCTAAAAACGTATGTACATTTTCTGATGACTTCAGCACGCTCTGTGGATAACAAGTAGGACAAATATTATACGGTGTGTATCTATGTTATAACAATTGTTACAAATATTATACGGCGTGTATCTATGTTATAACAATTTGGACAAATATTATACGGTGTGTATCTATGTTATAACAAGTGTTACAAATATTATACGATGTGTATCTATGTTATAACAAGTTTGACAAATATTTTACGGAGTGTATCTATGTTATAACAAGTGTTACAAATATTATACGGTGTGTATCTATGTTATAACAATTTGGACAAATATTATACGGTGTGTATCTATGTTATAACAAGTGTTACAAATATTATACGATGTGTATCTATGTTATAACAAGTTTGACAAATATTTTACGGTGCATGATTAATGATGAATGATGAATGAATGATGATGAGGATGTTCAAGGAGAATGAACAGGTATGAAAACATAATTACTTTCCGATACTTACTTGGATTGGGTCCTTTGATCTTCCAAAACTGTCGTCTCTGTAATGAGCAGTGACCTTCGCAAACGAACCATAACTTATTTCAACAAAAGTAGATGTACATTGTAACTCACTGGTTGGCATAATATTACAACCCAGAAGTAGATTAATCAGACTTGACTTTCCTGCTCCAGTCTCACCTGAATAATTGGAACAAATAAATAATAGATTAATCAGACTTTCAAGGTTTTCAAGAGGGTGATCAATGTAATTGTTCTGAAGTTGTGACTTATGGAGGGAAGAGCACATGGAAGGGGGAGAAGGAGTAGACCAAGAAGAAGATGGACTGACTACATTAACGATAACATGAATACTTCGCTAGAAAATGCACGTCTCATGGCCCCCAACAGAGAGAGGCTCAGGGAATTCATTGGGAAGACAACTTTCTGAAGAGAATACGCGACACAAAGAAGTTGTAAAGTTCAGATGATAGTATATCCGAAATTAATTGAAGACTTGCAATGGAGGCTTCCAAATTAACGCAAATGAAAAATCATAAAATAGCCAAAACAATAAGAGATTACCAATAAGGATGTTGATAATAATGACAGGACATGATTAAGACTCTCCACACTTAAGAAGGAAGTATGAACAGAGAGGCATAATTTTTGTGTAGATGTTTCCAGAGTGACACCAGCTAAGACCCTGACGAGTTATGAGTTATTGACATTATTTTTTATTGACATTATTTTTTATTGACATTATTTTTTATTGACATTATTTTTTATTGACATTATTTTTTATTGACATTATTTTTTATTGACATTATTTTTTATTGACATTATGTTTTATTGACATTATATTTATTTACATTATTTTTTATTGACATTATTTTTTGTTGACATTATTTTTTGTTGACATTATTTTTTATTGACATTATTTCTCATTTTGTATTTTTGATATTTGTCAGTTATATTATTTACCAGTAACAATAATATATTAACATAGTTGTTATAGCTTCTTAGTTGTATAACTGTGACACTCTCCACCTTGTCGGATATCCTCAGACAGTTTGTTACTCTGGCACTCTCCACCTTGTCGGATATCCTCAGACAGTTTGTTACTCTGGCACTCTCCACCTTGTCGGATATCCTAAGACAGTTTGTTACTCTGGCACTCTCCACCTTGTCGGATATCCTCAGACAGTTTGTTACTCTGGCACTCTCCACCTTGTCGGATATCCTCAGACAGTTTGTTACTCTGGCACTCTCCACCTTGTCGGATATCCTCAGACAGTTTGTTAATCTGGCACTCTCCAACTTGTCGGATATCCTCAGACAGCTTGTTACTCTGACGCTCTCCACCTTGTCGGATATCCTCTGACAGTTTGTTATTCTGGCACTCTCCACCTTGTCGGATATCCTCTGACAGTTTGTTACTCTGGCACTCTCCACCGTGTCGGATATCCTCAGACAGTTTGTTACTCTGACACTCCCCACCTTGTTGGATATCATCTGACAGTTTGTTACTCTGGCACTCTCCACCTTGTCGGATATCCTCTGACAGTTCGATACTCTCGCACTCTCCACTTGTTGGATATCCTCTGACAGTTTGGTTATCATTTATACTTAAAGTCAGAGCTGTAAACACGTCTTAAGTCAGGGATGGAGTGTGTGTGTGTGTGTGTGTGTGTGTGTGTGTGGGTATGTTTACATAAAATGTAAACTCTTTCGACCATTTTCATTGCAATTTCCTATATTTTAACTATATTTTTGAAGACAATTTTGCAGAGAATCGTTACATGTGGGAGGGAGGGATGGTACAGACTCAGTTGTTGGCTTAGTTTTCTAATTTCTCAAGAGGGAAGGGGGAATTAACCCCCAAGACCCCCGATATCTATGGTCTTGCAAATAGGATCATTATTCTATCACAGATGACATGAAGTGGAATTTGAGTACGATCCCTTACTCAATCTAAAAAACTGTTATTACGATAACCCCAGTTATTTATGTGACATACATAACACAATTACTGTCCTTCCTTGACGTTTCGATATACCTCGGTCTTAGGGTGAAAAATGTGTGCCTCGGTAAATGTAATCCGCAATTTAATTTTTTCTTAAATATTTCCTGGAACATCGTCTATTTTTACAACGCAGTTTTATTAAAAACGCTCTATAAACGTCCGTTCCGTATTGTAAGTTCACCAATAAAAGCATGTTCGCTTTCACAAAAAAAGTCATCTGGAGTGTGGCAATAAACACACTTGATTTCGGTTCAGTACGTCGTTACATCCTGGAACGAAGAGACATTTTTCATTCACGAGAATCGATTTTAATATGTAATATATATTCACGTTTGAAATAACATCAGCTTACATCCCGTTTGATATGAAACATATCGCTTTAATCTAGTGTGGTTATCGGTGACTCACTAATATTCACTCAATGATGATACGGTTCATAAACATATATCACGATAAATATCATCTTTTATCCGCGTGCATCCGCATTCCTTTGAAGGAAAGCATGTTATGACAAGTTAATGTATATGTCAATGTCTACTGAAGAATATGTCATGCATTTAATACATTTATCACTAGTTTTGTGTGTGTGTTAAAGGGATCATGGAGTACATGTAAAATAGTAGCAATGCAGGACGTCATGCATATCGTAAGATGCAACTAAGGTAGGGTTATGATTATGGTAAAAAGTAACAGATTTAAAGACATTTGAGAAATGATCAGTAATGCCAAAATTATATATGTTAAGACGAAAGGCGTTAATACCGCAGCTCCACTGTAAAACTAGGAGCACCGCGTATTGATGCTCACCAGCTTAAATCTCGTGGAAAATGTTGAAAAACCTTTGAATGCTTGAGTGGTTGAAAGGTTGACTAGTTGAAAGGTTTAGTGCTTGAAAGACTCAGTGGTTGAAAGGTTGAGTGGTTGAAAGGTTGAGTGGTTGAAAGGTTGAGTCATTGAAAGATTCAGTGGTTGAAAGGTTGAGTGGTTGAAAGGTTGAGTGGTTGAAAGGTTGAGTGATTGAAAGGTTGAGTTGGTGAAAGGTTGAGTGGTTGAAAGATTGAGTCGTTGTAAGGTTGAGTGGTTGAACGGTTGAGTAGTTGATATTAAGTAGAGGATTGATTTTACTGTTATCAAATTTTCCCATATATACATCGCTTCTTTCAATACAACGGCATAGTGTCCCATGCATATTGTCACAGACGAAAGAGAAGGTTTGCGGATAGCTGTGGCTGATCCGTCTCAGAAATAAAGTAATTCACAGATCACTTTGAAGCCCATGTTTCAAGCCAAAAGGCGTATATATCACATCCGACCTGTAAACTATGATACAAGACATTCCACAATCTGGACCTCATTCTGATAGCCAGCAAGAATCTTTGAACTAAAACAGAAGATGATGAAACAGAAGAGGAAAGGCGATGAATTTACATACTTTGATAATGTTAAAAAAATTACCTGATCCAGTGACTAGATTAAAGGTAAATTACAGGTAACTTACCTGTAGATAGAATCCCGTTGTTACAAATAATGAGGAAATAACTTACCTGCAAATAGCACGACACATTTGGTAGTCTGGAGATCTTCTATGTAGTTATGTAGACGAGTTTGGTAATAAGGGCACCACTGCTCCAAGTCGTTCTATGTAAATAAGTAGTCTTAATTCAGGTAATATCTTACTGAGGGTTGCTAATGTGAAGTAAGTAATATCTTACTGAGGGTTGCTAATGTGAAGTAAGTAGTATCTTACTGAGGGTTGCTAATGTGAAGTAAGTAGTATCTTACTGAGGGTTGCTAATGTGAAGTAATATGTTACTGATGGTTGCTTCGATGAAGTTAGAATCTTACTGAGGGTTACAATGGTGAAGTAAACGAATGATTTGTTGGAGACTGATCGCCTTTCTAAAATAATTCAGCAATCAGTGATGTGATGTCAAACACACAAAATATTAGCCATTAGCAGGATATAAACAGTGGGTAGACTGAGGTTGAATCCATGTGATCATAGCACTTCATCGTCCACTGTTCCTGTACTTTTGGTCAATCCGTAGACCAGTTCTAGTTAATTAGTCACCCAATCATCATCATTATACTCCGGACATGTCCATAGCTGTTCATATCTCCACTTGTGTGGTAGTTCCATCTCTAATTGTGTGGTAGTTCCATCTCTAATTGTGTGGTAGTTCCATCTCTAATTGTGTGGTAGTTCCATCTCCACTTGTGTGATAGCTCCATCTCTAATTGTGTGATAGCTCGATCTCCACTTGTGTGATAGTTCCATCTCCACTTATGTGATAGTTCCATCTCCACGTGTGTGGTAGTTCCATCTCCACTTGTGTAGTTGTTCCATCTCCACTTGTGTAGTAGTTCCATCTCTAATTGTGTGATAGTTCCATCTCTCCACTTGTATGTTTCCACCATTACGCAATGACAGATATTTTGTTGTTGTTGTTTTTTTTTGGTTGATATTCTTCTAAACCTGTAGTACCTCTAGCTTCTACCAACATCATATTTGAGTTACAGTTGTTTTATTCCGAACATGGAAAATGATATCGTTACACTCATTCATTTCATCTGCCTTTGCTGTTTCTAAACAGACAGTCTATATTGTATGGACAAATCATGGGAACAGGAAAGATGGAACACATTGTAAGAAGAAAATTGAAAAGCAACAAGGATAAGGGAAGATCAGGAGAGAAGATGCTTGACAACATATCATTGTGGCAGAGGAGAACATCGGTATAGGAAATGAGTGATATAATACGAAATAGTCTTGAAACGACTTGACAACCATCGTCACAGCGTGGACCATAAAAATACATCTAAGTTTTGTTTCTCGTAAGGAGTTAAAAATGTTGGGGCACGTTTCATTTCCCTACCGCCATACAAAACAGTATAGCAAACCACTCAATTCGCTGTCGTCATAATAGACAATTTTTTGGATACCCCTAGCATTGACACTGTTGTGATTCAGACAGAGATTCATTGGGTAGGTCACGTGGTACATATCCCGGATCACTGCCTAATAAAAAGATAAATTTGTATGGTGAATTGTAGACGAACATATGTTCACAGGGTGGCCAAATAAAAGCGCTACAACGACTTTAATACGGTATTGAAATAATAATAATAATAATCAGTTAGCATATCTTGAACAGGATGTAGTAGTCATCAGAGACTTTCGAAACTCGTGCAAATCTGGATCTAGTCTTGCTGCTTCAGTTACTGTCATGTTCAAGTCATGTTCAAGTCATGTTCAAGTCATGTTCAAGGCATTTTCAAGTCATGTTCAAGTCATGTTCAAGGCATGTTCAAGTCATGTTCAAGGCATGTTCAAGTTATGTTCAAGGCATGTTCAAGTCATGTTCAAGGCATGTTCAAGTCATGTTCAAGGCATGTTCAAGTCATGTTCAAGTCATGTTCAAGTTATGTTCAAGTCATGTTCAAGGCATGTTCAAGTCATGTTCAAGTCATGTTCAAGGCATGTTCAAGTCATGTTCAAGGCATGCTGAAGTCATTTTCAAGTCATGTTCAAGTCATGTTCAAGTCATGTTCAAGTCATGTTCAAGGCATGTTCAAGTCATGTTCAAGTCATGTTCATGTCATGTTCAAGTCATGTTCACATTGAAATGCTTTGATTGATATCAAGATGCATGGGAATAACTTGCACAAAATTGAGCCGAAGAGCACTCTACAGTCACAAAGAGCACTCTACAGTCACAAAGAGCACTCTACAGTCACAAAGAGCACTCTACAATCACAAAGAGCACTCTACAATCACAAAGAGCACTCTACAATCACAAAGAGCACTCTACAATCACAAAGAGCGCATCATCTTGTGAAAAGACGAGAAATGCAGCAGTTCAACATTGTAGAGTAGCTAGAAAGTCACTGGTAAGGAAAAAAGGCCATCTACAGTTGTTATCCCATGATGGAACTTTCTTTCATTACTGCATGTTTTCCTGTGAATGAGTGCAGGAAGGTTTTTCTATGGGCTGTGGAAATAAAGGCCGCTTTGTCATAGCAGACGCCGCGACGTGTACAGGAAGGATAATGAAGCTATCCAAGGAAATCTGCTGCCAGAATATGGCTTATTAGCCATCAACGAACTCATAATTCAGGACACAACTCTAACTGAATTTCGAAGGAGGATGTAACAAATATTCATCCTCATATGTGATGGACAAACAAATTTGCTATTATGTGTCCAGATTAGTGTCAAGATTAGTGTTCAGATTAGTGTCAATATTAGTGTCACGATTAGTTTTCAGATTAGTTTTCAGATTAGTGTCAAGATTAGTGTCAAGATTAGTGTCAAGATTAGTGTCAAGATTAGTGTCAAGATTAGTGTCAAGATTAGTGTCAAGAATAGTGTCACGATTAGTGTCAAGATTAGTGTCAAGATTAATGTCAAGACTAGTACACCACTGTCCAGAATAGTGTTAAAGTCATCTAACCAAACCATTCATAGTTAATGACCATTATTCTAGTCCACTGTTGGTGTAAGTTTGGTCATACCGTAACATAGTTCTGAAGTAGTCTGGTAATGTCTCTGCCTCCTCCGTCGTTCTGAGAAGGTTAGCCAGTCTGTGGACCAGTGGTGAAGTATGGTCAAGTACGTCTTTCCAACTCATATCAGCTTAGCCAGTTCTAGAACTTGTGTTGAAATAGTCTGATCCGTCAGTCCATTGTTCAAAATTGTCCAACATTGTACAAACCAAAATTGTCCAACATTGTACAAACCAAAATTGTCCGACATTGTACAAACTAAAATTGTCCAACATTGTACAAACTAAAAATTCATGGGCAAGCTACAATATATATATTTTGCTTTAAGAAGAGGGCATAGGAGGTGGGAGGTGTTCTCGGGAAATTTTTAATCGATGGTCTGAACGTGACTTTGGCCAATAGAATTCCTGTTGGCTAATAGAAAATAAATCATTCTTGATGACTTATTTGACTATTTTCTTGACTTTCATTGGCTATTATGATTATACATGGAGTGACAGCCAATCCACATCAAGCTAATACTCAAATGAGTCATTTTAGAAAGCTAGAATTCCCTTTATCAACATCTCTTCTATTTGTGGAAGTCACGTGTGATGTGGCAATGGCGTTGATCCCATAAACTTGGAGACTTTGACTGACACTCACTTGAAATAGTTCTGGTAATGTTTCTTGGATGTAAGATCTTGTCCGCATGTAAAGAGATCTAAGTTCATGTCTGTTGTATGTATCATCTTTATGAGCAGTTGTCATTGTATCCAGCTGGGTAATAGACAAAAAGTAACAGAAATAAGCCAAACATATAATGCAGATATCAAAACAGACAGGACAGAGATGACACAAACAGATCGGGGAGATATACGAACATACATACACAGGCACATAGATAGAATAACGTATAGATAGATAGATAGTTAGGTGGGTAAATAGATATGTGGTTTGATATTAGACAGACAGATAGACACACAAATAACAAACAGACATATAGGCAGATATTATATATATATATATATATATATATATAGATGGATTCCTACATTGGCAGACAAGAGTATATATTTAATAAGATTATATGTATTATATATCGTATATAATCTTATATAATAGGTCTATATATTGATAAGATTATATATAGGAATATATAATTACTAGAAATCATGAGAAGTTACGTAAATCAGATGTGGTAAGTAGTAATATTTTAAATTCCATTGTTAATTAATATGTTTGTTTTTATCACAAATGGATCGATTTTGTATCTGACGACGGTATTTGACCGAAACGTTAATTTGTATCATTTGTATTGCTGAAGTAAAGAAGCATATTGCAACAAAATTTAGAAGCAGACAGTCTAAATTTATAGATCATGAGATGAATAGAGATAAACCTAGACATTTAGTAACTACCAGAAAAGAGGACGATAAAGTTGATGGATTGGTTGTTATCATGGCATAGTGGAATATCGCCTACTAAACTAATGAGCAATACAAAATACAAAGAATTGTGTAGAAACGTAATAGCAGAAAATACAGAGATTTGTTAAGAAACATGACTGATTATGCCACTAATTTGGCCTGTGATTGAATGACTATTATTTCAATATTTCTTCCATAAATCTGTTAGTTTAATTTTTTTAATTTTTATTTTATTGGTAAGATATCGATACTTCTATATACTGGTTACTTTTAGAATATGTCTCTTTCGTAGAAATAAGAAATATCAATCTGTAACACATCGATACTTCTATTTAATACTCGATACTACTCATCGTTACTACTTTCAAAATGAGTCTCCTAAAATTGAGAGATGGCAGGTTTGCTTCAGTTAAACGTAACAGGCACTGTTGAATCTTAAGCAACTAGATAGTGTCCGCGTACTTGCCTGTTTGTTTCTATAGATCTACTGATATTGTCCGCGTACTTGCCTGTTTGTTTCCAATTATCTACTGATATTGTACACGTACTTGCCTGTTTGTTTCTATAGATCTACTGATATTGTACACGTACTTGCCTGTTTGTTTCTATAGATCTACTGACATTGTCCACGTACTTGCCTGTTTGTTTCTATAGATCTACTGACATTGTCCACGTACTTGCCTGTTTGTTTCTATAGATCTACTGATATTGTCCACGTACTTGCCTGTTTGTTTCTATAGATCTACTGATATTGTACACGTACTTGCCTGTTTGTTTCTATAGATCTACTACTCTTGATATGTTCTTTATTCATCAAAAATTTGTTGAAGAAAAGAAGCTGAGAAAAACCACATAAAAGACAATTTCTAAAGTGCTTACCTCGACGATATCTTTGATTTTCTCTATATCGGTTGTCATCGTGTTATCTTATCTCATGTACAGTGGATTAGTCCTTACTGGTTGCAAATACTCTCAGTTGGTGTTATTATGACTGTAGGAAAGTTAATAAAGCGGCATTGTACTTCACACAAAGTAAAGATAAGAATAAAGATACAGAAAAAAAGTCTTAAATAACACGATCTGATTAGAAACTCAGGTTGTCCCCATCTGTCTCTGTTCCCTTCAGTCTTGCCTGTTGTGACTATGTTCTTAAAACCTGCCTGTCTGATAAAGTGACAAAAGGGGTCTTTTTCTTATCTTTTTCATACATTATTCTTGCATTTATTATAAACACCCCAACCACATCTATATTGCCTCTAATTTCCCCCTTTCCAGTTTGTTTATAATGAATGCACGCATTTTCTCTTTTACTAGATGCATTTCCATTCCTGCGTCATGGAGACGTGGCTTTATGAAATCTAAGTGATCTATTTTTTTTATTATTGTGGTGTTTACTGTTGTTTGTATCTTGAAAAAGGTTCCATTTGAGCCGATACATAGAGAATTGTCATGTTTAGTTTTATTGTATGTTTTTTTATATATACTTTTTAAATATAATTTTATTCATAGGCAAGGTAAGTGTTTTTGGTAACCTGTTTAATTCATTTTGCTTTACTATTTGTTCATTCGGTTACTGTGGCACCATCCACTTTGTCGGACACACTCCGACCATTTGGTTATTTATATTAGAAACTATATAGCGAAGGAAGTAGACTTGCAGGGCCGGTCTTAGGCCATTGCAACATATGCGACCGCAGTGGGCTCCGCGTATAAATTCATAGAATTTATTTTAGTATCCTCTTCCCTACCTATACCGCGCAATCAGTTTCGCATTGGGCCCCTCAAAGCCGGCCCTGTAGACATGATTATACGTTGATATGCTATTGGTTAAGGAACAATACTGGTCACTGATATACCTGCGGTGTAAATTAAATATTTGAGACCTTACATAAGGTAACATTCAACATTGGAAAATCAACGCAAGGTGGCTCTTCATGAAGTTGGGTCGGGAAAAAGTTTGACGGTTGTTGACAAGGTGATGGGGATGTGACAAAAGTTAACGTCAACAATAGTGCTCTTTTAATTGTCATTAGGGAACATATTCTAAACTGGATGCAGCAGTCATCACAGTCTTAGAAACTCCTACCAATTTTGAAACAATTTACCTTGCGTCTTTGAGTGTCATATTCACGTGATCATAGATATCGTGCGTTCATTGTTTTTGTTGTTTTTGTTGTTTTTTATACCCCAAGTAAATTTTCTGAGTATTTTTTTAAATGATGAAAACCTACTTTATGAATGTTCTTCTAAACACATTGTTACGTGAGGGGGGGGGGGGGATCGACATAATAGAACAGGGAATCCCTGAGTTCTTAGCTGTTGGGAGATATAACAAAATAACAGAACAGTAATATTGAAATAATTTATGGACAGAAGCACGATAACAAACTACCGATAAATTATAAGTTTAAAATAAATAAATTATTTTTACAAAATGATCGCTTTCAAACGACTTTCTCAATGATCTTATCTTAGTATTGAATTATTTTAAAAAATCGTTTCTCTCTTTCCCTAAACTCATCTGAAGTAATTAATTATCATTTCCACTCGTTATCACACTTACCGTAATAACCTAAGCACCTATGAGTCGGAAGGAATCCAGCAAAATATGTTACATTATTCACCTTACTAACTAAACACAATTTTTATCTTCAAATATTCTAACAAATACTACTCAAATTTACTCCGTGAATACTTGGAAATGATCAAAGACAGTACTAACAGGTAACATAACATTCACACCTGCTTCCTAAAGATTACCTGTACCACATATATGTACATACCAGCGTATCTGTGACTGATATATCTTGTTATCTTACAGTCGCAGCGGAGAAATTAACCACATATCAGCGAATACATGACATCTTATAAGTCCAACATAAACATAGCAAGTTACTTACAGTAGCCTGCTATACTATAGTGTTGTATTGGTTTGTCACGTGACGTTATGATAATTATCAATACAGGATGCGTTGGTTGGCTTATACACGACCGTCGCATTTAAAGACCTTACAATAGAATTTATTAGGACCTCATTTGTTATATTTTTTTTTATCTTAGTGGGGCTTTTTTCTTGACGGTTGTTGACAAGGGGTATGGGAGGGAAGGGGGTGGGGGGAGTACACGTAAATTGACGTTAATTTAAAAAAAAAAGTTTTTATAGCAAGAAATTTTTGATAAATTTTGTGGTAATTGATTTGAATTTTTTGTTGTTTCATTAACATTTTTGTTGATTGATTCAAATTTTTTTTGTTTGATTTGTTTTTTGTGTTCTTCTCTTTGAATTCTTGTTTTTAAAAATCTTAATGGAATGGTACAATTTTGCGTACTCGTTCTGCTGCAATGATATTTAGTAGAGGGGGGGGGGGAGGTTGAAGTTGACATAACTAAGCAGGGGAACCACCCCCTTGAAATCTTGACAGGTCAATGGGATCAGAAGGGGGTTAAAAAATGACAAAACTGTCGACGTAATTGACGGACTGTCCCTGTCATAGCTTGTTTCACATTCAGGAAACTGTAGGTTTTGGCTGAATGAAAAATTTCGTGTATTAAAGAAACTGTCTACTCGGAGTGGTCTATATCAATCAAGTGATATATCGATTGGCGTTGGCGATCATGTTTCACCGCAAATCTATATCTCACGTGTTGAGATTTGAGTTTATTTTTAAGCCGAGTTTCTCATATTCTCTCGTACAAAAGTGACAACCCATCCAGCAATTCCTTCTTTGTCATCTACTTGATTCCTCCGTATCCCCTTGATATTTCTGGTGGTTCCGCAATGATCCACTTCTGTTCGTAACATACATGGACAGGATAAATAAGGAAGTGAACCCACGAAACAAATTCACCGCTGCAGGAGCATCAAATGAAGATCATAGCTCACTCAATGAACTGCTATTTGCAGATGATCAATGTTGGATATACTTCTTCTTCTTCTGCGTTCGTTCTCAAACTCCTGCAGATACCGCCGAAGACGGATGTGTCGGGCCATTGGCGCAAAAAACGGCGACAGAACGCATTTCCATTCTCTGGACTACATCCTTCTGGAAATATATTAGGACCATGGTCCTGATACAAGAGATATCCAGTGGGAGTTTGAGAATGAACGCAGAAGAAGAAGAAGAAACTCCTGCAGATTAACAGGATGTAGTCCGGAGAACGGAATGCGTTGTGTCGTAGTTTACATCATTGCTGTGATATCTATGCCGTTCGTCATGAACCATCCGAATTCAGCATTGCTTTGGGTCGCTGAACCTATATGGGATGGGGTAGCCAACTCCATCCCATAACCTCCTTAGTCGCCTTTTACGACATGCGTGGAAGGTAAACAGTGTTGCTATTCTGTGCTCCCCTTTCGAGCCACGGCAACACGGGTGGTTGAATATACGAATCTCAAAAAGAATTACAGCGGCACACACACTTGCTCCATACAACCTGCATACAACACAACATGAAACTAAACACATCTAAAACAGAGATTATGAAGATAAGCAGAACAACAAGCTAGTTAAGTGTATCTGTCAATGGTACAAAACTAAGCAAGTCCCAGAGTTTAAATGCCTAGGAAGCATATTTACGGAGTATGGCAAACTCGACAGAGAGATTGAAAATATGTGCCAAAATAGCCAATATTTGGCTTACCAGTTGCCATCAATACTTAAACACCCATAAATCTGCAAGGCTACAAAACGACAATTGATAAGCAGTATGTACATATACGGTCGGACAGTAGTTTACGTGGCAATCTGATCTGCTGGACAGTAGTTTCCGTGGCAATCTGATCTGCGGGACAGTAGTTTACGTGGCAATCTGATCTGCTGGACAATAGTTTACGTGGCAATCTGATCTGCTGGACAATAGTTTACGTGGCAATCTGATGTGCGGGACAGTAGTTTCCGTGGCAATTTGATCTGCGGGACTATTTTCCCTGGCAATCTGATCTGCTGGACAGTAGTTTACGTGGCAATCTTATGCACCTGGACTGTCAAAAAAATGTTTGTTGCGCATCACAGAAATCCTTTTCTTGTCTAAATGGGACTTCGTGCCAAGACCCTACATTTTCGTCCATCCATCTCTCTCCCCCCTCCTCCCCCCGAACGAAAACAATGAAAATACTTAATTATGCCGTTTCGAATTCTAGATAAGTTGTTGACAAGAAAAGGATGGGTTAAAAAGGATCAAAAATGTGTTGGCAAACGTAAGACAGCACGTAAATGAGTTGTTGACAGTCGTAGCAGCTTCAGGACATAGTCTATTACTGAAAGACCAGCATATTAAAGAGTAGGACAAGCAAGCACTGTTCTAGATGTGCAGCCAACATTGTTTTGAGAGCTTCCAGATCATGTTTGCTTTATAAAAATGGAATCTGGGCCGTGAGGTAGATTTCTTGATATGATGCAAGTCTTCGAAATGCAGTTTCCCTATAAAACGTATTATATTATTTTTCAAATTAGAATACACAATGTGGGTGGTGTGGGGGAATTCAAACACTCCATCAATGAATAATAATATAAGCAACGCAATATGCAGATGGAAATATAAATAAGGAAATACTAAAATTCTGGTAATATTTTTAAAATATTGCGACATTATTTTAAAGGTTTATCATTCGGAAAAAAAATTGTTATTTTAAAATCTAGTAATTCCCAATAATACGTCACAATCAGCGTTACAACTCACCAATTTGAAATAGTACTAGTTCCAAAGACCAGAACATAACAAAAAAACCAGAAAAGCCTAGTTCTTATGTTTGTGTGTATATATATATATATATATATATATATATACAGGCCTTAAATACATCTTAAAAACGATACATTATAAGGGACGATCGACAATTTGTATGTAAAATTCCAATTCATTAATTTTCATGAGATTTATTTTAACGTTTTTGAAAAAATCGATAACGAGAGATTTTCCCCTTTTGAAGTGGTTTAAAAACCCAAGCCCAACTTATATACTTGTTTGATATAATTCCCGTAAATGATGTGATCGATATTCCCTAATCGATGGTAGGAATGTAAGAAATCTCAACTAGATAATGTTTATATATATATATAGTATAACCTTAGTATATCTACTGTATAACTATAGTATATTTTATAACCATTTCTCAAGAACACTACACTAAATAAAACAATTAATAGTATTATTTATAGAGACACTTATTTCCAAGAAAAAAAATGTAAACACATGCACTAAAGTTGCATTATACAAGACTATTATTATTCCATGACTATGCTAGCAGTGCCAAACCTGGACAATAACAGCACAAGACCCAAAAAATTGTGACAGTAGAAAGGACATGTCTGCGAAGAATACTCGGAGTGTCATTAAGAAATATAATTAGAAACGATAACATCAGACCGATAACCAAAACAAGACCAGTATTGGAACACATCAAAAGACAACAGATCAAGTGGTTTTCACACGCTTCCAGACTACCAACAGACAGCATGCCAAAGATGGCCATGACACATAGATATAACGGCTATAAAGTCAGAGGCAGACCATGTAAAAGATGGATCACAGAAATCACAGAAGCAATAGGAACAAGCATACAAACAGCACACAGGAAGGCCATCTCCAGAGAACTCTTCCGCCCCTGACGCCGCAAGACAAACAAGGGCCACAACGTATAGATAGATTAGATAGATAGATAGATGGATGGATGGATGGATAGATAGATGGATGGATGGATGGATGGATGGATGGATGGATGGATGGATGGATGGATAGATAGACTTATAGAGACAAATATTTCATGTGTCTTGTTTTATCAATGACCTTTTTGTTATAACACTAAACGGTACATTAGTCTGTGCGTTTTCTCCAGCCCCATCTGGCCTGTATTTTCTGGGTGAAGATATCCGATCAACACATTCAGATTTATCTGAGAATATCAATAGCCACACAGAAATGTTGAAAACAAAGCAATCCGAACTTCAGATACATAGATGTCATTCTTGATTGATTAACACCGACTTAAACCAGAAAAAAGTTTCTGGCGCAATACTAGTCATGTTTCCAAGATGTTCTTGAAATTCGCAGCGATTTCTATTCATTCCGCACATTGTTCAGTTGAAACTGATAAAATGCTGAAAATATTTAATTAAGCAACGTAATTTTTTTTTAATCATACGAATGTCAAATGGTGGTTGCTGTTGCAGTGGTTTATGGAATCATGTCCTTAGTATCAAACGATAAAATACAAAAGAATTAACCTGACTCATTGTTGAACAATTTGCTTTTGATTGTGAGATAACATCAGTGTACGATTGCAGATCTATAGACAATATCTCTCAGAGATGTTGAAAATATGCACATATATATTTCCTTTAGATCGATGATTTATACATCTGTAATTTTCCACAGTTTGTGGATATTTCTGCTAGTATCACATTTAGTACAGTTCCCCTAATCTCTGTTAGAGATGTAATAAATCGCAGCATCCGTCTTCAGCATGTATTTATAAGGCAGATTCAGCATTTCTCCTGTACAAATCCCTCTGCTTGATACAAGTCAAAATTTATCTCTTCACCTCGTAGGCATTTATGTTAATAAATATATGTGTTATTATAGTAGTTAAAATTTGCTATAGATTACTAAATTACTATTGATTCCGTTCATACTTGGTACTTAGAAGCTGGACTATGGCACAATAATCGCGAAAGCAATAAAGTCATAGAGTGACGTTTTAGAGTGGCTGTAACAGTTTAAAACTCCATGCACTTGACTTATAAACTCTGTTTGGCTTGTGAAACATTTATCAACAATTAATAGACACTTGGCCATTACAGGAAACCCAAAAAATACATTCTTGAAATATACCTCAAGATCCCCATGTCTGATTGAAAAAAATCACAGATCTGTGAGAAAAAGCCAGAGAGTGGTAACGCTTGTGACTTTGTAGCTTTTATTTCACCCCACTTCGGGCTACGTAAAAGCACTAGGCGATCCGGAAATTATTTAAAACCGGAACATGCCATCTTAATATCTTATTGTATTGTATCTAGATCTTCACGTCATTCAAAAAATATTTAAATACCCAATGCTTATTCAATTATATTTATTTGCCGTGTTTAAAGTGAATTTATAGCCCACTTAGAAATGTGTTTTTTTATCTTTGTGGGGGACACTGTCAAACTTTTATTTGAATTTTTGAATAGCTGTCTTATCCAACCACATTTTCAGGTGTTCTCTTATCAGTTCCTAGAATTAGTTTATCCTGTTTCCTTTCTGTTCACGAGATAAAATGTTATCAGCTTTTGAACATTGAATATGTTATTTCTTTTCAATATGTTCAACTTCGAACATTATGCGATTAGTATAACATCGCAATTTGTGCTTGAGGGTTGCCAGTTTGATAAATTTATTATCAAGTATTGAGATTTTGAAACGCAACAGGTCATAAAATATAGGCCCGTGTTTCAAACAGTTACAATTTTTGGATATTAAAAGTTCACAGACTAAAGAACAGGAAAGAAAGTTTAGATGTCTAAGAAAAGCAGCAAACAGAACAGGAAGAGATCACGTGAGGAGTGAAGATATTGATCCAAATGTTGGATCCACGTCCGTGGTCAAATATATTGAAAAACAGAGACTGGAATGGTCGGCAACTTAATGAGAATGAATCCATAATGGTCATCGGTCAGAGCATACAACATAACGAGGAAGACAGTAAGAGGCAGAAGAAGACAAGAACAAGTTGGACTGAAAGTAAGTGTTCAATCAATCAAGTGCCATGCCGAATGGCGTAGGCAATCATGTTTCTCAACAACTCTCTGTCTCTTGTGTTGTCAATAAGCTCAGTTCGTGAATTTCTACCGTGCCACAATACTAGTCCATCTAGCAACGTTTCCCTTTGTCGTCCCCTGTCTATTCACACCTTTATCCTTCCGCGTCCTTTGAATGTATTACTTACGTTCTAAGACGTCACAATATAACTGCATATCAAGCCACCAAACGTACTCTCGCCTGAAAACCGATCCTTATTAAAAATTGCGACGCCTTACAGAAAAAGCAGAGAAAGCCAATAAATAGATAGAAAATGCATTGTATGATTATTTTCTATATTATATATATTATATATTGAAAATATAAAAGTTATATTCACATCGGCTAGCAATGTTATCCAAAGAATTGTTACATTCCCAATTGTTATCAAAACATAACTCATTAACAAAATAATAATTTATGCTAGGGGTTGTCCGTTAATAATATCAATAATTATTTTCTCAAAAAATGGGGTGAAATAAAAGCTAAGAAGTCACAAGCGTTACCACTCTTGGGCTTCTTTTCTTACAGATCTGTGCTTTTTTTCGATCAGACCTGAGAATCTGAGGTTATTTTCCAAGAATGTAGTTTTTTTAAATTTTGTGGGTCTATTTAATGGTCAATGTTAAATAATTATTTTCCAATTTATTTACCGATGTCCTACACCATTATCACCAATTACCAATACTTCTAGGACACTCCCTACTGTATTACGTCATATAATTTTTTACCCTCTTGTCCCTCTTACCCACACAACCCTCCCCCCACACCCCCTCATTTTCCTGTTAATAAGGAAGAAAATTAGCAGATAAATTAGGAACACTACATGATAGATATTACTTTCTTTAAAAAAGAAATATTTGAAATTGATATCCATGGTGGTTTCTTTATCATTTAAGAAGGGTGTGTGCTTCCATGGTTGTTTCTCTGTTATTTAACATGGTTTTGTGCTTCCATGGTGGTTTCTCTGTTATTTAAGAAGGTTTAGTGGTTCCATGGTGGTTTATCTGTTATTTAAGAAGGGTTTGTGCTTCCATTGTGGTTTCTTTGTCATTTAAGAAGGGGTTGTGCTTCCATGGTGGTTCCTTTGTCATTTAAGAAGGGTTTGTGCTTCCATGGTGGTTTCTTTGTCATTTAAGAAGGGTTTGTGCTTCCATGGTGGTTTCTTTGTCATTTAAGAAGGGTTTCTGCTTCCATGGTTGTTTCTTTGTCATTTAAGAAGGGTTTGTGCTTCCATTGTGGTTTCTCTGTCATTTAACAAGGTTTGTGCTTCCATGGTGGTTTCTCTGTCATTTAACAAGGTTTGTGCTTCCATGGTGGTTTCTCTGTCATTTAACAAGGTTTGTGCTTCCATGGTGGTTTCTTTGTCATTTAACAAGGTTTGTGCTTCCATGGTGGTTTCTCTGTCATTTAACAAGGTTTGTGCTTCCATGGTGGTTTCTTTGTCATTTAACATGGGTTTGTGCTTTTATAGTGGTTTCTCTGTCATTTAACAAGGTTTGTGCTTCCATGGTGGTTTCTCTGTCATTTAACAAGGTTTGTGCTTCCATGGTTGTTTCTTTGTCATTTAAGAAGGGTTTGTGCTTCCATTGTGGTTTCTCTGTCATTTAACAAGGTTTGTGCTTCCATGGTGGTTTCTTTGTCATTTAACAAGGTTTGTGCTTCCATGGTGGTTTCTTTGTCATTTAACAAGGTTTGTGCTTCCATGGTGGTTTCTTTGTCATTTAACATGGGTTTGTGCTTTTATAGTGGTTTCTCTGGCTTATAAAGGATGAAATTTTAGACCTACATTATGATCTTAAAGTTAACACATAAAGTATAGTGGAACTCCTCTATAACGAATACATTTATAACATACTCCGCTAATTAACAAGACTTTAACATTGTAATCCCTCTATAACGGTTACATGTATAACAAACTTCCGTATTTAACATTTAACAGCACGGTTACAGTGTAGTTCTTCTATAACGAATACATTTATAACAATCTTTCTTATTTAACAACATCTGTACACTGTAATCCCTATAAAGATAATGCATTAATATAAACGATCGTATTTAGCAACACTTTTACTGTGTAATCGATTTATAGCGAATACATATGTAACATATTTCCATATTCTGCAAGATTTTTAATTTGCAATCTCTCTAAAGCGAATAAATTCATAACATTTTTCCGTGCTTATCAACATTTTTACAGTGCAGTTCATCAATAGAGAATAAATTCATATCATTTTTCCGTATTTAACAACATTTTCACAGGGTGGTCCCTCTATGTCGAATATATTTATAACATGTTTCCGTATTTAAGAATATTTTTCAGTGTTATTCCTCTTTAGCGAATACGTTTATAGCATATTTTGACACTTATTAGCGTATATTAAGTGTTAATTTATACATTAACAACACTTTTACAGTGAGTTGTGTTAAAAATGATACTTTTTCAGTCGCAAGGGGGGGGGGGAGGGGGGAGGGGAGATAGTGGGGAAGATGCGTTTATCTAAAAAGAGAAATATTTCATATCCCATTTTTACGAGATTCCTGCAGAAAAACGTTAAATGGATGAGGAAGGTTGCCCACCTTTTGGATACGTTTCTAGTACTAAAAGGTATATTCTGGTTTCATAAGGAGAAGGGATTAAATCCATCTTTACGGGATTGAGTGGAACCACTCTGTGGAGCATACAATGTTCCAAAGGAACAATACTTTTCAGAACTCGAGGATGGAAAGAGAAAAGGTGGACAGAGAACATACTGAAATCATAACATCAAGTAAAGGCCTGGGCGCAATTCTTCTACACTCCTCCGAATGTCTGAGGATATAAATGTTGGCATCCTTTTTTTGCAAATGTCTCCAGTTTGTCACTCCTACTTCGCTAACGGGTTATGTGTCTCCCTTATGTGGTTTTTTTTATTTATTACATCTGATTTATAATATTATCTAAATGTTTTTATTTAGAGCCGGACCAAATTTTATGCATGAATTTGGCTCTTTAATCCGCCGAAGACGGATGTGAAGGAACATCGGCCGGGAAAAAAACTACGACACAATTCATTTTCATTCTCTGGACTACATTCTGTAGGAAATCAAGTAGAACTATTATTCTGCTACAAGAAAGATCTTGAAGGAGATTGATAATGAAATCTGAAGAAAAAGACGGTTTACAACCTGGCTGGCCTTTTCAAGGTGAATAACACGGTACACCTGCACCCGTCTCAAATTCAGCTATCAATCAGTTGTAGAAATATAACCACTTTCCTGATTTTACGAAGACTAACTAGGATGTAACCTCTTATCGATAGTAATCTACATTTATCAAACGTCTCATATGTCTATAGCTTTATGTAGAGCATACGGTCTACTCGAGCATGTAATCTCCATCAAAAACCAGCACTGACAATCAAACAACCCTAAGTTAGTAATACGGATATCAAAGTTGTAAGGACGTCATCCGATATTAGAATTCATTTGATGCCATCCAATCTATTCAAATTATACAATGAAATAATAATAATAAGAAATAATAATATAAATAATAAGAAGAAATAATAATAAGAAATAATAATAGTAGTCATGCAAGGTATATCAGGTGTAAAAAATAGTGACAACAGAAATGACATGTCAACGAAGAATACTCGGAGTGTACATAAAGAGACATAATTAGAAACGATAACATTAGACTGATAACCAAAACAATACCAGTATTGGAACATATAAAAGGCAACAGATCAAGTGGTTTTCACACGCTTCCAGACTACCGACAGATAGCCATAAGACATAACGGATATAAAGCCAGAGACAGACCATGTAAAAGATGGATCAAAGAAGCCACCGGAACATGCTTACAAACAGCACACAAGAAGGCCATCTCAAGAGAACTCTTCCACCCTTGACGCCGCAAGGCAAACAAGGGCCACATCGTATAGATAGATATATAGATAGACAGACAGACAGACAGAAAGACATATAGAATAGATAGACAGACGGACGGACGAGTGGACGGACAGACAGACAGACAGACAGACAGACAGACAGACAGACCGACCGACCAACCAACCGACCGACCGACCGACCGACAGACAGACAGACAGACAGATAGATAGACAGACAGACAGCCAGATCGACAGACAGACAGACAGACATGTAGGTCGGTAGGTAGGTAGGTAGGTAGATAGGTGGATAGATAGATAGATAGATAGATAGATAGATAGATAGATAGATAGATAGATAGATAGATAGATAGATAGATAGATAGATAGATAGATAGATAGATAGATAGATAGATAGATAGATAGATAGATAGATAGATAGATAGATAGATAGATAGATAGATAGATAGATAGATAGATAGATAGATAGATAGATAGATAGATAGATAGATAGATAGATAGATAGATAGATAGATAGATAGATAGATAGATAGATAGATAGATAGATAGATAGATAGATAGATAGATAGATAGATAGATAGATAGATAGATAGATAGATAGATAGATAGATAGATAGATAGATAGATAGATAGATAGATAGATAGATAGATAGATAGATAGATAGATAGATAGATAGATAGATAGATAGATAGATAGATAGATAGATAGATAGATAGATGATAGATAGATAGATAATGAAGCATGGGTGAAACAACCCGTAGAAAGAGTAGAGTGTAATAGCGAAGAAAATACAGATGAACCAACAAACCGACGCGACAAACCGCAACAGACCCATCCCTGATGGAACCGCGGTCCCAGTCCCAAGGTGTAACAGCCCTCCAACACACAAACCGCAACTTGGCGAGTCACTTTAGCCCTAGTCCCTGGGTGGTGCCCCTGCCGAACCACCACACCGGAGAGCAACAGTATCAAGGAGAGTAGCATGATGATATAAGGATAGGGAAAAGGCAAAAGGAAGGATTGTAGAAGCAGGGCGACAAAAGGAAGGATTGTAGAAGCAGGGCGACAAATGGAGGTAGAGTTAGTTATTGAAAGTATAGCTTGTCATTAATGACATGGGGCTTAAGAGTACCGAGATTATGAATAAGGCGGTTCTCTAATAAGAAACATTGCCGGTCACCTACGTGGCAAGAGAGAGGGCCAGTGACTTGAATTTCCTGTGCAACACGTTGAGATATGCTGTTGAATTGGAGGGCCACAGGAGAAGATCCATAATTACGGATATCCCGTAAGTGTTCGACAAACCTAGTGGTCAAGAATCTGCCTGACTTACCAATGTACATCAGGTTGCAGCGTTTGCAAGTAATAACGTACACGACGATGTGTGAGATGTTATCAGCGCGTAGTCCGCAGAATGAAATGTGTTATATTGTTGACTTTAGCTTTGTTGCGATATTGTCGGATTTCAAAGCGGCTTCAAGATTCAGCGTGGACTTAAGTATCATATTGTATCAAAATAAGATTTCATTCTGCTCCTCGGAAAAAGGCACAACCGACTCCCCAGCTACATGTATACAAAGTTTACGATTGGCAACACTGCCATGTGGACATGTGAACAAGCCCCTCAGACAGCAAGAGATATCTCGACTGGCAACACTGCCATGTGGACATGTGAACAAGCACCTCAGGCAGCAAGAAATATAACGATTGGCAACACTGCAATGTGGACATGTGAACAGGCACCTCAGACAGCAAGAAATATAACGATTGGCAACACTGCAATGTGGACATGTGAACCAGCATCTCAGATAGCAAGAAATATCACGATTGGCAACACTGCAATGTGGATATGTGAAAAAGCACCTCAGGTAGCAAGAAATATAAAGATTGGCAACACTGCAATGTGGACATGTGAACAGGCACTGTCTTAAGGAATGTCCGGAATATGAAACGCTGAAGAAAATATACTGGCCCAGAGCGACAACAGTGGATGAAAAACTCTACAAAACAAAATCAAGCTTGTAGAAGCAACAAAACTCAAAATATATTACACATCCCATACGAACGAAAGAAATTAATTTTAATATAAATACTTCTCCTTTCAGGGCCAGATAAATGGAACACATTATATGGAACAAAACAACAGTTCACAAACACATGCATATATCACACAATGGTATTGGGTCAAAGGGCATGGGCCCATGGACCGCTGGATCAGCAACTATGTAAATAATTCGTGTAAGGAAGGTCTGCGAGTCTTACCAGTGGACTACCAGGGTTATGATCGTGTAGCAATTTACTTGTAGTAGATTATGTGACTATGTAGTGAAGCTTTCTTTCAGTAAGGTTTTGAAATAGTGTTTTCTGAAGGGTTTCTGCGGCAGGGTTTTATGGGGCAGTGTGTTCTATAGCAGGGTTTTCTGGAGCAGGGTTTTCCGTAGCAGGGTTCTCTGGCGCAGGGATTTCTGGAGAATTTTTTTTATTAGCAACGTATTCTGAAAATGGGAATTTATAGCAGTGTTTTTGTAGAAGGGATTTTATAGAAGGGTTTTCTGGAGAAGGGTTTTCTGTAGCAGGATATTCTGGTGAAGGGTTTCTTCAACAGGGTTTTATGAGGCTGGGTTTCCTATAGCATGATTTTCTGCAGAAGGGTTTCCAGGAACAGGGTTTCTTTTAGCACGGTTGTTTGAAAAAGTTTCCTATAGCAGAATTTTCGGGAGAAAGATTGTCTGCAGAATCGGTTTCCTCAAAAATATTTTAAAGAAACTTTTTCTATAGCATATTTTTTTGCAGCAGGTTTTTCTGTAGCAGGGTTTTCTATAACAGGGTTTCCTGGATCAGGCTTTTCTGTAGCAGGGTTTTCTGGAACTGGGATTTTGAAGAAGGTTTTATGAATAAGAGTTTTCTGAAGCAGGGCTTTTTATAGCAGGGTGTTCTGAGGCAGGGTTTTTGGAGAAGGATTTTTATAGCAGGGTTTTCTGGGGCATGTTTTTTTCCATAGTTGTGTTTTCTAGAGGATGGTTTTCTGATGCACAGCTCTCTGAATCAAGGTTTTCTGGAGCAGCGTTTTCTAGATCAGGGTTTTCTAAAACACGGTTAATGGGTCTGGGTTTTCTGGAGCAGGATTTTCTGAAGCACGGTTACTGGGTCAGGGTTTTCTGGAGGAGGATTTTCTGAGTGATGAAATCTGGAGAGAGATTAGGAACATAGTGAAATCATTTCATCTCCTATTATTTTAGGATAAATTCCTATACATGTGAAATACAAATTTCTATACATGTGAAATACAAATTTCTATACATGTGAAATATAAACTCCTATACATTTTACATATGAATTTTTAGCTTGACCCTCGACAATATAAGACTAGGGTAAACAAGCTTCCTCAGAAGATTTATTTGACTATTCACTTGATTTTCATTGGCTGTCAACCGAAGTATAATCATAGTGACCAATTAAATTCACTGGTATGGTCGAATAAGTCATTAAGGAGGTGTGTTTTCTCATTTGCCAATAGATATTATACCGTCGATGGTCTTGATGTTTAGATATTTGTATATTTCATGGTTTAGTTAATGGCACGATAACGTAGGGTTTTAAACAAATCTCGTTTAAATCTCGTTTAAACAAATCTCGTTTAAATCTCGTTTAAACAAATCTCGTTTACAATACTCCTTTTTATCTATAAATTTATGAGAGTTTTCTGTGAATACTTGCAAAACTGGTTGTAAAGTCATTTGAAACATTCACATCGGAATAGATAGAACATAAGTCCTTCTCCAATATATGCCCTGCTCGATAGATTTGTTTCTGCTCTTTATTCGCTGGGGAAATAAATTATATGCAAAGTGACCAATCACTAGTTGTATTATTCAAGATAAGTGACGCTATGTGAAATCAGCACCGTTATATGTAAGAGTAGGGTCTGGTTTCTCCACACCTTCTTTCACACCTGCTCACACCTAAGAATGTAATGCTTTGTTATGAAGTCACCAACCTACAAGGGATGTATTTGTCTATGTATGGTAAAAAGCAAATAATGTTTCGCCATTTTGCCTGCAGACATATACTCATATATACTTTCCCTGCAGACACATACCCATATATACTTTCCCCGCAGACACATACCCATATATACTTTCCCTGCAGACACATACCCATATATACTTTATCTACAGACATATACTCATATATACTTTCCCTGCAGACACATAATCATATATACTTTATCTGCAGACACATATCTGCAGAAACGTAACCCGTCTATGAAGGAAAGAATCGATGCCTTTAGGATACGATGGTAGTGTAGGTCCAGGGAACCTCCTTGCGTCTATGAATGAGAGAATCGGTCTTGCTGATCAAGTCTTTACTTCATTGGGATAGTCACGTCGTCCGCATGCCATACGAGTGTACTCCAAAGAGATTGTTCTACGGGAAACTTGTGTGTAGGTAAGAGATCACGTGGAGGTTAAAAAGTAATTGAAATACTACTTGAATACATCTCTTGATCCTTTCAGCATTGTCCCACACTCTTGGGGGAAATCACAAACGTGATCAAAATGAATAGTAGAAACTGACAGCTAGTCCTCCTCTAGGCTCTATTCCTGTTCACACCATAACGGGGTTTTCCGATCCTGGAATGATTTTTCCAAACATCTGAGAACTCACAAGCACCAAATCTAATTTACTTTCATCAATGTCATGTATCTATCTATAAACCGCGGCGTCCTCCGATATCATCATCACCATCAGGTGCCATGCCGGCTGGCGTAGGCGGTCATGTCTCTCCACAGCTCTCTGTCCACAGTATTATGTATCAAAGTCGTTGTTGTTTCCCTGCCGTGCCAGGATGTCAAACTGTCTAATATTTTCTCACGTTGTCGCCCTCTGCCTCTGTTGCCTTCAATTTTGTCTGTTGTGACTATGTTCTCTAAACCTGCCTGTCTCATGAAGTGGCCAAAAAATAAAGAAGGATCTCTTTTTCTTATATTGTTGATCAAGGTCCGCTTCGCATTTGACTCCCTCAACACCTCTACATTAGTTTTTCCTCCGATATAGACCTCTCAATAGAAAGTAAGCAAGACTTCATTCGTGGCGATTGTGATTATTGTCGTGATTTTCGTTTGGCACTATTTATATACTTGTAGTCGCGTGCCAAAATAAATCCATAGTTGACCAACTAAAGCACGGAAATTGTCAAAAATCAGCCTTTCAATTCATGTTTACTTTCTACACAGAGGTCTTTATTGTTGTCGTCACGTATAAACTCGTAAGCCGTCAGGGTCGTATCGATACCACATTGACTACATCTACATAAAGTCTCGATACCACATTGACTACATCTACATAAAGTCTATCAGCGATTTCTATCATTAACGATGCAAACGTGAGGAAAAATCTTGACATGTTCAGTCTTTCATATTATCTGTTAATGCCTATTCCTTGCTATCCTCTTCTTCTTGCACCTTCGACTGTTTGCTGTATTGTTGTTTTTGGCATACAATTTTGTCGGCACACATCTTCAAAAAAAGAAAATTGTCGTTTAACTATTGAATAGTAAGTAATTATGAAGTAAAATTGTAAATATGAGCCTCTATGTATTGAAAGTAATGGCTCTTATGAGCCTCTATGTATTGTAAGGAATGGCTCCTATGAGCCTCTATGTATTGAAAGTAATGGCTCCTATGAGCCTCTATGTATTGAAAGTAATGGCTCCTATGAGCCTCAATGTATTGAAAGTAATGGCTCCTATGAACCTCTATGTATTGAAAGTAATGGCTCCTATGAACTTCTATGTATTAAAAGTAATGGCTCCTATGAGCTTCTATGTATTGCAAGTAATGGCTCCTATGAACCTCTATGTATTGAAAGTAATGGCTCCTATGAACCTCTATGTATTGCAAGTAATGGCTCCTATGCACTTCTATGTATTGCAAGTAATGGCTCCTATGAACCTCTATGTATTGAAAGTAATGGCTCCTATGAACCTCTATGTATTGAAAGTAATGGCTCCTATGAACTTCTATGTATTAAAAGTAATGGCTCCTATGAGCTTCTATGTATTGCAAGTAATGGCTCCTATGAACCTCTATGTATTGAAAGTAATGGCTCCTATGAACCTCTATGTATTGCAAGTAATGGCTCCTATGCACTTCTATGTATTGCAAGTAATGGCTCCTATGAACCTCTATGTATTGCAAGTAATGGCTCCTATGCACTTCTATGTATTGCAAGTAATGGCTCCTATGAACCTCTATGTATTGAAAGTAATGGCTCCTATGAACCTCTATGTATTGAAAGTAATGGCTCCTATGAACTTCTATGTATTAAAAGTAATGGCTCCTATGAGCTTCTATGTATTGCAAGTAATGGCTCCTATGAACCTCTATGTATTGAAAGTAATGGCTCCTATGAACCTCTATGTATTGCAAGTAATGGCTCCTATGCACTTCTATGTATTGCAAGTAATGGCTCCTATGAACCTCTATGTATTGAAAGTAATGGCTCCTATGAACCTCTATGTATTGAAAGTAATGGCTCCTATGAGCCTCTATGTATTGAAAGTAATGGCTCCTATGAGCCTCAATGTATTGAAAGTAATGGCTCATATGAACCTCTATGTATTGAAAGTAATGGCTCCTATGAACCTCTATGTATTGCAAGTAATGGCTCCTATGCACTTCTATGTATTGCAAGTAATGGCTCCTATGAACCTCTATGTATTGAAAGTAATGGCTCCTATGAACTTCTATGTATTAAAAGTAATGGCTCCTATGAGCTTCTATGTATTGCAAGTAATGGCTCCTATGAACCTCTATGTATTGAAAGTAATGGCTCCTATGAACCTCTATGTATTGCAAGTAATGGCTCCTATGCACTTCTATGTATTGCAAGTAATGGCTCCTATGAACCTCTATGTATTGAAAGTAATGGCTCCTATGAGCCTCTATGTATTGAAAGTAATGGCTCCTATGAGCCTCAATGTATTGAAAGTAATGGCTCATATGAACTTCTATGTATTAAAAGTAATGGCTCCTATGAGCTTCTATGTATTGCAAGTAATGGCTCCTATGAACCTCTATGTATTGCAAGTAATGGCTCCAATGAACCACTATGTATTGAAAGTAATGGCTCCTATGAACCACTATGTATGCAAATTTTATTTCTTATGTACAATGTCATAGTGATATTCCAAGAAGGAACATATTAACCTTAGATGTAAATAGCTTGGCATTAATCTAAAAATATTTCGTGACAAAGTCAAGTATCTACATTTCAATTATAAAACCACATTACTTTCATGTTATGGACAAGATAACAATAATTTAGTTGTATAGAAGAGAATTAGAGCGTGGATTTCATGGGATTATCCACGATAAATCAAGTGTGTCAGCGATAACCCAACTACCCGGAAGTACAGTGTTTGTACTAACGTAGGAAAATGAAATAATTAAGTAAAACAAATGAAATTACATTAATACATTCTTCTTCTTACGGTGCATGCTGTGTAGAATTCATTATTACGTCTTTTCACACACTTTTATTGTATGTGCTGTTAATCATTTCCTCTTACAGTCCATGCTGTGTGATATTGGTTATCGTGTCTTTCCAGAACATTCTATTTCATGTGCTGTCAATTATTTCCGATAACGATGATCACCCATGCCACAATGCTAGGTTGTCTAGCTTCTTCTCTCGTGATATTTTCCTACCAAATGGTCTGCATGTCTGTAGTCGATCGATAGGAACTTACTTACGACTAACTGCTCAACGGAATTTCCCGTTCTCTGGAGTATTTCAATTACTTATCAGCGAATAATTGGCTTATTCGCTGATTCCGAGAGCGTCACGTTTCTTGGCTCATGCCTCTGAAGATTAAGCACTTTGAGCATAGCTTTGTCACCTAACAATGACCAGCAATCAGCCAAATTACCTAACGCTGTGTGGATCATAGCGTATACTTATTCTTGGAGAATGACTTGAACCAAAACTGTCACCAGTAAAAGCCATGTAAGAAAGTACAGGAAGTAAACAAGACCTGAAAGACTGGTTTTTTTACTATTTCCATGCGTTTCGTTGGTCTGCAGTGGCTTTTTTTAGTATGCGACTCTGGAGAATATAAAAAGTGACCACCTAAAATGCACCACAATAATAAAAAATGTCACGAATAAAGTATTGTTTACGTTATGTTGACAGGTCTATCTGGAACCGTTTGAACCAACCACACACGACCGGGAATTTCCGCTGCTCGTTAGGCCTTTAGATTCAAGTACGACGTGACGGTCTTCACGTGTCTCCTATATTTGGGGGCTAGCCTGTTAGAACTTACAATAGAAATCTAATCTTACATTCTCTGAGTTCCCCGTTTGTTTTCTTTTTTTATATAACATTCTATCATGAAGTATATGCAACCATCTTTCTTCTGTTTCGTTCTTTCTCAAACCTACACATTAATATGGGGTAGACCGAAGATCGAAATACATTGTTCCTGTTTTGCAACCTGACTTCAATATCTGCGTCTGCTACGTGACCCATCCAACTTCAGCATGTTTTCTAGGTCACTTTAACCTATAAAACATATAACAGGCAGCTCTACCTCCGACAGCAACTTAGTCGCCTTTTACGATAAGTATGGCAGATAACGATTAACAGTGTCACAATGCACATTGTTATATTATTCTCTCCTTCCATTTTCGGCTCCAGCAACACACGTGCGATATAAGTGTTACAGTATGCGTTTTCTTTATTACGTTGTCGCTGTTAATTCTTTGTTATTCATTCGAATGAAGGCTTATTTTATTCGAAACGTCTTCTGACTTTGTTTCTCGTTACTGGTACATGGTCTTCAGTCTTCAGGTAAATTGGGTTCCATGGCAGCAACTTGCCATCGGGGTTGAATATGACTCGTCATGTACAATGCCGCTTGTATTGTTAGGTCAAGATAAACAGAAAAAGATAGGTGTGTTACCAAAATAAAACATAAAACAACTTAACAACGAGATACAGGGACCATCAATTGTTAGGTGTAGTAGCCAGTTCAATTCCATGTTGGAGGAGCAGTCGTTTTAGGCAAGATATTACAACACAGATTTTTGTGTGTACGGAAGTGGTTTTGAACCTATCACGATGTAACCCAGTGATAGTAAGCAACCAAGCGGCACAGCATCCGCGCTCCTCAATTTCTAGTAACATTTTAAACCGATTTCCTTTTATGTTTTTCAGGCTTTATTTATTTTGTTAAATAAATTATACTATACACGTCATGTAATTTTGTGTCCTGCTTCGTGCAGGTTTGCTGATACACTCCAGAGGTTTTTTGTCGTCTGAACGAACCGTTATATTTATCCGTAATGCTGATACGTTGGCTCGACGACAATAGTGCAAAAAACGTCTGCTTCTGCTCATGGACTCTACGTAATTAACTAGTTAATATGACAGCATTAATTTTCATACAGTCCAGGAATACACTCCATGACATATCTTGTCCAGGAATACACTCCATGACATATCTTGTCCAGGAATACACTCCATGACATATCTTGTCCAGGAATACACTCCACGACATATCTTGTCCAGGAATACACTCCACGACATATCTTGTCCAGGAATACACCCCACGACATATCTTGTCCAGGAATACACTCCACGACATATCTTGTCCAGGAATACACTCCACGACATATCTTGTCCAGGAATACACTCCATGACATATCTTGTCCAGGAATACACTCCACTCCACGACATATCTTGTCCAGGAATACACTCCACGACATATCTTGTCCAGGAATACACTCCACGACATATCTTGTCCAGGAATACACTCCACGACATATCTTGTCCAGGAATACACTCCACGACATATCTTGTCCAGGAATACACTCCACGACATATCTTGTCCAGGAATACACTCTACGACATATCTTGTCCAGGAATACACTCCATGACATATCTTGTCCAGGAATACACTCCACGACATATCTTGTCCAGGAATACACTCCACGACATATCTTGTTCAGGAATACACTCCACTCCACGACATATCTTGTCCAGGAATACACTCCACGACATATCTTGTCCAGCAATACACTCCACGACATATCTTGTCCAGCAATACACTCCACGACATATATTGTCCAGGAATACACTCCACGACATATCTTGTCCAGGAATACACTCCACGACATATCTTGTCCAGGAATACACTCCACGACATATCTTGTCCAGGAAGTCTGAATCATCCTGGTTTTTTGTGTGTGTGTAGCATATCCTTTACAGGACGTAGCTATCCTTCACACGGACTACTGCCCAGGTTAGAAAAGGGGCACGCCTCTCCAAAAGAGAGGCAATCTCATTAACTACCTACAAACTCAAACGTTTTCAGACGTCCCTTACCAATTTCTTGATGTTAATTATAGACATCCCCCAAAGGCTCTGACATAGACAAAGCAGCTACACGGGCTAAGTTGTGACAGGTATCTTGTTTTAGATTTCATTTTACTCATGGATGTATTAGTGTTTACCTGTGGTTACCTGTATCAAACAAAAACGGCCATTTATAGTGAGAATTAGTTAGTTACTTGTTTGTTTGAATTGAATTAATGTTGAAGTTAATGTTGATTTATCGCATATTAACTTCATTTTAGTGTTGTTATTCATGTTATCTTTATGTAAGTATTTATATTTCTTGCGACAGTGAATATGTAATTGGGGTTTATTGTTATATACCTTTTTATCTTTTACATTTTCTGTTGTGCGTAGATGTTGGTATATTTTAGAGGGGGCGGGGGTAAGCTGAGTAGCGCACAGAAAACATTGGTTGTCACCTTCTAGTGTCCCGTGGCTCGTCCCACTCCGGGACAAATTTTCTTTCATTTTGCAAAAGCAGCGACATTGATGCTGGATATGTCACTCGTGAAGTCACGTTTGTCACCGTGTCACGTTGTTAGCATGATTTATTTATAAATATTTCTAAAGGGGTGTTTACAGTTTACGACAAATTTATCATGAACCCTCTTGTGAACAGACTCAAGAATTTATCATGAACCCTCTTGTGAACAGATTGTCAAGAATTCAAGGACTGTTTTCACTGCTTAATGATGTAACAAATTAAACCCCACCCCCATCCCTTTACTAACTATTTTTATTGAGAACAAAATATGAAAGAATTACGTGATTTAAAAAAAATTGTTACGAAATCCAACTTCTAATTCCAACGATTTAATTTGTATATAATATTTTGTTTTGGTTGATGTCCACTTTTGTGATGTGCCCCCCCCCCATCCCTTGTCAGCAACTGTTATATTGTTTTCAGATTTCCTATAATTATTGATATAATTAATTGACACCCCCTAGCCTTTACATAAATTTTTTACTGTTCGTGTCTTCTGATTTTTTTTGGGTGTTGTGCCAGAATTTTGACTTTCTCTGTGTACTGCGTTTCCTTATCCGTTCTCATATTCTGTATTTAACCCCTTAACTACTGAGGTGTTTTTAAGGATAAGATGAAAAGCAACCAACATTTTGCGGAGATCCTCCTCTTCAGCTTCTATGGGAATAAATATCTTTTTATTATAAGTGTCAAGATGAATTGTTTCTATAGAAAATTAAGAAGACGATCTCAGCAAAATGACAGCAACCATTCATCGTATCCTTAAGGATACCTCAGTTGCTATGGGGTTTTAATAAGCAGGATACAATTATATTGAATTACGTTATGGGTTTTTTAATAAGCAGGATACAACTATATTGAGTTAAGTTATGGGTTGTTTAATAAGCCGAATACAAATTAGAGAACCGTGTGTATATTCAATTATCAATAATGTCTGCAGGTCATTATTAGCTCTCTGCGGCAAAATGAAAAGTGTTTCCATCCCAGACTCAATAAATCTATCGCAGTGTAGCGTTCCAGTTCGATGCTGGTTCATCCGTCTCTTCGCATATCTATTGTTTCTCTCTTGTCATATCTATTGTTTCTCTCTTGTCATATCTATTGCTTCTCTCTTGTCATATCTATTGTTTCTCTCTTGTCATATCTATTGTTTCTCTCTTGTCATATCTATTGCTTCTCTCTTGTCATATCTATTGTTTCTCTCTTGTCATATCTATTGCTTCTCTCTTGTCATATCTATTGCTTCTCTCTTGTCATATCTATTGCTTCTCTCTTGTCATATCTATTGCTTCTCTCTTGTCATATCTATTGCTTCTCTCTTGTCATATCTATTGCTTCTCTCTTCGCATATCTATTGCTTCTCTCTTGTCATATCTATTGCTTCTCTCTTGTCATATCTATTGCTTCTCTCTTGTCATATCTATTGCTTCTCTCTTGTCATATCTATTGTTTCTCTCTTGTGTCATATCTATTGCTTCTCTCTTGTCATATCTATTGTTTCTCTCTTGTCATATCTATTGCTTCTCTCTTGTCATATCTATTGCTTCTCTCTTGTCATATCTATTGTTTCTCTCTTGTCATATCTATTGCTTCTCTCTTGTCATATCTATTGCTTCTCTCTTGTCATATCTATTGTTTCTCTCTTGTGTCATATCTATTGCTTCTCTCTTGTCATATCTATTGCTTCTCTCTTGTCATATCTATTGTTTCTCTCTTGTGTCATATCTATTGCTTCTCTCTTGTCATATCTATTGTTTCTCTCTTGTCATATCTATTGCTTCTCTCTTGTCATATCTATTGCTTCTCTCTTGTCATATCTATTGTTTCTCTCTTGTGTCATATCTATTGCTTCTCTCTTGTCATATCTATTGTTTCTCTCTTGTCATATCTATTGCTTCTCTCTTGTCATATCTATTGCTTCTCTCTTGTCATATCTATTGCTTCTCTCTTGTCATATCTATTGCTTCTCTCTTGTCATATCTATTGCTTCTCTCTTCGCATATCTATTGCTTCTCTCTTGTCATATCTATTGCTTCTCTCTTGTCATATCTATTGCTTCTCTCTTGTCATATCTATTGCTTCTCTCTTGTCATATCTATTGTTTCTCTCTTGTGTCATATCTATTGCTTCTCTCTTGTCATATCTATTGTTTCTCTCTTGTCATATCTATTGCTTCTCTCTTGTCATATCTATTGCTTCTCTCTTGTCATATCTATTGTTTCTCTCTTGTCATATCTATTGCTTCTCTCTTGTCATATCTATTGCTTCTCTCTTGTCATATCTATTGTTTCTCTCTTGTGTCATATCTATTGCTTCTCTCTTGTCATATCTATTGCTTCTCTCTTGTCATATCTATTGTTTCTCTCTTGTGTCATATCTATTGCTTCTCTCTTGTCATATCTATTGTTTCTCTCTTGTCATATCTATTGCTTCTCTCTTGTCATATCTATTGCTTCTCTCTTGTCATATCTATTGTTTCTCTCTTGTGTCATATCTATTGCTTCTCTCTTGCCATATCTATTGTTTCTCTCTTGTCATATCTATTGCTTCTCTCTTCGCATATCTATTGCTTCTCTCTTGTCATATCTATTGCTTCTCTCTTGTCATATCTATTGCTTCTCTCTTGTCATATCTATTTCTTCTCTCTTGTCATATCTATTGCTTCTCTCTTCGCATATCTATTGCTTCTCTCTTGTCATATCTATTGTTTCTCTCTTGTCATATCTATTGCTTCTCTCTTGTCATATCTATTGCTTCTCTCTTCGCATATCTATTGCTTCTCTCTTGTCATATCTATTGCTTCTCTCTTGTCATATCTATTGCTTCTCTCTTGTCATATCTATTGCTTCTCTCTTGTCATATCTATTGCTTCTCTCTTCGCATATCTATTGCTTCTCTCTTGTCATATCTATTGCTTCTCTCTTCGCATATCTATTGCTTCTCTCTTGTCATATCAATTGCTTCTCTCTTGTCATATCTATTGCTTCTCTCTTGTCATATCTATTGCTTCTCTCTTGTCATATCTATTGCTTCTCTCTTCGCATATCTATTGCTTCTCTCTTGTCATATCTATTGCTTCTCTCTTCGCATATCTATTGCTTCTCTCTTGTCATATCTATTGCTTCTCTCTTGTCATATCTATTGCTTCTCTCTTGTCATATCTATTGCTTCTCTCTTGTCATATCTATTGTTTCTCCCTTCACATATCTATTGCTTCTCTCTTGTCATATCTATTGCTTCTCTCTTGTCATATCTATTGCTTCTCTCTTGTCATATCTATTGCTTCTCTCTTGTCATATCTATTGCTTCTCTCTTGTCATATCTATTGCTTCTCTCTTGTCATATCTATTGCTTCTCTCTTCGCATATCTATTGCTTCTCTCTTGTCATATCTATTGCTTCTCTCTTGTCATATCTATTGCTTCTCTCTTGTCATATCTATTGTTTCTCCCTTCACATATCTATTGCTTCTCTCTTGTCATATCTATTGCTTCTCTCTTGTCATATCTATTGCTTCTCTCTTCGCATATCTATTGCTTCTCTCTTGTCATATCTATTGCTTCTCTCTTGTCATATCTATTGCTTCTCTCTTCACATATCTATTGCTTCTCTCTTGTCATATCTATTGCTTCTCTCTTGTCATATCTATTGCTTCTCTCTTGTCATATCTATTGCTTCTCTCTTGTCATATCTATTGCTTCTCTCTTGTCATATCTATTGCTTCTCTCTTGTCATATCTACTGCTTCTCTCTTCGCATATCTATTGCTTCTCTCTTGTCATATCTATTGCTTCTCTCTTGTCATATCTATTGCTTCTCTCTTGTCATATCTATTGCTTCTCTCTTCGCATATCTATTGCTTCTCTCTTGTCATATCTATTGCTTCTCTCTTGTCATATCTATTGCTTCTCTCTTGTCATATCTATTGCTTCTCTTTTCACATATCTATTGCTTCTCTCTTGTCATATCTATTGCTTCTCTCTTGTCATATCTATTGCTTCTCTCTTGTCATATCTATTGCTTCTCTCTTGTCATATCTATTGCTTCTCTCTTGTCATATCTATTGCTTCTCTCTTGTCATATCTATTGCTTCTCTCTTGTCATATCTATTGCTTCTCTCTTGTCATATCTATTGCTTCTCTCTTCGCATATCTATTGCTTCTCTCTTGTCATATCTATTGCTTCTCTCTTGTCATATCTATTGCTTCTCTCTTGTCATATCTATTGCTTCTCTCTTCGCATATCTATTGCTTCTCTCTTGTCATATCTATTGCTTCTCTCTTGTCATATCTATTGCTTCTCTCTTGTCATATCTATTGCTTCTCTCTTCACATATCTATTGCTTCTCTCTTGTCATATCTATTGCTTCTCTCTTGTCATATCTATTGCTTCTCTCTTGTCATATCTATTGCTTCTCTCTTGTCATATCTATTGCTTCTCTCTTGTCATATCTATTGCTTCTCTCTTGTCATATCTATTGCTTCTCTCTTGTCATATCTATTGCTTCTCTCTTGTCATATCTATTGCTTCTCTCTTGTCATATCTATTGCTTCTCTCTTGTCATATCTATTGCTTCTCTCTTGTCATATCTATTGCTTCTCTCTTGTCATATCTATTGCTTCTCTCTTCGCATATCTATTGCTTCTCTCTTGTCATATCTATTGCTTCTCTCTTGTCATATCTATTGCTTCTCTCTTGTCATATCTATTATTTCTCCCTTCACATATCTATTATTTCTCTCCCAACTGGCTCTTCCAATATGTACAATACTCTCGTGTAGTCTTGAATCATGCATTAGAAATACTTCTAACGGACGAAGTCACTCAACGCATTAACTATGTCAACTCGATCCATTGATGTAACCATTGACACTGCTGCCATGCTCACCAGTGTATCGGTCCGCTCATTATCCTTAACACCCGCATGTCCTGAAACGAATATAAATATATCTTTTTTTTGGTGATAGATTGTGACAATAACTTCTTCCATTGACGGCGGACGACTCCCGCTTGAACATTACGGATCAAGTTAATTGAGTCACTAGGTATATATGCATAAGAATAGTTCTGTGACATCAGCCATGACAGTTCTTCCGTTATAGCTTGTATTTCTATCGTAAGTCTTTCTACTCGTGAATGTAAAACAGGCAATACTAGATTTGTTGACAGTTTTCCTACCACACTGTGCGGGATAGGTCCAATTGTATGTACGTGTCTAACAGGAGACACGACATTACATCCTTATATCGCCTAGTCTATATTCTCAAATACAATAGAAGTCAGAATAAAAAACATGTATGTGTCACGTTACAAACAAGCATGCGCGATGCATCAATCATTGCCCTACACCAAGGGCTCTCAACCTGTGGCTTGCATGCACCTTCCAACTCTGTTAAGGATATGTTGTGCTTCCTCCAAGCTAGTTGAAAGGTGAAATTTGGAACAAGGTAATAAAGGTTTACTAATCACTGGAAGCATACATACTAGCACACATAAATCGACGTTTCGATCACAAGGCCTTTGACATGAATACATTGACAATAAAAACCAGCGAGAAAGAAAGTTCACATATTGACGTTCACATGGAAGAGCCCGTGGAAGTGCTAAAAATTAAAAAACTGATCGTATTTGTGACCAATGCCGACTTCGGCTGAGTAATTCCATTGACGCAAATAAAACGGTAGAGAACTCCTTTCAGTTGTCTGGAATATGTCCTGATATAAATGTAGTAGGAACATCCTGCTACAAGAGAGATCCACATGAAGATTGATGAGAACAAAGTCAATAAAATCCCTATAGGCCCTATATATTTTGTGGTCCATTAACCTTTTTCATGTACTCATTCCTTCCCCCATCATTTTCCCAATAATTGTGATCGTCAATATTCGTGGATAGTAATATACGTTCCCTTTCGTACAACAATGTTTGAGCTGTATATGCATACATTTGTACAACAATGTTTGAGTTGTATATGCATACATTTGTACAACAATGTTTGAGTTGTATATGCATACATTTGTACAACAATGTTTGAGTTGTATATGCATACATTTGTACAACAATGTTTGAGTTGTATATGCATACATTTGTACAACAATGTTTGAGTTGTATATGCATACATTTGTACAACAATGTTTGAGTTGTATATGCATACATTTGTACAACAATGTTTGAGCTGTATATGCATACATTTGTACAACAATGTTTGAGCTGTATATGCATACATTTGTACAACAATGTTTGAGTTGTATATGCATACATTTGTACAACAATGTTTGAGTTGTATATGCATACATTTGTACAACAATGTTTGAGTTGTATATGCATACATTTGTACAACAATGTTTGAGTTGTATATGCATACATTTGTACAACAATGTTTGAGTTGTATATGCATACATTTGTACAACAATGTTTGAGTTGTATATGCATACATTTGTACAACAATGTTTGAGTTGTATATGCATACATTTGTACAACAATGTTTGAGTTGTATATGCATACATTTGTACAACAATGTTTGAGTTGTATATGCATACATTTGTACAACAATGTTTGAGTTGTATATGCATACATTTGTACAACAATGTTTGAGTTGTATATGCATACATTTGTACAACAATGTTTGAGCTGTATATGCATACATTTGTACAACAATGTTTGAGCTGTATATGCATACATTTGTACAACAATGTTTGAGCTGTATATGCATACATTTGTACAACAATGTTTGAGTTGTATATGCATACATTTGTACAACAATGTTTGAGTTGTATATGCATACATTTGTACACAATGATTTTGCTTGATTTGTACAGCAATGTTTGAGTTGTATATGCATACATTTGTACACAAGGATTTTTTTGATTTGTACAACAATGTTTGAGTTGTATATGCATACATTTGTACACAAGGATTTTGCTTGATTTGTACAACAATGATTGAGTTGTATATGCATACATTTGTACACAAGGATTTTGCTTGATTTTGTTCCTTGATTTGCAACATTGACTTTACATTCTGGACAGTGGAGTAGCGTCAATAGGCGCCAAAATACTCAGCGTTCCCACTCATGTTTCTAGAACTTAAATAGCGTACACAAACGTATAGTTTTCCACTATTAACATTACAAAAAGAAAATAGCTGATTTATTCTTTATTTGACAGTTACCCACCTTTTCGTTTGCGGCCAAGACCCTTTGGCGTACACACACACAAATTGACAATAACTTCACGTCACTGCCTGCTAAAGAACTAGTGAGAAACCCGTTGATCTTTTCATATCTAAGGAATTGCCTTTCAGTTGATTACAAACATTCTAGCTTCAGACCAATCATACGTTTTAAAATTATTTATGATGATGAGGCGAAAAAGAGAAATTCTCTGTTACAGTAAGCATAAGCATACGCTGTTAGTTGTTTTGTGTCTTTGTGAACTTCTTCATCTAAATTTTCTATAATGAGTATATGAGAATAAATTTAGAGATCACAGTACAGTATTTCTCCAGAATATATTGAATAATATAATAAAACAGTGCCGATTCTTTGGTAGAAACTTTCTAGAAAATGCACTTCATTACATATATGCAGATGAGACAACGCATTTACATCCTAAAGAACTCCTGCCATATTTTGTTGTAAATTACCTAGACTCAATCTATCAGAAAGTAACAAAACTATCTCGTTTAGTTTTGACTATACCCAACACTTACATCTAGCAGTGAAAAAAAAGTATGAGAATTCTGAAGAGAATTAAAATATGTGTCAGAAATTTCATAAACAACAATCGTCTGCCATTTATGAATTTCTTGGCGATTGAGCAGAAATTTAATCAGTGTCCTTTAATCAGAATCAACATTTTTTGAGAGGGTACTGACAGGGGGACGTAGTCAACATTTATTGAGAGGGTACTGACAGGAGGCAGTAGTCAACATTTATTGAGATGGTACTGACAGGGGGGCGTAGTCAACATTTATTGAGTTGGTACTACAGGGGGGCGTAGTCAACATTTATTGAGAGGGTACTGACAGGGGGCAGTAATCAACATTTATTGAGAGAGTACTGACAGGGGGCCGTAGTCAACATTTATTGAGAGGGTACTGACAGGGGGGCGTAGTCAACATTTATTGAGAGGGTACTGACAGGGGGGCGTAGTCAACATTTATTGAGAGGGTACTGACAGGGGGCCGTAGTCAACATTTATTGAGAGGGTACTGACAGGGGGCCGTAGTCAACATTTATTGAGAGGGTACTGACAGGGGGCAGTAGTCAACATTTATTGAGAGGATACTGACAGAACCGTAGTCAACATTTATTGAGAGGATATTGACAGGGCCGTAGATCTTCTTACCTTAAGGAAGGTGGTATTACCTAAAAATGTGGCATCCCATATCGCGTGTAAATCTCATTGTTTGACTTGAATTTTGAAGACCTTTTCTGAAAAATCACGTAAGGTGGATTATCGTCTTTTTGGTTAAGTTCCTAGTGCTGAATGTCATGTTAGATTTTCTGAGCGTGGGAGGAGGGCCGTTGAACACCCCTTATCTACGGGCGCGGAACATTTTTGCAGACAAGAAGAACAGACGTGTGAAGCTCCATTACACGATCATACGTATATTATTTACACAACTTAATAATTTATATAGGGTTGTAAATATATGTTTCTGGTATGAAAAAAATAAGGAAGGGGGAGAGCTACCTACCTACTAAAGAAATGGTCATTCGGCGTTCCCACTCTAAAATTCACACTTAGGACTCTGATTCTGCAGGACATTTATGATTACAATCTATACATGCAATTTTGTGCCTTCATTCTTTCATCAAACTTTCTTTGGTTTTCTTGTGTACCAGGATGTCCCTACTAGATTTATGTCAGGACGAAGTCTAAAGAACGTAAGTAAGTTGTGTCGCTGTTTTATTTGCAACGATAGCCCGACACCTCTGACCTCTGCGTTATTAACTAATACGTTTAGTGTTTAACTATTCCACTGGACGGTGTACGTCTGCAACCTTAGAGATAGATATAGTCTATAACCATATAACGAGATATAATGTGTAACCATATAGCAAGATGTAGTATGTAACCATATAGCGAGAAGTAGCCTGTAACCATATAGTGATATATAGTATGTAAAGATATAGCAAGAATTCGTCTGTAACCATATAGAGAGATATAATCTGTAAACATATAGAGAGATATAATCTGTAACCATATAGAGAGATATAATATGTAACCATATAGCGTGAAGTTGGACAGAGGTACAAAAGAACTAGTTCTCGTACTAACACGCTGGTCGCCATGTTGAAAGCTAACAAAGGCCAAGCATGGTTAATATTTTTGGTGCTTTCTGTATCGCTATCGACGTGACCACAGACGCCCATAATTAAATATTTATGTATTTCCTATTAGGCCCTATATGTTATGATGCTGTCTCAATCAGCATTACATATGGGTGGTGCAAGCCGTCTCAAAAGGTTGAGAACCCCTATTCTACACGAACGTTTCCACGAAGCAACGTTATGTTGATAGGAAACTTCTAAACTATTTAAGAAAAGCAACCAAGCAGGCTAGACAACTTTGCCTCGAGCTTGAATATAAAACATTCACTTTGATAAAGTATTTCTATGTCCTACTCTATCTGACCGTGCCATAAGTATAAAACAATACTGATAAATAATGTAATCTTCTGCGCTACCTAAGCTTGGTAGAAGAATTCAAGAATTCGTCGTTCATTTTTATATAAATAACTAAAAGTGATTATTTATGTCTTGTAAGAAAAGATAGTATCTTGACATATTTTGGACAGGATTGAGTTATTCGTGTAGGCGATTTATCTAAAGTTGTAGTAATCATTCCACCCACTAATGGATCTAGATATGGCTATTGTGTGACCAAGATAGTCGTGTTCAAATGCAATTGGAAATATTCAGCAGTAGTCGTAAAAGGTAAGATCGAATGCAGTAATATTTTTTAGTTGTGATTGAACGCCATAGAGAGATTCGTAACTGTAGGTGTATATTATTTCTTCCTGTGTTTTTTAAATATGGATTATTGCTATTCAGATTTTCAATTTTGTTAATTTTTCTTAAGCAGTTCTTATAACATTCATGGCATACCATATTGTTATCACTCCTTGCTTTACATTTGGTCTCCGATCACACACAACCATTGAACATAGTTACCACCTTGTGTGGTTAAAAGAACGAAATTATCTGTATCCAGAAATTGTACTAAATCTAGTGAGTAAATCACTAAAATGGCAACTGCGATTGAATATTCTCTGTCAACTTAGATCAAGACATTTGTGTGTATTCACTTTGTTAGAATATACAAGCATTTTTACAAATTTATTTTTTCTACCGAGTCGGATGGAAGCATGGGCTTTAAGCCAGATATCTCTGATGATATATATATATATATTACCATGAACAAATTTCGTTATTTTCAAATTACGTCACATTTGTCTCTATTTTCTATTGTTCAGATGTTTCCAGATTTGGCAACTATTTTTTTTAATTGAGAATTATTGATTATTTAATTTCTGAGAGAATCCAACATGAACAATTGAATGAATGACTTCATAAAATGTGATTAGTTGGAAATAACATCAGACTGATCACAAGTAGGTCGGGATTAATTCTATTGGGAACAAACTGCACCAATAATATGTGAGCTTAGATATTCACAACATATTGAGAAAAAGAGGAGTAAGACAAGGATGTATTTTGTCACCCAGCTGTTTTACTGTCTAATCAGGAAAAAACACATTTTAACAGATATAAAGAATGCCACGAGGCAAGATCAATTGTAAATAATACAAATCTGCGATACGCAATATGCCACGGCCGTCGTGGAGTACCAATGCAACTACACAGGTTTAGTAATGTGCGTGCCCACTAGAGAAAGCCTTATTTATATAACTATATCATCTGCGTTGGGTTTTTCCTTTGCATCATGGTTGCTCTAATGTTCTTCTGACCAGAGTTTCAGAAATTTCGAATGAGATCAAAAATATTTAAAATATTTATACTTTACAAAAATACATTTTGCAGTCTCTGAAAATAATATATATTTACGTGTACATGTCTGTGTTGCACTTTTACAAGTGAACTATTCAGATTGTTTTGTCAAAGTTTTGTCTTAAGTTAACTGTCTGTTTCTAGCTGTCATTAAGGAGAATTAGTGGAGTCACTTAAAACAAAGTCGCAATATATTCGAAAAATGTTTTAATAAATTTTAAAAATGTAATTATCTGATCAATGTTTCAACAATAATGTTTGTTTAAAAAAAAAAAATTTCTGAACTTTTTCACAACACAAAAAAAGCGCACAATTATATACGTGACACTACCTCTTATTTTTACATTTGTTTACAAAATTATCATTTACTTAGGAAGTGACAGATCGATTATTTATATTATATTGTATAAAGTTATTAGTTATAATATCAAATTATATCTCTTTTGTTTATAAGTTCGCATATTGAATGGGGCAGTGTTATAATTTCTTATGTGATATGATAATTATAGTTGTATTACATGCTGCTATGTTGTAGTATACCAAACAGGTATACCAACCTGTGTTCTCTTTCCCTTTTCTATTCTGTCTTCTAAATAAAACTCGCTGCCTTTTGTAGTCACAGCTTTGGTATTTACATTTATCGTGTGTATGTCTTTATCATTCGACAGAGAAATAGAAACAAGGTGTCAGAAAGAAAAGTCACCTAAAAATGTCATCATTACTTCTTTGCCCAAAGATCATGATGGACATCAAAATACAGAAAATATATACAATTATTATACCAACACACTGCTACCAATGTGAAACATAATCCTTAACAGTCGCGCAGCAGAGGAAAATCGTTACACGTGTATGAAGTATCTAAGAAAAGCTACAATGGTTACTAAACTAGATTTTTTTTAAAGAGAAGAGATTATGAAAAAAAAGTTGATATAATATCATGTATCGAACATATTGAGAGACAGCAAGTAAAATGGTTCGGTCACCTTATGAGAATGAAGCCAAACCAAATACCAGTAACATCATTCAATAAAATAATATCCGGACATAAAGCCAAAGGTAGACCAAGAAAACTGTGGATAGAAAAAAATCAAGATAACCTTGAACAAACATGGACTAAATACAATCACGGCGAAACATCTGGCATTGGAACGACAGTTGAAAATCCCACCTCCACACTTAATGGCAAGTGTGAATACGATCAACCATCGTTCTCCTTGGGACAGACAATAGAGAATAGTCCAAACTACGACTATCTAACTCCAATGTAGTATTCCAATTAACATATGCTTGCGAAAGCTGGGAAATATCATAAGCTCTGGAGAAGAAAGTAAATTCATATGAAAATAAATGTCTTAGAATATTCTTAAATATTGGTTGGGAATAATTCAAGTCAAACAAATAAGTAAAAGACACCAAACAGTAATATGTTTATACAACTGTCAACTGTCCAAGTTTCTACAACAATAAGACGAAAATAAGAGACATATAAGAGTAGAATGAATAAAAACAGACCGACATTACACTCATTGAAAATATGTAACAGATGACAAAAAGAAAAGAAGACAAAGGGAAACTTTGCAGAACAAATTATCAAAGAGGGTATGACAATGGGTCATGCAACAGTTACACATAATAGCATCACATCTCAAATTTTAATTTCATCTGTTATGTTATGTAGTCATGTGATATTTCCGCTGTTATGTTATGTAGTCATGTGATTTTCAGCTGTTATGTTATGTGGTCATGTGATTTTCAGCTGTTATGTTATGTGGTCATGTGATTTAGAATGTTATTTTATATGGCAATGTGATTTCAGCTATTAAATTATGTGCGACATTGTATTCAGTTGTTAAGTTATTTACGACATTGTTTTCAGTTTTAAATTATGTGCGACATTGTTTTGGTTTGTTAAATTATATAGGACACTGTATTCAGTTGTTAAGTAATGTGCGACATTGTTTCAGTTGTTAAGTAATGTGCGACAATGTTTCAGTTGTTAAGTAATATGCGACATTGTTTCAGTTGTTAAGTAATGTGCGACATTGTTTCAGTTGTTAAGTAATGTGCGACATTGTTTCAGTTGTTAAGTAATGTGCGACATTGTTTCAGTTGTTAAGTAATGTGCGACATTGTTTCAGTTGTTAAGTAATATGCGACATTGTTTCAGTTGTTAAGTAATGTGCGACATTGTTTCAGTTGTTAAGTAATGTGCGACATTGTTTCAGTTGTTAAGTAATGTGCGACATTGTTTCAGTTGTTAAGTAATGTGCGACATTGTTTCAGTTGTTAAGTAATGTGCGACATTGTTTCAGTTGTTAAGTAATGTGCGACATTGTTTCAGTTGTTAAGTAATGTGCGACATTGTTTCAGTTGTAAAGTAATGTGCGACATTGTTTCAGTTGTTAAGTAATGTGCGACATTGTTTCAGTTGTTAAGTAATGTGCGACATTGTTTCAGTTGTTAAGTAATGTGCGACATTGTTTCAGTTGTTAAGTAATGTGCGACATTGTTTCAGTTGTTAAGTAATGTGCGACATTGTTTCAGTTGTTAAGTAATGTGCGACATTGTTTCAGTTGTTAAGTAATGTGCGACATTGTTTCAGTTGTTAAGTAATGTGCGACATTGTTTCAGTTGTTAAGTAATGTGCGACATTGTTTCGGTTGTTAAGTAATGTGCGACATTGTTTCAGTTGTTAAGTAATGTGCGACATTGTTTCAGTTGTTAAGTAATGTGCGACATTGTTTCAGTTGTTAAGCAATGTGCGACATTGTTTCAGTTGCTAAGTAATGTGCGACATTGTTTCAGTTGTTAAGTAATGTGCGACATTGTTTCAGTTGTTAAGTAATGTGCGACATTGTTTTCAGTTGTTAAGTAATGTGCGACATTGTTTCAGTTGTTAAGTAATGTGCGACATTGTTTTCAGTTGTTAAGTAATGTGCGACATTGTTTTCAGTTGTTAAGTAATGTGCGACATTGTTTCAGTTGTTAAGTAATGTACGACATTGTTTCAGTTGTTAAGTAATGTGCGACATTGTTTTCAGTTGTTAAGTAATGTGCGACATTGTTTCAGTTGTTAAATTATATGGGACATAATGAAAATGTGTTACATCTCCGTTTTTTGTGATAATATCCCGACACATCAGTCTTCGTGGTACTTTATGTTTAAAACGTATCTTTAACTCACTATAACTGATCATAACTCATCTCGAAGTAACAGTAAAATGGCATGTTTATTGCCTTACTACGCCCATGTGACAACTCGGGTAATGACTTCTTGTTCAAGATGCCAAGAAGATGGCCATTTTGTCCAGGCATGTCGTAGGAAGCAATTAAGGAAAGTTCGGGGATAATCTGACAACGTGTCATATTTGAAAACAAATAATCAATTTCGCATTTGAAAAAAAGAGGTCACATTTGAAAAAAAAATCATGAATATCACGTGAAAAGAAATCATCACTTTTACATTTGAAAAGAAACCATCGATGTCACATTTAAAAAACAACATCAATAAAAACAACATAAATAAAAATAACATCAATAAAAACAACATCAATAAAAACAGCATCAATAAAAACAACATCAATAAAAACAGCATCAATAAAAACAACATCAATAAAAACAGCATAAAAAAACAACATCAATAAAAACAGCATCAATAAAAACAGCATCAATAAAAACAGCATCAATAAAAACAACATCAATAAAAAAAATAAAAAAAACATCAATAAAAACAGCATCAATAAAAACAGCATCAATAAAAACAACAATAAAAAACATCAATAAAAACAGCATCAATAAAAACAGCATCAATAAAAACAGCATCAATAAAAACAACATCAATAAAAACAACAATAAAAAACATCAATAAAAACAGCATCAATAAAAACAACATCAATAAAAACAGCATCAATAAAAACAACATCAATAAAAACAGCATCAATAAAAACAACATCAATAAAAACAGCATCAATAAAAACAGCATCAATAAAAACAACATCAATAAAAACAACAATAAAAAACATCAATAAAAACAGCATCAATAAAAACATCATCAATAAAAACAACATCAATAAAAACAGCATCAATAAAAACAGCATCAATAAAAACAACATCAATAAAAACAACATAAATAAAAACAGCATCAATAAAAACAGCATCAATAAAAACAGCATCAATAAAAACAACATCAATAAAAACAACATAAATAAAAACAACATAAATAAAAACAACATAAATAAAAACAGCATCAATAAAAACAGCATCAATAAAAACAACATCAATAAAAACAGCATCAATAAAAACAACATCAATAAAAACAGCATCAATAAAAACAACATCAATAAAAACAACATCAATAAAAACAACATAAATAAAAACAGCATCAATAAAAACAGCATCAATAAAAACAGCATCAATAAAAACAACATCAATAAAAACAGCATCAATAAAAACAGCATCAATAAAAACAACATCAATAAAAACAGCATCAATAAAAACAGCATCAAATAAAAAAAATAATTTATAAAAACATCATCAATAAAAACAACATCAATAAAAACAGCATCAATAAAAACAACATCAATAAAAACAACATAAATAAAAACAGCATCAATAAAAACAGCATCAATAAAAACAGCATCAATAAAAACAACATCAATAAAAACAACATCAATAAAAACAGCATCAATAAAAACAACATCAATAAAAACAGCATCAATAAAAACAGCATCAATAAAAACAACATCAATAAAAACAACAATAAAAAACATCAATAAAAACAGCATCAATAAAAACATCATCAATAAAAACAACATCAATAAAAACAGCATCAATAAAAACAGCATCAATAAAAACAACATCAATAAAAACAACATAAATAAAAACAGCATCAATAAAAACAGCATCAATAAAAACAGCATCAATAAAAACAACATCAATAAAAACAACATCAATAAAAACAACATAAATAAAAACAGCATCAATAAAAACAACATCAATAAAAACAACATCAATAAAAACAGCATCAATAAAAACAGCATCAATAAAAACAACAACAATAAAAACAACAATAAAAAACATCAATAAAAACAACATCAATAAAAACATCATCAATAAAAACAACATCAATAAAAACAGCATCAATAAAAACAACATCAATAAAAACAACATCAATAAAAACAACATAAATAAAAACAGCATCAATAAAAACAGCATCAATAAAAACAGCATCAATAAAAACAACATCAATAAAAACAGCATCAATAAAAACAGCATCAATAAAAACAACATCAATAAAAACAGCATCAATAAAAACAACATAAATAAAAACATCATCAATAAAAACAACATCAATAAAAACAGCATCAATAAAAACAACATCAATAAAAACTACATAAATAAAAACAGCATCAATAAAAACAGCATCAATAAAAACAGCATCAATAAAAACAACATCAATAAAAACAACATCAATAAAAACAACATCAATAAAAACAGCATCAATAAAAACAGCATCAATAAAAACAACATCAATAAAAACAGCATCAATAAAAACAGCATCAATAAAAACAACATCAATAAAAACAGCATCAATAAAAACAGCATCAATAAAAACAACATCAATAAAAACATCATCAATAAAAACAACATCAATAAAAACAGCATCAATAAAAACAACATCAATAAAAACAACATCAATAAAAACAACATCAATAAAAACAACATCAATAAAAACAACATCAATAAAAACAACATCAATAAAACAACATCAATAAAAACAACATCAATAAAAACAACATCAATGTCATATTTTTTCTCAATGTCTTACTTCTTGGTTTCCATCATACAATACTCGCTAGTCTAGCAAACTGTCAATGTAGAACTGAATCGCTCGTAGGAAACATCAAGAGTTCTCAGAAATTATCAGAAGTTCTCAGTCAATGTCAACATGGAAGCAGTATAGCGTATCAGATCTTAGAACGGGTGTCTCCTATTTTCAAAAACAAATATGTGAACATGAACACCAAAACTGCAATATATAAAACGATCATCACACAATCACTAAACTACCAATGTCAGACGCGGATACTAACAACAAATCCCCCCCAAAAAACTTGGTTACAATAGAAACTATTTGCTTACGTAGAATTATCCGAATAACAAAAGACAGAGTAGAAACGAAAAAAACTATTAAACACAATGTTAATCACGGAGTATATAACATAACAACAGATTAAATGGTTTTCACATGCTTCCAGACTACCATAAGACAGTGTCCCTCAAAAAATAATTGCTTAACAGACATGATGGCTACAAATCCATGGACAGATCATGCAAAAAATGGATTACAGAAATAAAAGAGTCCGCGAAAACAAACATATATGAATCACTAAAAAAACGATTCTACCCCTGACGCTGCAATGCATAAAATGGGTATAAAACGAAAAGATAGGAGAAGAAAAATTACGAATATATGCTGGGCTGCGAGCATTGTGCCTTTGTCCTTTTGTGATATGCTCCAATGTGACGAGGATTACTAGATGTGGTGATATGCTTCAATGTGACGAGGATTACTAGATGTGGTGATATGCTTCAATGTGACGAGGATTACTAGATGTGGTGATAGGCTTCAATGTGACGAGGATTACTAGATGTGGTGATATGATTCAATGTGACGAGGATTACTAGATGTTGTGATATGTTCCAATGTGACGAGGATTACTAGATGTGCCATTAGGTCAACACATCTGACGAGAATGCTGAGATAGGTGATACATATGTATGTGCTGTGCTCCTGGAAGGACGGGGTAGTCCTGATATACTGACGCGCTGAAATGTCTCCTGGAAGGACGGGGTAATCCTGATATACTGACGCGCTGAAATGTCTCCTGGAAGGACGGGGTAATCCTGATATACTGACGCGCTGAAATGTCTCCTGGAAGGACGGGGTAATACTGATATACTGACGCACTGAAATGTCTTCTGGAAGGACGGGGTAATCCTGATATACTGACGCGCTGAAATGTTTCCTGGAAGGACGGGGTAATACTGATATACTGACGCGCTGAAATGTCTCCTGGAAGGACGGGGTAATCCTGATATACTGACGCGCTGAAATGTCTCCCCTCGGTTAATAAACATGCATTTATACCCCCCCCCCCTTTATTCATTCATATCTTTGAGACTGTATATAAGTATGGTTGCCGCCTATGTTAAACAACTGGACACGACTATGCCAGAAAGACTATGTGGATTCGATAGCTGCCTGCTCACATCTAACGGGACTATCTCATCATCATCAGCTTCAGCATCATTGACTTACCGATGCGCTAGGTACGTGTAAATGCCTCTCTCGCCGATAAAGCATTAATACATCACACACTACAACGTATAAAACCTGTGTCTCCTTCTATCATTCACTTTAAACATATCACCATTGAGTAGCTCTTACCTCTGTTCTAGCATGATTTTGTTGTGCAGCATTGTGTCTGAGATTCTCTGCGCTAACCCTAACCCTAACCCTACACTACAACGTTTAAACCTGGTGTTTTCTTATATTTGAACAGAGCATTAATTAACGAGGAAGAACCAGAAATGAAGTTAACAGAGATAACATATCACCGGATACGAGATGCTTCAGCGTCTGAAGTCTACGACATCTCAGTAGATGCGAGAATTGAGAATTATGATCGACTGAGCAGTTCTGAGGATCTTCGAGAGAGACTTATCCTTATCAAGAGAAAGATGGAAGGTAGCAGTAACGTCTGGAAGGTGAGGTTTACGTTTTTCTTGTGATCTGAGATTTTAATTTGCTTGTTTAAAACTTGTGTTTTTTATTCACTCGTTGATTCATGAAATTATTACATTGGTCTTGTGTACTTAATAATTATATAATAATAGGACCCATAATCCATCAGGGTCATAGGGGTGCCACACTGGAGACATAACCCGTCAGGGATGCCACACTGGAGACATCGGCACAGAAAAGCCCACTAAAAACCTCTGCCCTCAGCCATTTGTAGGAGTATTGAAAAATCATGCCGAGACAATTCGTTGATCTTATCAATACAAGATTTTGTTATCCTTCACTCCTGGACTGTTCCTTTCAAAATAGTTTTAAAACGCCAGTCGAGGCTCGTTACATGTTTATTCTAAAATATGTGTGGTTACATGACTGTATACACATGAAATTACAAGTATTCTCAATAAGTTTCTGCCCATCTCTGATATTTTTATCATCATCATGCAGATGTTTGCTGAGTTTCTGCATTGGTTTTCATGGCAAACTATTATGAACACACGATTCCTTATCAAAAACAATACTACAGGGAACTGTCGAGGGTAGAAGAAGCAGAGGGGAAGGCATGGACAGACAACATTAAGGAATGGATAGGGAAAGATATTTCCATACTCATCCGCATCGATGAAGATAGAATTCGCTGGAGGACTCTGTGTGCTGAGGATTCCAATGTGGTACCCCTACGACCCTGAACGGTTACGGGTTTATTGATTGATTGATTGATTGATTGATTGATTGATTGATTGATTATGAACAACTTCAAACCGAACACCGTGTTAGCCTATTGTATGCTGTCTATCCCCAGGTGGTGTTGTCGTAGCCTCCACACTTTCCATTGAACGTAGAGGTTTGTGAAGGAGATGTTGTCTGCGCTTCAGAGCCAGGCGTGTTGCTCTGGTTGAAGTGTAGTCATGTTTATTCAGAATGTTATCTATCCATCTTTTCCTAGGTTTACCCTTGGCTCAATATCCTGATTCCATCTTGTTATAAGCTCTTATGGGAAGTTGATCATTCATCCTCATAAGATGTCGAAACCATTTTATCTGTTGTTTCTCTGTATATTCGATGTATGATGGGACATCCGTGTTGGTCATTGGGACAATTTTAAATTTTTTTTTATTATTTACAAATTCTGTCTAAACTTCGTGATTCAATGTTAACCTCTTGGGCAGGACAAATGTCAAGCCTGTCCGTAATGTATTACTCTTACCTTTTCTTTAGACCTCTCCCATCTTTGCTAAGATGCAATAATTCATGAAACATGTATTATCATCAAACAAATAATTCCTCACAATCGTAAGGTTGTCACTTCGTTAAATTAACAAAACATCTGGCAATGTCTCTGTTCTAAGTGTCTTGTTTAAGTGTCCAGAAGCGTAGTCCTGTCCATCCTTATAGTATCAATCTACGCTTCCCGCTGTTCCCAGAGACGTCCTTGGGAGGGGGGGGGGGGGAGGTGGAGAAGTTTATTAAAAAATAAAAATATCATTCATGCATATTCATATATCAAATCATTGTTTAAATAAAAAAATTGAGGACCTTTGTGGTGAATCGCTATGGACAAGAGGTGGCTTTTGGCCCGCTTTGTGGTGAATCGCTATAGACAAGAGGTGGCTTTTGGCCCGCTTTGTGGTGAATCGCTATGGACAAGAGGTGGCTTTTGGCCCGCTTTGTGGTGAATCGCTATGGACAAGAGGTGGCTTTTGGCCCGCTTTGTGGTGAATCGCTATGGACAAGAAGTGGCTTTTGGCCCGCTTTGTGGTGAATCGTTATGGACAAGAGGTGGCTTTTGGCCCGCTTTGTGGTGAATCGCTATGGACAAGAGGTGGCTTTTGGCCCGCTTTGTGGTGAATCGCTATGGACAAGAGGTGGCTTTTGGCCCGCTTTGTGGTGAATCGCTATGGACAAGAGGTGGCTTTTGGCCCGCTTTGTGGTGAATCGCTATGGACAAGAAGTGGCTTTTGGCCCGCTTTGTGGTGAATCGTTATGGACAAGAGGTGGCTTTTGGCCCGCTTTGTGGTGAATCGCTATGGACAAGAGGTGGCTTTTGGCCCGCTTTGTGGTGAATCGCTATGGACAAGAGGTGGCTTTTGGCCTGCTTTGTGGTGAATTGCTATGGACAAGAGGTGGCTTTTGGCCCGCTTTGTGGTGAATCGCTATGGACAAGAGGTGGCTTTTGGCCCGCTTTGTGGTGAATCGCTATGGACAAGAGGCGGCTTTTGGCCCGCTTCGTGGTGAATCGCTATGGACAAGAGGTGGCTTTTGGCCCGCTTTGTGGTCAAGTAACTAGTACTAAAAGTCATTTTCCGATTTGCTAGATAAGGGAAATTTGAACACCCTTCTCGCCTTTTTATCTATGAACCTGGTTGTCACCAATCTTTTTCTTCTACCCTCAACTGTCCCCAGAAGACTAGTCTTGTTAAAGGAATAACGCTTCATCAATTGCCCAAAAACTCAAACGTCTTTGACCATCTTTGAACATCAACAGATGTTCTTGTTGATCTCCGAGAACATTTATTATACATTGCGTCTATGTTTCTTAAGCGTCCATTATACAGTGCATAGGGCAGAAACCGGTGCTCTTTGGCTGTGTTCAACAGTGTGTACTTCTTGCATGTTGGTGAGACCTATATTTATATATACTCTCTTTCGTGGGTGTTCTGCGTAGAATCTCTCTTGGTATTTATATTTATTCCTTTAGCCATCTTATATCAATTTTAATGTTTGTATGTATGCATAGATAGACATACAGATATAGGCCTATACGTGTATAATATATTCTAATAATTGTTATGTTATGTTATGTTCCTCCAGGGCCATAGGCGGCGCATAGGGCAGAAACCATAGCTTTCCATTTCTGTCTTTGTGTTGCCAGGTCTTTCAGTTCTTGCGTGTTGTTTAGGTTCATTGACATGCCTTCTCTATTAATGGTTCTTCGTAGAGTTTCTCTAGGTCTCCCTCTTCTTCTTACTCCAGGTGGCACCCAATATAGTGACTGCTGGGGAATTCTTAGGCTGTTCATTCTGAGAACATGGCCGATGTATGTCCAACGCCTTTGTCTAATGAAGGAAGATATATAGGTTTGTTTGCTTTCCTCTCTTATAGTAGTGTTAGATTTAAAGTCACTCCACTTAATATTCAGAATGGTACGTAGGCATTTGTTTTCAAAGGAGTCGAGTCTTTTATCTGTGGCTTTTGTGGCTTTCCAACTTTCGCATCCATATGATAGAATAGGGATAATGTTGGAGTTAAACAACCTGAGTTTTGTGGTGTTTCTTAGGGTGTTTGACGTCCAGATTTACGTAGTTTATTGAAAGCACCCGCTGCAAGGGCAATACGGTGTAAAATTTCTTTTGATGAGTCTCCATCCAGTGCTAGATTGGTGCCTAAATATGTAAAATTGTTGACTTTTAATAATGGAACATTTTGAATTTTTATGTTGTCGTTGGATCTCGTAAAATCTAGCATATGAGTTCTAATAATTGTACGTTTATAATATATCTACACTTATAACATTTAATAATCTATGCACGTTTATAATATTTATATTTTACAGCCCATGTTCAGATCTGTACAGGAAGAAACAACTGTAAAAAGTGAGTCCTTGTTGCAACTGATGAAAGATGTTCAAAAAGCGATTCAGATAATTCCAACAGAGTCGCTCTCAGAGATTCTTAGGAAAGAAGGTCATCTTCAGAGTAGGAATTTAGTGGACGAAATTTCCTCACGCATGATCAATTTGACAGAAAGGAGAAGCTTGGTCGTTGTTGCAGGTTTGTGAACATCGATCGAATTATTTTCTTTCTTGATGTTTTAATCTATATTTTATCAACATTTGTATTGATCATTTCTATTGATGTATCAACAATCGGTATTGATTGTTTACTTCGAACTTTCTAGAACAGTATGTTAAATAACAACGAGGTACTTAATTCTGATATAGTAGTAGTGTTAAGGCATTTGTGAATTCAGTTTTGAGCAGAGCAGACAAACAAAAGCTCAGACATCCAAAAGTATACATATGTTTTCTGGCCTATGTATTTTTATGCTGTTCTCTGGCGTAATGATTATGACGACCGCTATGTGCTCATTCATTTACACCTTTTTAACTCGTTTGTGTCGATGACTCCAAAGTGGGACCCATATGAACAGACCTGTTAACAGTTTGATTATTACTGTAAAAATATTATGGTGGACAAATTGATAATACACCCTAATTTAAAATGTCTCTTTATTGTTTTCGTCAACAGGTGAAACAAATGGCGGGAAAAGTACGTTCCTGAACGTACTTCTCGGGGAAGAAATCCTCCCTACAGATGTCCTTCACTGTACATTTGCTGTTTGCAACATTATTTACGCTGAAGAATACAGGTAGACATATCAGTCACCCAAAAAGCTAAATGTTTTCTTCTGTCTGTAATGTGCCTACTACTACTAGCCATCACGAGTAACTTGTAGAAGTTAAAGCCTCTCTAGTCTAATTGCCCATTTTCTTGTATGGAAAATCAATCAAATTCAAATCAATACACAATTGTTCCGTATCTCATGTTAGATGAAACAGACCGCCAAGATTATCTGCCAACTGCCTTGGTGGTGCAATCTGTTAAGACTATCCTGTCCACCTGATTTTTCCCTTCCACTTCGATCTCTGCTTACGTCGTGCTCACAGGCGCCAACCTGCGCCTAAATCTGACATGATATATACCCAATTGCCACAAGCAATAGTTAATAGCGAACATCTTTATATGGGCTAATCAATGAACATTTGTTCCGAATTTTCTCAAGTTTATAATAAGAGTTCTACATTTGCTCTAGTTCTGTAATAAAAGTTCTACATTTGCTGTAGTTCTGTAATAAAAGTTCTACATTTGCTCTAGTTCTGTAATAAAAGTTCTACATTTGCTCTAGTTCTGTAATAAAAGTTCTACATTTGCTCTAGTTCTGTAATAAAAGTTCTACATTTGCTCTAGTTCTGTAATAAAAGTTCTACATTTTCTATACTTTTGTAATAAAAGTTTTACATTTCCTCATGTTGTGTAATTAAAATTCTACATTTGCTCTACTTTTCTAAAAAAAAGTTATACATTTGCTCCAGTTTTGTAAAATAAGTTCTACATTCACTCCAGTTATCATTACAAGTTCCATATTTGCTCCAGTTTTGTAATAAATATTCGACATTTTCTCCAGTTTTGTATTAGAAACTAATATCTGCTCAAATTGTGGAATAAAAGTTCTAACTGCGCTCCAGTTTTATAATAAAAGTTCTATGTTTGCTTTAGTTTTAAAATAAAAGTTCCATATCCGCTCCAGTTTTCTAAAAAGCAGTTTCATATTTGCTCCAGGTGTGTAATAAAAGTTCTACATTTTCTCCAGTTTTGAAATAAACATTCTACATTTGCTCCAGTTTTGAAATAAATATTATACATTTGTTCATGTTTTGTAATAAAAGTTCTATATTTCCTGAAGTTTTGTTATACATTTTCTACATTTGTTCTAATTTTGAAAATATATACTATATTTCCTCCAGTTTTTTAATACATTTTCTACATTTGTTCCAGTTTTGTAATAAAAGTTCTATATTTCCTCCAGTTTTGTTATACATTTTCTACATTTGAACCAGTTTTGTAATAAAAGTTCTATATTTCCTCCAGTTTTGTTATAAATGTTCTATATTTGCTCCAGTTTTGTAATAAAAGTTCTATATTTCCTCCAGTTTTGTTATACATGTTCTACATTTGTTCCAGTTTTGTAATAAAAGTTCTATATTTCCTCCAGTATCAAAACTTTAGACCATAATGGTGTCGAGGAATATTTCCCATGTTCTTCAAGAGAAGAGGTAAAAGCCATATTGAAGAATACAGTTACACAGGAAGTAGTGAAAGAGAGGGAGTCGGAATCCCGCATCAAAGAGATAACACTTGGTATGCCTGCAGATATTCTAAAGGTAAGTTTTACCTTAATATGAAGTCATTTTTAGCTTCCCCTGGAATGTAGGGAAATTCAGTTGCATCTCTTACTTATTTCTTAAATTCCTTCATATTAACAGGATGTAGTCTGGAGAACAGAATGCATTCCTATATTGCGCCCCAGCAACACACGAGCAGAGTCTTAAAATAAAAACTTTAAAAACATTATAACAACCAGAAAAAAACCCAGAAAATCAATATTTTTAATGGTGTGATATTTGTAATATTTTTATTTGTTATATTCTTAAATATTTAAATATTTGTAATATTTTTTTGTAATATTTGTTTTTGATATATTTGTAAATATTTCGTTTTTGTAATAGTAATATTTGTTGCTATGTTTAATTTAGAAGCTATGTAATATTTATATTATTTTAATATTTGTATTATATGTAATATTTGTTACATTACTACAGAGTGGTGTAGTGTTGGTGGACACACCTGGAATTGGAGAGAATGAGGTCATGGATAATGTGACAATGAATTATATCAAATCAGCTCATGTCTCTGCTTTTATCTACATCATTAAGTCAGACGCAGCTGGAGGTGTCCAAGAAGACAGAGTAAGTACTTTACGATACAGACTTAGTTGTCACTGCTATCTTTGTCTTGTAGCCTCAATGTTTAGATTAGATCTGTGATTCTTGTAATTTTTAGATTAGATCTGTGATTCTTGTAATGTTTAGATTAGATCTTGGATTCTTGTAATGTTTAGATTAGATCTGTGATTCTTGTAATGTTTAGATTAGATCTGTGATTCTTGTAATTTTTATATTTGATTTGTGAATCTTGTAATGTTTATATTTGATTTGTGAATCTTGTAATGTTTAGATTAGATCTGTGATTCTTGTAATGTTTAGATTTGATTTGTGAATCTTGTAATGTTTAGATTTGATTTGTGAATCTTGTAATGTTTAGATTTGATTTGTGAATCTTGTAATGTTTAGATTTGATTTGTGAATCTTGTAATGTTTAGATTTGATTTGTGAATCTTGTAATGTTTAGATTTGATCAGTTTTCTTGTAATGTTTAGATTAGATCATGTCCTGCTTACTACACCTCAGTGCTACCACCAAGTACCAGTGCTACAGTGGATCCATGGTCACTGTGGCATACTTGGAAAGGAAAAGGCTGATCTCCTGGTAAGGAAAGGGGGATCACTAGAAGAGAGAGAAAGTGATAGTACTTACTATGAGTGTAAGACTATCTTACAAGCAGAATTGAAGAAAAGTGGAAGCAGAGGCACCCAACTGCAGAACCAAGTAACCCTTACCACCAAATGTCACACAAAGAACAAACTATTATATTTAGACAATGAAGTGACCACAACAAACTGAGAAGTCACATGTTTTAGAAAGATCAAAATTGGCAAGATAGATCTGTGAACTTAGCCCAGACTCTGCAGAGCATTTACGTTCCTGCATGTCAACTCTACCTAGTTCCCCAGACTACATCCTGCTAATCTGCTGGAGTTTGTGAACGAGCACTTAAGAAGAAGAAGATCACCTTTTCTCAACTTATTTTTGGCCCGATATTCATTTTTGGATAAATTTTGTTCTGTCACCCCCTATCCCGTGCCTTATAAAAAGATACTCCTCCCCACCTGGGGCATTAAAGAAAAGATCATTGCCTTTCTTTACAAGTCACCACAGCCTTCTAAGCTTTGTCACCTCCAACCGATGATATTCTGTTCATTTTGTTTCTTAGACTTTAACTGATGTGATATTTTGTTCATTTAGTTTCTTAGACTTTAACTGGTGTGATATTTTGTTCATTTAGTTTCTTAGACTTTAACTGATGTGATATTTTGTTCATTTAGTTTCTTAGACTTTAACTGGTGTGATATTTTGTTCAATTAGTTTCTTAGACTTAATGGTGTGATATTCTGTTTATTTAGCTCCTTCGATTTTTGCAAGCAATTAAGGAACGGTACTCATCTGATGCAATGATAGAAACTTTTGATCCTCGTGCGGCCATGTTTGTTTGTCATCGATGGGATAATATAAAGGAGGAGCAGAAGGAAAAAGTGAAGATGAATGCTCTTAGCAAACTCAAGTATGTTTGGCCTGGCTTTGAACCATCACAGATGTACTTTTTTTCAGCCTCTGATGCAAACAAGCATTTGCCAGTTGGTAAGTAGCAAATGATTTCTTTTGGAAATAAATATATTTGGTTGTAGTTAAATATTTCAAGAGAAAAATCGAATCTATAGGTGCCAGCTGATTGACCTGGTTTAAATCCCATACTGTTTCCTTATTTTTAAAATTATAATTACAGGAATGCTGTTTCAAATAAGTTGTCCATGGGCATCTGGTAAAAAGTCAAGCATCCGTGACCATGGTTAGTTTTAAGCATGGTGACTAGAGGTCACAGGTGCAGGAACCAGTTCTCTTGTACAGCTGCTGACTATACTATTGATATTGTTACAGATGTCCACTGTTCAGTGGAAGTTGTAAAAATACTCAATGTGTTATTTACCATCGCCCAAGTCGGATGTGTTGGGTGATTAACACAAATAAAATGGTGACACAATACATTTTCATTATCTGGACTACATATTACTAGAAATCTTATATGACCATTGTCCTGGTTTGAGAGAGATAGATATAAGAGTGGGAGTTTAATAATAAATGGATAGGGGGGAGGGTTGTGGGGAGGGATGTGTCCAAAGCCACTGCCGAAACACACACAAAAAATTGAATCTATCAGTGCAAACGGATCTATCACATATTATGTGTCTACCATGCTCAAAGTTTCTAAGTATTGCGCCGATCTTAATATTTTTAGCAGTTTGTGATGTCATCGCCGAATGTAATTACTTGTTTTGTAGTTTGTGACGTTACTATGTGGGAACATTTCTATTAACGAAGTGACTACTATATCAATAAAAATAGGAAGAACACAGCTTTTGTCTCCCTTGTGACAGAGATGTATATAGTTTGGGGGGGGGGGGGATTAGGATTAGGCCCAAGTAAACGCATTTTACAGTCACTATACATCAATATTCTTCTGGATTCATTGATCTGCTTGCTATGTACAGAGTTTTCCTCCCTTCCTTGGATGATTGCATTTGTGGGTGGGCAGATCCATTCATTAGACAGCAGTCCATAGCATCCACAATCTTCCCTACTTCTCCGATGCACATTGGTGGCATTAAATTGTGGCACAATATAATCTCCACTACAATTAGGCATTTGTATTTTTCTGGCAACAGAGCCTGCTAGTGATGTAATGTCAGTACCTTTGGTGACTGTGCGCACTATAATACCCTTGGAATGAACCTGTGCATGATATCAAACGTCATCTACATTTCGTATAGTAGGTAGACACCTGATATCCGAAAGAACCATGCAAACATTGAAATATTTCATTTCTAATTATTCCCGAATAAACAATTTATGCATTTTTAAACAATTTCTTGTCAAACATTTCACATTCATGTTTATTTTTGTTTAGATCCAGAGTTTGTGACAGATAGCTTCTATGTGTTACTGAAGGGTCTCAAGTATATCTTTGACAGAGCAAGCAATAACGCCATTAAGCATCAATATATGTAAGTTATTTTACATCAATATATGTACATCTTTACATGAAAATATGTACGTTATTTATATAAATATATGTAAATTTGTTGCATCAATATGTGTCAATATATGTATGTATGTATATATATATATAGATATAGGTTTGTTCTATAAATAAAAGTATGTTGCAGCAATATATGTAAGATTGTTACATTCATAGATGAGGTACAACTTTGTTAACGTAAGATCATTACACCCATAGATGTAAGTACAACTTTGTTAACGTAAGATCATTACACCCATAGATGTAAGTACAACTTTGTTAATGTAAGCTCATTACACCCATAGATGTGGGCAGAATTTTGTTAACGTAAGCTTGTTACATCCATAGATGTGGGTACAATTTTGTTAACATTAGCTTGTTACACCCATAGATGTGGGTAAAATTTTGTTAACATTAGCTTGTTACACCCATAGATGTAGGTACAATACTGTTAACACTTCATGTGAATTTGAAATGCCTGAGTTGAGATCTGTTCTCTAAATATATCCCTTTCTGTCCTTCTATCTTCATGTATTGTATTCTACATCTTTCTTTCTATCTTCAGGTATCCTATTCTACTTGTCTTTCTATCTACCTGTATGTATGTCTTTCTGTACCTACTCTCTTTTTGACGATATTGAATCCATGTGTGGTAAAAGATGGACAATATTGATACCACCAAATGTGGTGCAGTGATTAGACATGATGTCCCCCAGTGATTAGATTGTTATGTCCTGTATACACACACTCCTCTGAGCAGGGGGCTCGTTTCAAATATGTGCACACCATTGCGAGTTGAAATGACTAGTATGAAAGAAAGCTCTGGAGAAAACACTCCATTTCACATAGTAAACATGAGCTTCATTGCTTGTAATTCCTGGAAATCTAAAAAAAAAACACTTTATCTATCTCCATCATTGATTTCAAGTATATTCCATGCGTTCTGTGTGTTTGATATCCACAATTTTGATATAATTTTGATGTACTTTGTTTAAGATCAGAATCTTTCTTTTGGACAGATGGCTTAAGTACATGCTACAACCAGCATCTCGACATCTCAAGGCCATGATAACCCACTGTATTATGTCCAATGAAGAACTAGATGAGTATTTCGCAAGTGTTGCAGTAAAACAGAATAGACTTATGCTTTCTTCGGTGGAGAGTTCAAGGAAACTGAAGGTTAGAGACAATATCCATCTCTCCAATTGTTCATTCATCAAACTATTTGTTTAACTATTCACCTGATGATGAGTATGCCTACTTAACCTACTGTCAATCTAACAGTTACTTTTACCATGAATTATCAATTCATCCAACCATTAATCTAACACTTATTTCAGCCATGAGCTTATTAATTCATTATATGTCCTTTCGTTAAAGATCCATACACAAATTCATCCATTCTAATATCAGCCTCTTTTTCATCTTTCCAAAATGTATCCATGCAACAGTCATTCAAAATGTCATTCAACCAGCCATCCACCCATTCATCAAATCTATTCTTATTTACAGTAAACAATACACACGCAAACAATCTGGTAAATCATGATGTAACTGCACAATAGAAATACACAACTTTCAATGACATCATATTGAGCACATATTTATTTTCATATTTAGTGCTTAGTGACTTTATATACACCGTGTATTTCTTGTACAATTTAGCATTTGGGTTTTTGTGTGTTTCCAGGCAGAATTGGAACACATGACAAGGAAGCTGAAGGGTTTAGTATCAGACCATCTCAATTTTAATCGAATAAGCCCAAGTGAAGAGCTTGAGGATTGGAAGAACATGATTGACACCTGTTCCAAGGATAATTTCTTTGTCAGCCAGTAGGTCTTAGTTTTGGTGGTTAGAAATGTTTTATATTTGAATAAATAGTGATGCTTGTCAAAACCATATCATCTTGATTCTTGATTAGAAACTGGCCTCACGACACGTGGGGCATTCCAATAAGTGCTCCGCCCTCTGTTCCAGCAGCCATTCGACTCGATGGTGTTTCAAGTCTAATGCTGCCGAAACAGACGTCGACATCAGGGCACAACTCTGGCCCTTGCGACAGGTTTCTTTGTTGTTCCACCCACCCACGCCGTGCCCATAACTAATTCAAGCACAACGTCGGCCTGTCGGAACAACATGGTAACTGTTATTGAAGGTTACGACTACTATGATGCTTGTCAAAACCATATCATATCAACAGGAAGCGCACATTTTGTGCTGCAGTAGTGTGGTGGTTAGTCATTCGCCAGCGACCAGCAAACTCTTGTTTCGAGAACACTTGTTTTTTTGTGGTGGAAATAAAACTGACTTGTGGTTCAATCAGCATCAAGGAAGTAATATAATAGAGCTCTAGAAGGTTGAGAAATGGCATCCTTCATTACTGAGCAGGTGACACTAGTCTGGCGGTTTCTGGTCAATCATTGACTAGACAGCTTAGCTGTTATGGAAAAACATGTGCTATGGCACTTGTATACGTATGCTTCAGAAAAAAATATTCAGTTGGGATATCTATGACATCAGTTGCTTATATCAATGATGAATTTTGTGCTGAAGAATGTTACCTTCATTTTGTACCTGGGCATGGGGGTGTTGAGGGAAATGAAAGAGCAGACAGACTTTCTAGCACGGTCACAGTGACTAGTAACAGTTAAATGGAATGTGCTAATATTTTGAATGAATTACACGGTGACCAGCGTGTAAGTGTGAGAACCGGTTCTCTCGCATGGCTGCCTACTTCTAGCGATATGATTGCAGACATTCACCGTTCATTGAAATTGATAAAAACACTGACACCAAAGTCCAAAGTGCTTGGTCATTGGTGCAAATGAAATGACGGCACAGCACATTTCCATTGTATGAACTATATCCTTCTGGAAATCTAGTAGGAACATCCTGCAACAAGAGAGATCCACCAGAATATAAGAACAAACACACACAAGAAAGCTAAAAAAAAACTAACTAACAAGGAGGTGCTAAAAGAGTCAAATATGAGATGTGAGTTACTTAATAACATCAGAAAAAAAACAGTCTTTTATTTTGGACACGTTGTAGATATTGACATTGAGGAAAATTGTTGATATGAAACACGCAAAAAAAATGCAGAAAATTGTTGATATGAACATGCACAAAAATGCAGAAAATTGTTGATATGAAACATGCACAAAAAACGCATAAAATTGTTGATATGAAACAACAACAAAAAATGCAGAAAATTGTTGATATGAAACATGCACAAAAAACACAGAAAATTATTTGACGTGAAACACACACAGAAGACGTGGAGGTTAAGAGAACATAGTTACAAGAGGCAAGACGACACATTGAGGATGATAGTGTGAGAAAATATTAGATATTCTGACATCATAACATGGAAGAGTCAACAACGATCCTGACAATAAATACTGGGAATTGAGAGTTGTGAAGATCCTTGATCGCTTACTCCATTCAGCATAGCAACTGATGATAGTGATTCTATCATCTTCAAACTCATAACCCTTCAGGGTCGTAGGGATACCACTCTGGAAACATCACCACAATAATTTTGCCATGCTTACTTATTATCAGTTTTTTGTGTTTAAGTGTGGAGAATCTTTAATATTATAAATCCATACTTTCCTCTGGTCACCTCTTCTTCTTCCACCCACAACTGTTCCCTACAAGATAGTTTTGGAAAGAGAATCATGCCTCATCTTGTAGCCAAACCACACAAGTTTGTGACACCTCACCCACTGCCATGAGATGTTCTTATTGGCCTGCAAGAGTATTTATTTTTCTTCTCTTATATGTATTGGTTGTATGTTCTGTATAATGGTTCCGCTATATTCGTCTGTAGCATTTGCTTTCCAAAGCCTGTATTCTTCTTTCCGCGTTAGCGGAGTGGGAGCCGCGTTAGCGCACTGGCTTCGCATATGAGTGGTCCTGGGTTCATTTCCCAGTTGAGGCGGAAATGTAATCAGATCGCAACGGCTCCCAGGTCGACCCAGCCTTAAATGGGTACCAGATTAATCCGGGAAGTAAAGACTGCGAGGGAGAGGAGATGGCTACCGCCCTCATTTGCAGAGCCTGTGAAATGTGAGATCGCTAACATCTCACACCCCTACGGCATTAATAAATGCTATGGGTTACTTTACTTTACTATTCTTCTTTCCATTTCTGCTGTAATTGTCCAGATCTCACATCCGTATAAAATAATATGTATTATTATAGATTTGTATAGGTCTATTGTCACTGCTGTACGTTTTCTGCTCTATATAGTTTATCGAACCACCGTAATTGAGACTTGTTTTTGTCTGTAACGTTTTTGGATTGTATACCTGTACTTAATGTCTGATTTCTGACCATATCTCTTCCTAAAACTCTGACCACTGTCCTTAGTTATCATATTTTAAAGGCCTGAATTTGGTTTTCGAACCTTGTTGAGGTTGTGTAAACCAGTAAGTTCAAGTAGGATGCATGAGGATAAATTAAAAATTATTTAAACTAATGGGAATTGAATCAGGTCTGTTCTAGCGGCACCAAATCTTGTCTCGATTGGTCCGTTCTCAGTGATTTGACTACACATTTTGAATGTCTTGACAAAATAGCATTTTTTTTTTTTTGGGGGGGGGTGTGATTAGTCAAGTATGGAAAAATCTGTTTATTTGAGATTCACTGGAATTCGGTGGCACTAGAACGGACCTGGTTCACTTATTATTAGTCTCAATAATTTTTAAGTAAGCCAATATTTATTTATCTATATCTGCAGAGCAAACAGACGAATACTTGATGATATGATTGTTCACAGTTTGCTAAAACGTGTCGATGATTTTGTTCAATTTGGGAAATTTATAAGTGAAATGGAATCCAAAATGTTATCGGATGTAAGTATTTACATGGACCATATCAGTGTTTCCCAACCTTTTTTTACCATGCCCCACCAAAGTCTTTCTAAAATTCTGATGCCCCCTTGTCTAGTATATACATATTTTTTTAATATTCAAAAATTGAATTGTTCCCTACAATTTTTTTCGAAATTGCCCCCCTGATTAATCAAAATTCCGCCCCCCTCTGTGTGGCATGTGCCCCAGGTTGGGAAACACTGGGCAATATCTTCACAGAATGTAAATACCAAAACCTGACAGTACAATGAACAAAAAATTATCAGGCACTGAGTACTGACTTCACAATAAAATCTGATCAGATAATGTGAACATAAGCAATAGTGAATTTTGATCAGACAATGTGAACTTGCATAAAAATGAAAACGGATCAGATATAATTACTCACAATGAAAACAAATCTGACAAACGTAACAGAGAATGTAAACTGCTGACATTGAGAACTGGCTTGACATTGTGAATTCACTTGACAGTGTGAACTGATTTGACATTAAGAATTGACTTGACACTGAACTCACTTGACATTGAGAATTGATGTGACATTGTAAACTAGCTTGACATTGAGAACTGGCTTGACATTGAGAACTTGGCCATAAAACAATGCAATGTTACTATTGAAAGTATCACTGACACAATTTTTATTGATTTCCCCCATTCAGATACAAGAACATTTGGGCCTCTTTAAATGTCAGATCGGACAGATAAAACATGAAATACTCCATGGTTTGACCACAAGGATGTCTCCTAGTCAATCAGTGGCCAGTTTTGACAGTGAGGACTCTAGTCACCAGATGAGAGCTATGAGTGAATCTACCAAATCATCAGAATCCAGTAATTCTTCACTGGAAACTTTCAGAAAAAACATTACCCCTGACCCAGCTCATCTGTTTCTGACGGTTTGTTGTAAATTAGAATACAATTGTTTATGTCCACTTTATAAAGTGAGATTAACACACACACTCCTGTGTAGAATGTCTCTTCTATGTGAAGTCTCCTCTGTAGAATGTCTCCTCTATATGTGAAGCCTCCTCTATATGTGAAGCCTCCTCTATATGTGAAGCCTCCTCTATATGTGAAGCCTCCTCTATATGGGAAGCCTCCTGTGCAGAATGTCTCCTCTATATGTGAAGTCTCCTCTGCAGAATGTCTCCTCTATATGTGAAGTCTCCTCTTTAGAATGTCTCCTCTATATGTGAAGTCTCCTCTATATGTGAAGCCTCCTCTATATGTGAAGCCTCCTCTATATGTGAAGCCTCCTCTATATGTGAAGCCTCCTGTGCAGAATGTCTCCTCTATATGTGAAGTCTCCTCTGCAGAATGTCTCCTCTATATGTGAAGTCTCCTCTGTACAATGTCTCCTCTATATGTGAAGTCTCCTCAGTACAATGTCTCCTCTATATGTGAAACCTCCTGTGCAGAATGTCTCCTCTATATGTGAAGCCTCCTTTGCAGAATGTCTCCCCTATATGTGAAGCCTCCTCTGCAGAATGTCTCCTCTATATGTGAAGCCTCCTGTACAGAATGTCTCCTCTATATGTGAAGCCTCCTGTGCAGAATGTCACCTCTATATGTTAAACCTCCTCTGCAGAATGTCTCCTCTATATGTGAAGCCTCCTGTGCAGAATGTCTCCTCTATATGTGAAACCTCCTGTGCAGAATGTCTCCTCTATATGTGAAGCCTCCTCTATATGTGAAGCCTCCTGTGCAGAATGTCTCCTCTATATGTGAAACCTCCTCTGCAGAATGTCTCCTCTATATGTGAAACCTCCTCTGCAGAATATCTCCTCTATATGTGAAACCTCCTTTGCAGAATATCTCCTCTATATGTGAAGCCTCCTCTATATGTGAAGCCTCCTCTATATGTGAAGCCTCCTGTGAAGAATATTGTGCTCACTGTCATTATATAATCCTCATCAAATCTGCCCACTATTTTGTTGAGGCATAAAAACACGGGCATAGACTCTGGATACTATAGTTGAATTCAATTGTACAATTCAATATGTAAATTCCTCCTTAAAATACACGTCAAGAAAATCTCTAGCCACAGAACTATTTTGAAATTACATCATTGATGTTAATGTCACATTTCCACACATGGCTGAAATTTTATAATTGCCAACCATGGGTGAATATGTTACATTAACAATCGTGGCTGAAAATGTTACATTGTAAGTAAAAACCTTTCAGGTTGATAGGTATGTAGTTGTCCTAAAAATAAAATTGGGTCTCAGAGGACCATTCTAGTACAGGGTGTCTACACAGTCACTGCACACTCACTTACATTGGTAGTGACACTGGTGATGACCTTTTGTGTCTTTACAGATAGTCAAAAAGCAGGTCAGTGTAAATTGCAGAGACACTGTCACCATGTTTCACACATTGTTTGCTTGTCTGGGAATGTTTCACTCATGCCTGCTTGTTCGGGCAGATTTCACACAATGTCCGGGCAGGTTTTATACATTGTCTGCTTGTCCAGGCAGGTTTACACATTGCCTGATTGTCCGGGTAGGTTTGACACATGTTTGCTTGTCCAGGCAGGTTTCACACATTGCCTGCTTGTCCTGGCAGGTTGTATGGAGAAAGTGACTTGCCCTTTTGCATTAACCCCGTCTCAGCTCTGTTGATTAGTTCCTAAGAAAAGGCAATGCCAATATGCCTGGAAGCATGTCGAACTGGAGGAGATTCTAGATGATGGTTTAATACACCATTGACTGCCTTAGGGTCTCCACTCCGGATTTTCTGTAAGGGTTTACTCATATAGCCTAAGGAATTCCCAATGCTAATTCATTAGCATGTAAATATGTAGATCGTGACATTACGTCATGTGAATTGTATTTATTGTGAATCTGTTCAGTGACTTTATAAACACACAATGCAAAAATGGATGATTTGACTATTATAGAATTGTTAACACCAGCTACAAGGTGCTCTACAGTACAAAAAAGGCACAGCATCTTGTGAAAAGAAAATAAATGCAGCAACTCAATGGCGGAGAGTAGATAGAAAGTCACGGGTAAATCAAAAGCTATCTCCAGTGGTCACCACGTGCCCGAACTATCCAAGGGCATTTGCTGCCAGAATAGGTCTTCTAAGCTATCTACAAACTCAGTCAGGGAATATAACTCTTAACGGAATTTCAAAGGGGATGTAACAAATGGTTATCATCATCATCATGTGATGGATAAATAACGCTAGACCTATTCCAATGTCATTTAATTATCGAACCATCAGCAGACTGGAAATTATACAAAATTTGGAGTGCATTGTTATTTTTTCCATATTTTCAGTGTGCAGAAATATAAATGAACGTTTAATATGTTTTGAAACAATCAGGTTGAATGTCTGCTACAAAGAAATAAAGAAGGCAAGACCACAAAGAGAATAGCTTCAAATAACTCACATGAGATTCGACAGTCAGTTTTGAGTAAGTAAAAGTCAAGAACACTAGGATGTATCATTTGTGAATTTGAGTCTTCTCTTGTATAAGCTGGAACATCTCTATATGACATGTGTTTAGACCTACAACAAATCTCTCTCTAGGACATGTGCTTAGTTCTATAACAAATCTCTCTCTAGGTCATGTGTTTAGTTCTATAACCTCTCTCTAGGTCATGTGTTTAGTTCTATAACCTCTCTCTAGGACATGTGTTTAGTTCTATAACAAATCTCTCTCTAGGACATGTGTTTAGTTCTATAACAAATCTCTCTCTAGGACATGTGTTTAGACCTACAACAAATCTCTCTCTAGGACATGTGTTTAGTTCTATAACAAATCTCTCTCTAGGACATGTGTTTAGACCTACAACAAATCTCTCTCTAGGACATGTGTTTAGACCTACAACAAATCTCTCTCTAGGACATGTGTTTAGTTCTATAATAAATCTCTCTCTAGGACATGTGTTTAGTTCTATAACAAATCTCTCTCTAGGACATGTGTTTAGTTCTATAACAAATCTCTCTCTAGATCATGTGTTTAGACATATAACAAATCTCTCTACGTCATGTGTTTAGTTCAGTTCTATAACAAAGCTCTCTCTAGGTCATGTGTTTAGTTCTATAACAAATCTCTCTCTAGGTCATGTGTTTAGACCTACAACAAATCTCTCTGTACGACAAGTGCTTAGTCCTATAACACATTTCCTTATTTAACAACAATTTTCAGAATCTGAAATTATATTTCGTCATCTTCTGAATTTATTCTCTATGTAAACCAAATGTTCAAGTCAAAAGGATTGTCACGTCCTGGATCAGTGCGCCTCTATGATGGTCCTCAGCCATAGGAAAAAACAGTGCTGTCAGCTTCCTCCTCCCCAGTGCTGCGCAGTACATCTCTGGCTCCCTCTCAACCACAGAGGGTGCATACATATATATACAAATAACAAAGCATAAAACACATTTCAACAATAAAATAAAAGCATGAGAAGCATAATTGTATAGATGACGTGCCATGAAGCTTCTATAAGAAGAAAACACAATATAACGTCATGTCATCCACTAAGGTTTTCTGTTGCATGGGTGGTTTGTCTAGTGGGCCATTGGTGAGACTCACAAATTCAACAGCATGCGTGATCCTGGTCAAGAGGGCCCACATTATCAAATGTTTCTTTATTTTGTCTCTTTTCTTCTGCATTATGTTTAACATTTTCAGTTAACACAGTGTTTACAAACTTTATTTTAATCAATAAAATTCATTAGGTTATTCTGTGTACTTGACTAAAGTATAGGGCCTACTGCGCTTTTCACTAACATATTCTGTGTCTTCAAGTTATTTTGTCAACTGTGAAAGTAAACTAAATAGATTTCAGGTTTCTCAAGAATATGTTACGATTTTCAGACTTTGCAAAGTCAGAGTTTTAGATAGTATAAAGGTCAACCAAGACGTGCCAAGAAAAATCAACGTTCAAGAAGGCTGACTTTTAAACACCATATTAAGAAGAAAGGTTTTTTCTGCAATGTGAAGAGACGCGATGGCATGGAAAGAGTGTTGTTGGAGAGGGTGATAGAAAACAGTAGAGGCAGAGGTCGACCAAGACATCGATGGACAAGAGATATTCAGGAAAGTATGTACATGTCGCTAGAGGAATCGGGACAATTTGCCAGAGATTGCGGGTATTTTCATAAGGAAGACTGGAAAAAATATGTCACATGACAGAAAGAAAATTATTGACCATAATGTTGGGATTGTATAATGATAGCATGGGCAAAACTGGACATTGTGCAATGATAGCATGGACAAAACTGGGTATTGTGTAATGATAGCATGGGCAAAACTGGGTATTGTGTAATGATAGCATGGGCAAAACTGGGTATTGTGTAATGACAGCATGGGTAAAATGTCTCTATTCTAGAGTTGAAAAAAATCCCATAGGAAACCATTTCAAGATTACTGTCCAACTATAATATTATTTCTTCCAAATTTTAATGATTATTTTGTTAAAATTATTATTACAGGCAAGATTGGAGAGATAATCAAAAATGCAGTTTCAAGCAGACAAGACCCTACAGTTTATATAGAGGAGAGAGTTCGGAAAGTCGCCAAGGATATCCGAGAGAATGAAGAAATTATTAACAGTATTATTGATGGATACACAGAGTGGACACGAGGTAAGTTTCAAATACTATGTTCTGCTGCAGAGGGATGTGTCGAGCTATTGGCGCAAATAACACGGCGACACAACGCATTTCCATTCTTTGGACTACATCCTGCTGGAAATCTAGTAGGACCATGGTTCTGCTACGAGGGAGATCTAGTGGGAGTTTGAGAATGAACACTGAAGAAGAAGATGAAGAAAATACTAAGTGCAAGATAAAGGATAAGCCTATTATTGTTATTGTTCGTGAGATATATTATTGGATAACTATCTAGCATCACATAATTTGGACAGACTCTTAATGGTTTCGTCTCTCTCAGAAAATATTGAAGAAAAGTTATAGCGATGATTAATTTGACTTTGTTTCAGCATTTCTATAATTGGTTGCATATAAAAATTAATACAAATAGGTTAAGTGTTACAGATATTAGTCAATAAAACAAACTAGCAGCGAGAAACTATGATAGATGACGTTTCGGCTAAAATCCTTCATCAGGACGAAAGACAATAAACGGAATAAACAATATACTGAACATAGGAAAGCTATTGGTTCTACAGTTTACTTAATATGCCCTTTCTATATTTTAATCACAGAAATAAAATACGGCAGCAAAACGGGGTTTGAATAAGGAACGTTCAGATGGCCCCTTATGAACCCACGATGTTTCATTATTATATTACAAATATTATACACAGTAAATAAAAGTGTCAAATATGGTTTGATATAATTGTACTATGAACATGTTTCGAACCCAAGACCTTTAACACAAGGCGAACAACTTAACCACTACACCAGGGAGATTTCAACCTAGATTCACCAACACTCATAAATCATCAAATGTATGGATGTGTAAGGGAGGGGGGAGGTGTTTAATATTGCACCTTTGTTCGTTTGTGACAAACTCCCTGATCACGGGGAAAGCTAGATGTACCATCTGAAGTCAACAAAGACAGAACAATAGTGGGATGTGTTGTTCTGTACCTCTGGCAGGATGTGGTGGTAATTCTGAGGTACTTGCTCTCTGAAATGCCACCTTTCGGTACTAAATATGCATCTACACACACACACACACACCCTTTCCCCACTTACATAACCACACCTTTGAAAAAACTTTACCACCTTATATGAGTCTGGACGTTGCGCCTGTTACACAGCTGAAAGAAGCATGTGCTGTTGTCAGAAGGGTTGGACTGTCAAGAGCTGTCTGCTCACAGCTAAAGTGAGTATTTCATCATCATCATGTGTCAAGAGCTATCTGCTCACAGCTAAAGTGAGTATTTCATCATCATCATGTGTCAAGAGCTATCTGCTCACAGCTAAAGTGAGTATTTCATCATCATCATGTGTCAAGAGCTGTCTGCTCACAGGTAAAGTGAGTATTTCATCATCATTATGGGTCTTCCGCCAAAATGGCCGACTAGAACGAATGTGTTCTCTTTACGGTGCTCGATTAACGGTTGTTCCTTCCCGAAAGTAATGGCAACCTACGGGAATATTGTGCCTAGAAATTACCAATGGATTAACCGAACTTTTCTCTAGGATTGTGATCTTGTGGTGTAGCAAGATCACATTCTTAACATGAGATTGATCATAGAAAAGTGTAGGGAATTTTCAATTGACCTGCACATGTGTTTCATAGATTACTCAAAAGCGTTCGACTGCGTCCAACACCAGCAACTATGGGAGATAATGAACAGCATGGGTTTCCCAAGACATCTGATTCATCTAATAGAGGAACTTTACCAAGATCAAAAGGCTGCAGTGAAGTTAGAGGACGATCTCTCAGAATGGTTTGAGGTACAGAGTGGAGTACGGTAAGGGTGCACACTCTCCCCATACCTGTTCAACATCTACGCTGAAAGTATAATGAGGAACGTGAGAGAAGACATACACAACACTGACTACCAAGCTTTAAACATAGGTGGATTCCTAATCCCGGAACTACGCTACGCAGATGACACAGTACTTCTTTCACACGATATAAAGGGATTGGAACAACTAATCAAGAACACAAAGAAATATAGCGAAGCACAAAATTTGTATTTAAACACGCAGAAAACAAAAATCATGTCAACAGATATAACAACACAACAACCAAAAATCAGAATTGACAATACCGAGATAGAATGTGTGGATAAATTTGAATACTTAGGAGCAAACATCAACGGTGCAGGAGACTGCATGGCAGAAATAAGGAAGAGATTGGCAATGGCATATTGCAAAATAACACGGCTGAAAAACATATGGAAAAACAACAAAATAGAAACGAAAGTGCTAATGTTACGAACGTTTATTTTTCCGGTTGCAACATACGGCTGTGAAACATGGACTCTAAGTAAAACAGCGGCAAAGAAGATCAACGCCTTCGAGCTGAAATGCTACAGAAAGATACTTAGAATATCATGGAAGGATAAAATCAGAAACTCAGACATTATAAACACACTGAATATTCCAGAGTGTTGGTTACTAAACACAATAACAAAAAGAAAACTACGCCTGTTTGGTCATATAAAGAGACATAACTGTTTAGAAAGACAAATAATGGAGGGAAGAGTACCAGGGTAGAGGAGAAGGGGCAGACCAAGAAGACGATGGACTGACGACATTAAAGATAACATGAATACATCGCTAGAAAATGCAAGCCATATCGCCCAAGACAGAGAGAGGTTCAGAGAGTTCATTGGGAAGACAACGTTCTGGAAGGAATACGTCACATGACACACACATACATACGTCACATGACACATGTGTCAAGAGCTACCTGCTCACAGTTAAAATGATTATTTCATCACCATCATGTGTCACAAGCTACCAGCTCACAGGTAAAGTTTTTTGTTTGTTTGTTTTTCGTTCGCTCCATTGTAACCATCACGGATATCCGTGCGATTTCCGCCGGGAGCGTGATTACGTTGTGCCACCGTTATGCGCCTTGTAGGCCTAGCACATCCGATTTCGGCATGCCTTGACAATTCGGGTGGGCTACCCTTAGCCTGTGACAGCCTCTATATCTGTCTCCAGGCACGCGTAGTGGAGACTCTTCGCCCAGACGATTTTCTTGCTCTTAGTCTGACTCAAACGAGGTGTTCCACTGTCTATGAACTTGCCTCGTGTAATTGGACGTGCTGTGCCTGTGCCCATTGGGTACTGAACCGTTTCTCATCCGTGAGCCTGGTTCCTTAAGGGGAAGAACTCAACAGAGGAGTTAAACCCTGGCTCTTTCGCCCTCTTAGCCGAGGTGTCATTCACCGACATCGTGTACCCCTTGTCCAAGTTCGAGTCTCACACCACGCGTTTGAGAGCAAGGCGTTCTCGAGCTGAGCGTCCTTGTCCCAATAGCGCCTGAGCCCATCAGGTACTGAACCCTTTCTCTCTTCAAGTGTATTTCCGGTGTAGGAAAACTTGACAGTAGAGTTGGGCCAGGACTAAATCGTTGTCCCTTTTGTGCCTGAGCGAATCGAATACGGAACCCCTTCTCTCTGCAAGTGTACTTCCGGTATAGGAAACATTGACAGTAGAGTTGGGCCAGGACTACCATCGTTGTCCCTTTCTTGCCTAAGCCCATTGGGTACAGAACCCTTTCTCTTCGCGAGCCTATTTCCGGTTTAGGAAGGCTCGACATTAGAGTTGGGTTAGGTCTTCTTGCTTTACCAAACGCCAGTGGATGGGTCTCTGCCTGTAAGGAACTCAGGTAACTAGAAGCCCGTCTCGAGCTGACGGAGCTTGTAGCTCCCCTTTCCTAGGGACTTTTCACTTTCTATTTGCAGTTCGCGCTGCCCTCTAGCGCTGTTCTGCCCTTTCATTGTTTCATTGTACTCGGTATGAAATCTATGTCTCTCGCCATGTATATACCTTTACGTGCATTTTACATTGGTCGCCCCTCCAATGTTCGGACTGGACTGACTAGCGTCACTGTATGTCGACAGTGTCGCTATATGTGGTGATGCTGGTGGTGTCGGAGATATGTCTGTCCGTGTGCAGGCAAATCTCTTTCCATCTGCTACCTCCACATTTTCGGACACGATCCCCAAATGATTTGGCCAGAATCAGCTCGAGCTGCTGTATTTCTGTTTTCAGGGTGCACCGCGTGGAGGTACATTTGGGATCTTGGTTATCTGCTAACCCTGGGTCCGCCTAGAGCAATGCGTTCCCTTTGCACCCCACAGGTAAAGTGAGTATTTCATCATCATCATGTGTCAAGAGCTACCTGCTCACAGTTAAAAGGATTATTTCATCACCATCATGTGTCACAAGCTACCAGCTCACAGGTAAAGTGAGTATTTCATCATCATCATGTGTCAAGAGCTATCTGCTCACAGCTGAAAGAATTATTTCATCATCACTATGATATTAAAATAATTCCTGAATTTATTCTGATATCTGATTTTATTACTGAATTATTTCAACATTTCAGAGTGTGTGATGCACGCTGTTGACAGCATTCCTAAGTTTATAGAAGTGAACACGACGTTGATGGATGAAATTAGAGATCATCGTGCAATCTTCCAGAGAGACAGAGATCTGTTGGTTAAAGTCATGGAAGATCTTGAACCTTTTAGACAGCACCTGAGAGGTAGATATATGCTTATTGTGAAGATTTAACAGCTGGGCAGGAAGTTAGTCATCATTTAGCAGCTGGGCAGGAAGTTAGTCATTATTTAGCAGCTGGGCAGGAAGTTAGTCATCATTTAACAGCTGGGCAGGAAGTTAGTCATCATTTAACAGCTGGGCAGGAAGTTAGTCATCATTTAACAGCTGGGCAGGAAGTTAATCATCAGTTAACAGCTGGTTAGGAATTTAGTTATCATTTAACAGCTGGGCAGGAAGTTAGTCATCATTTAACAGCTGGTTAGGAAGTTAGTCATCATTTTCTGTTGTAGGTCTACATTACTGACTATTTTATGTATGTCCACCATTTTCTGAGTAGGTCTACATTAGCGGAGAGTAGCTAGAAAATCACGGATAGACCAAAATCCATCTACAGTCGTCACTTCATATCCGAATTTTGAAAGGACATTTACAGCTCCAATAGGGTTCATTAGCCATGTACGAACTGTTAGGCACGGTTATTATTCTAATTGAATTTTTCAAAAGTGGATGTAAAAAATGGTCATCATCACTTGTGATGGACAAACACACACAGGTCTAAATTATTGACTATATTTCTGTATGTCCACCATTTGTTTATTATTATTGTAAAATCATATTGCTGTTCGCTGTATTTTATTTGCTTCATTAAGTCTCTTATGTGTGTAATTATTAATCTCTTTTTTCCCTGTTTATTTGGACTTCTTCCCAGTCAATATTCCAAAAGTTGATTACACAATTTTCAAATTAATGTAATTTCTTCTGCAATGCTTTTATTTTCCAGTTTTTGCAATCATATATTAATACAGGCATTAGGTCATGTGATTAAAATATTTTTGATATTGAATGTATCAGGCCAGAAGCTGCAGATATTACAACCAATCTGTAAACCGTGATACAACATATTCCTTTCTCTGGACTACATCCTGCTAGTCTGTGGGAGTGAGAGCGAACATACAAAAAAAGGAGAAGAATTAAAATATTTCATTGCAGTTTTTTTTCTACCTAATCCTTATGATATAATCCTTACATAATCCTTATGATATAATCCTTACATAATCCTTAAGATATAATTCTTACATAATCCTTAAGATATAATCCTTACATAATCCTTAAGATATAATCATTACGATATAATCTCATCATTCCAAACACTGTGAGGTTTCAGTAATACATTTGCATACATCTCTATCCTGCGCCACCTGTAACATAATATTCCCAAATCCATAGGGTATGGTCTACTTTATATGGACGATATCAACGCTGAGACTTTAACCTTTGACACAGACCATCGAAACAGCACTGTATCTCTTCCAAAGGAACTAAAGGATTCTGGCGACAGTTATCGTTCAGGATTCCGAGGCATTGTTAGTGATGGTAAGTTACTATACCTTTGACAAGTCACTGTTAGTGATGGTAAGTTACTATACTTTTGACAAGTCACTGTTAGTGATGGTAAGTTACTATACTTTTGACAAGTCACTGTTAGTGATGGTAAGTTACTATACTTTTGACAAGTCGCTGTTAGTGATGGTAAGTTACTATACTTTTGACAAGTCACTGTTAGTGATGGTAAGTTACTGTCCAGATCATGAGGGAATCACAGACAACAAATCACTTGATGCTTTGGCAGGTAAATCTATAGGAGATGGATCAGTGGGAAGAAGTAACAAGGCTGAATTAATTACACCAGTTATGAATACAATACAAAGAAGTCATGAATACAATACAAAGTGATGGAGAAGATGGACAAATACATTGTTCATGTTCAGAGAATGATAGACATGGAAATGATTAGAAGAGAGGGAAGAAAGTCCATTTCTCTGAACAAATCCAAAGAATGCATAAACAACAGCTGGCTGGGACACTGAGCTTATATACTCCTAGATGAATGATGGAACAGAAAGTTCATCACTTCTGAGACTGCCCCTGCTGGTTCTTAATCAAGAATCAAATTAATTCTCTTATTTATTTATACCCAATTCATTAAATTTATTTGTAGCAAACAACACAATAGATGGTACATAGATGGAATTCAACAAAAAGAAAAAGTTCAAAACATCCTAACTTCATGGGTTAGAAAGATGTCATTATCTGAACTCATAATACTCAGACTGTATCCTGCCCATCTCATGATGATGTTGCTCTACCACTTATATCTCTGTATACCTCTTGTTCACCAACCCTAATTTTTACCTTCAAGTAAGTTCTTCAACAAGGTGTCATGCTTTACCTTCAAGTAAGGTCTTCAGCAAGGTGTCATGGTTTACCTTCAACAAGGTGTCATGTTTTACCTTCAAGTAAGGTCTTCAGCAAGGTGTCATGGTTTACTTTCAACAAGGTGGCATGCTTTACTTTCAACAAGGTGTCATGTTTTACCTTCAAGTATGGTCTTCAACAAGGTGGCATGTTTTACCTTCAAGTATGGTCTTCAACAAGGTGTCATATTTTACCTTCAAGTATGGTCTTCAACAAGTTGTCATGTTTTACCTTCAAGTATGGTCTTCAACAATGTGTCATGCTTTACCTTCAAGTATGGTCTTCAACAAGGTGGCATGCTTTACTTTCAACAAGGTGGCATGCTTTACCTTAAAGTATGGTCTTCAACAAGGTGGCATGCTTTACTTTCAACAAGGTGGCATGCTTTACTTTCAACAAGGTGGCATGCTTTACTTTCAACAAGGTGGCATGCTTTACTTTCAACAGGGTGGCATGCTTTACTTTCAACAGGGTGTCATGTTTTACCTTCAACAAAGTGGCATGCTTTACCTTCAACAAGGTGGCATGCTTTACTTTCAACAGGGTGGCATGCTTTACTTTCAACAGGATGTCATGTTTTACCTTCAATTAAGGTGTCACTTATATTTCATAGCTGTTTACAATATGCATTGATCTGTTGCAGGTCTGTGGGCCAAGATGCACAGAGCAACTATCCAGATTGACAACGTAGAAACTCAAGTTATTATCAAGACATATACGCACGATGTGAACGAGAAAACAATCTTACAAGAGATTTCTTTATTGAGGTGAGATGTATGCAAGTTGTGTTAGAGATTGTTTCATTTGAGGTGAGATGTAAGCATGTTATGTTAGAGATTGTTTCATTTGAGGTGAAATGTAAGCAAGTTATGTTATATATTGTTTCCTTTGAGGTGAGATGTAAGCAAGTTATATTATATATTGTGTCATTTGAGGTGAGATGTAAGCAAGTTATGTTATATATTGTTTCATTTGAGGTGAGATGTAAGCAAGTTATGTTAGCGATTGTTTCATTTGAGGTGAGATGTAAGCAAGTTATGTTATATATTGTTTCATTTGAGGTGAGATGTAAGCAAGTTATGTTATATATTGTTTCATTTGATGTGAGATGTAAGCAAGTTATGTTAGAGATTGTTTCATTTGAGGTGAGATGTAAGCAAGTTATGTTATATATTGTTTCATTTGAGGTGAGATGTAAGCAAGTTATGTTAGAGATTGTTTCATTTGATGTGAGATGTAAGCAAGTTATGTTAGAGATTGTTTCATTTGAGGTGAGATGTAAGCAAGTTATGTTAGAGATTGTTTCATTTGAGGTGAGATGTATGCAAGTTGTGTTAGAGATTGTTTCATTTGAGGTGATATGTAAGCATGTTATGTTAGAGATTGTTTCATTTGAGGTGAAATGTAAGCAAGTTATGTTATATATTGTTTCCTTTGAGGTGAGATGTAAGCAAGTTATATTATATATTGTGTCATTTGAGGTGAGATGTAAGCAAGTTATGTTATATATTGTTTCATTTGAGGTGAGATGTAAGCAAGTTATGTTAGCGATTGTTTCATTTGAGGTGAGATGTAAGCAAGTTATGTTATATATTGTTTCATTTGAGGTGAGATGTAAGCAAGTTATCTTATATATTGTTTCATTTGATGTGAGATGTAAGCAAGTTATGTTAGAGATTGTTTCATTTGAGGTGCGATGTAAGCAAGTTATGTTATATATTGTTTCATTTGAGGTGAAATGTAAGCAAGTTATGTTATATATTGTTTCATTTGATGTGAGATGTAAGCAAGTTATGTTAGAGATTGTTTCATTTGAGGTGAGATGTAAGCAAGTTATGTTAGCGATTGTTTCATTTGAGGTGAGATGTAAGCAAGTTATGTTATATATTGTTTCATTTGAGGTGAGATGTAAGCAAGTTATGTTATATATTGTTTCATTTGAGGTGAGATGTAAGCAGGTTATGTAAGAGATTGTTTCATTTGATGTGAGATGTAAGCAAGTTATGTTAGAGATTGTTTCATTTGAGGTGAGATGTAAGCAAGTTATGTTATATATTGTTTCATTTGAGGTGAGATGTAAGCAAGTTATGTTATATATTGTTTCATTTGATGTGAGATGTAAGCAAGTTATGTTAGAGATTGTTTAATTTGAGGTGAGATGTGGGCACGTTATGTTAGAGATTGTTGCATTCGGCTTAGGTGTAGACACATTAGATATTACTTGTTAAATTGATGTGTAGGCAAGCTATATTGAATATTGCTTCATATTCTACACAAATGTAAATATTGCTTAAATAAGCATGTTTAGATATTGCTTGATTAACAATACCACTGAACTAATGTTTAGATATTGCTTGATTAACAATACCACTGAACTAATGTTTATATATTGCTTGATTAACAATACCACTGAACTAATGTTTATATATTGCTTGATTAACAATACCACTGAACTAATGTTTAGATATTGCTTGATTAACAATACCACTGAACTAATGTTTATATATTGCTTGATTAACAATACCACTGAACTAATGTTTAGATATTGCTTGATTAACAATACCACTGAACTAATGTTTAGATATTGCTTGATTAACAATACCACTGAACTAATGTTTAGATATTGCTTGATTAACAATACCACTGAACTAATGTTTAGATATTGCTTGATTAACAATACCACTGAACTAATGTTTAGATATTGCTTGATTAACAATACCACTGAACTAATTACCTCTTGCTTCTTCAGATGTCTGGATTACACAAACCTGGCTCCCTTCCTTGGGATGACACGTATTGCTACTGGTGATACAGAATATAAGTCATCTTCAAGTGGGCCAGAAGTTCTAACAGAAAAAGTCTCTGCATTCATCTTCAGTGGTGACTTGATCTCAGCACAGGTTTATCTAAGGAGAAAAGGTGTCACCATGCAGCATTTCATTCCGGAGATGATTTCCTCTCTTCTACACGGACTCAAATACATCCATCGAGAAAATTTAGTTCACATGGAACTCAATCTCAATACAGTTATGGTTAGTTATTTTCAATGGTTTCTGCTATGGTTAGTTATTTCAATTGGTTTCTATGGTTAATTACGTGTATGGTTAGTTTCTTCAATGGTTACTTTTGTGGTTAGTTTCTTCAATGGTTACTTCTGTGGTTAGTTTCTTCAATGGTTACTTCTGTGGTTAGTTTCTTCAATGATTACTTCTGTGGTTAGTTTCTTCAATATTTACGTCTGTGGTTAGTTTCTTCAATGATTACTTCTGTGGTTAGTTTCTTCAATGGTTACTTCTGTGGTTAGTTTCTTCAATGGTTACTTCTGTGGTTAGTTTCTTCAATGGTTACTTCTGTGGTTAGTTACTTAATGTTTCTTCTTCTTTGTTCAGCTTCTGTGGTCATGCTATACCATCAGGTCTGTCGTCAAGACGAAGTCCACCGTCTTCTCCAGGTCAGAGTGGCTGCCCCATAGCATTTGCCTCAAGTCTGTCTCCTCTGGCCAGGTCTGCTGTCTCTTCTCTTTGTATGTTGGGCAGTCCTGAAGTATGTGTTCCGGGGTCTGGGTTCCGGATCCACGTGGACATTCATCTGTGTATGAGATCCTTAATCGGTAAAGGTGACCCAACAGTCTGCAGTTTCCTGTTCTAAGTCGAAATATTGTGGTCTGTTGATATCTTTGGAGGAGATGTATTGCATCATGTCCATATTCCCTTTCCATTTGTTTCTTCCACTTTGCTGAGTATGTGTTGAGGATTATTGTTTTTACTTCTCCGTAAAACAGTGGTTGTCTGTGTTGCTCCATTTCGCTTCCTGCCTTTGACAGAGCCTCCGCTTTCTTATTTCCCATGATTCCACAGTGTGATGGTATACACTGAAGGGCAATAGCTGTTGATTTTTGATCTGTCTTAGCTCATGTCTGATGTTGTGCAGAAGGCTTTTGTTTCTGTTGCTCTGGATGGATTTCAGTAGAGATCTGCAATCTGTGAATATGGCTACCTTCTTTGGTCTTTGCAGTCCTGGTTCGGTGAAGGCTTTCAGTGCTTGATGGAGTGCAACTGCTTCTGCTCTAAAATTAGAGGAGTATTTTCCGACTTCAATGTTTAATTATATGGTTAATTATTTTTATGTTTAGTTACTTCTGTGGTTAATTAATTCTATTATTAGTTACATATATGGTTAGTTATTTCTATTGTTAAACACTCCTGTGGTTAGTTACTTCTATTGTTGAACACTCCTATGGTTAGTTATTTCTATTGTTAAACACTCCTATGGTTAGTTACTTCTATTGTTAAACACTCATGTGGTTAGTTATTTCTATTGTTAAACACTCCTATGGTTAGTTATTTCTATTGTTAAACACTCCTATGGTTAGTTATTTCTATTGTTAAACACTCCTATGTTAGTTATTTCTATTGTTAAACACTCCTATGGTTAGTTACTTCTATTGTTAAACACTCCTATGGTTAGTTACTTATATGATTAGTTATTACTATTGTTAATTACTTATGTCGTTAATGACAACTGTATTTAGTTATTTCTATTGTTAATTGCGTATATAGTTAATTACTTATGTTATTTGTTATAGTTAACTATTTCTATAGTTAATTATTTATATTCTGCTCTGTAGCTGCGAGGTACAGAGCTCGTATATGGTGACCTTGGTACATGGTTCAAACTCCATTGCAGGCCATTGTGCATCAGGACTTTTAGAAAGCAAATGCAAATTACTTGGCATATTTATAATGCCCATAAATTTATTACAGCCAAGAAAATTATGGGTTCGTGGCTACGTCCAGATTAGAATATGCTACCAATTTAGTTACTTTGAGATTAGATTGAGAAGTTAGACAAGGATAGGATCAAGCGAGAAGATCATGCTGGCTTTTGTATGTGTTAGACAATGAGCAATATCATAGCCATTTTGCTGGACAACAGGTTGCCAACTCACTAATAAATATATTCTTGAGACTAACGGGAATTGAACCAGTCCGTTCAACTGATTTTATTTGTAATAAATATATTACAGGTTGCAAGAACAGTAAACTAAAACAAATATTTTTGTGTGTTTGTTCTCAAATTCCTACAGATTAGCAGGATGTAGTCCAGAGAATAGAATGAATTCTATCATGGTTTACACTTTTGGTCAGACACATCTGACTTCAGCATGACTTATAGGTGACTTTGACCCTATAAAGGATGGGAATGCCAACTTCATCTCATAACGTCCCTATTTGCCTCTTACAACATGCATGGAAGGTAAACAGTGTGCCTATTCTTTGCTCCCCTTTCAGGCCCAGTCTACATATGAGCAAGAAAGAAAAACAAATATTGATTTTAAAGAAATTTTCCTTTGAGATTACTTCTGGATTTCTTCTACAAATGTCTGTGAAAGTGGATTTTTACAGCTTCTTCATCTGAAAATCAAATCAAGAAACATTAATGTTTTAGCATGATGTGAGGTTGGCATTAATGAAAACTCAACCGCAAATTTTTAAGTTTGTTACAGAGTTTGAATTCTAAATTTAGTTATTAAATATCCACAATTAAAATTAATTATATTAACTTATATTAATGCTGAATAATCTTGTTTCAGTGTGCTTTCAATTGCCTTGTTACAATACTTTTTATTTTGGTAAACTCTCTATTACACCATGTAAGTTGTTCCATGATAAAAAATATGTTTACTGAATACTTCAAATGTATTAGGTTCAGGTATTCATAATATATAAAATAAAATTTGGAAAAGTTGAATATTAATATTTTCTACGAAATTATGTATTTTTTTATTAGGGTAAACATTACAGAATGTCCCATTTGATCAAATATAGTGTACGTGCACTTTTTGTAGCACCCATTTCTCAATATATTTTTTTACAGAGTTTATTTTTACAAAAACTGAATGTACCTGTTTTTTTTTTTTAAACTGTTGTTGCTCATCCGTCGAAGTTGACTATGACCATTCAGCGCAACTGCGGTGATGATGATGTCTGCAGAGTGCCAGACTGTGCTTAATTAAAAAATACTAAAGTGGTAGTGAATGCTGAATTGTTCATTTTAGAAAGTAACTAAAGTGAATCTAAATGATAAAAAAATACCTTGTAAAAATGTATACAATTCTACAATTTTCAAGTTTTTAAAATAATTTTTAATGTTTCATCTTGAACGTTCTTCTTCTTCTGCAGCGTTCATTCTTAAACTCCCACTGGATCTCTCTTGTAGCAGGACCATGGTCCTATTAGATTTCCAGTAGGATGTAGTCCAGAGAATGGAAATGCGGTGTATCATTGTTTATTTTCACCAATGGCCCGACACATTCGTCTCGGCAGGAACGTTTCAAGGATCTATATAAAAACATCTGACTTTAAAGGGAAACAAATGTGATAATTGTGAAAACAAAAAATACCAAGTTATATGAGTCGAATTAGTCAGTTGTAAAAAAAACACACATAAAAACAAAAAAGCTAGCTACACAGTGTAATATAGAATTGCTTTTAGACACATGAGGAGATTGGAACACATATGGATGTGCTCTGTGTGCAGAGATGACAATCTCTCAACTAACTAATCACTTAAATTAATGCGTTTGTCTATAGTTTTCCACAAATGTGATCATGACATATGATTTGTCTACAGGTGGATAGAAAGAGTGGAGCAGTCAAACTATGTCAGATGTGTAAACCACGAGAATGCTCATTCCCTAGTGATCTGGAAATGCCCACAAAGTCTTATGTATGCCTCTCTCCAAGTTTGCTTCAAGGGAACATCTATGAAAGTACAGATGATATTTATGCTTTTGGACTTTTGCTTTGGGAGATATTGTTTCCAGAGGATCTTCCATATAAGGATCAGAGAACGTGGACGTTGAAGAGGTTCATTAATGAGTGTCACCCAACCCGAATGTTGCAGCATGAATTGCAAGCTCTTAACATGTCTAAGAATGTTCAAGAGGTACTGAAAGGAACATTGCTCACATCAAGAGGATCTGTGTGCATGTCTATTGCAACAATTCAAAGGTTAGACTTGTTTTTGTGAAGTTTTAAAGACGGGTATTGGTATATAGAACTAGTTTGAACAAGTTAAATCTGTCCAATATTATGGCAGAGTAGTGGTTAGGGCAGGGGATTCCAACCCTGTAGGATAGAATGTGATTCCAAGTTGAACTGGAAATATTTGATACAACATGGAAATTTTCTTTTCAACCTAGCATAAGGAAGTGGGTACCAGAACACAATTATGATAGTGAAGGTGGTAGTTTAATGTTCACAACGTCGTATTAAATTCCACATGGGATCATGAGATTGTGTATCATGCTGAATATATCTCACAATCATGAGACTGTGTATCATGCTGAATATATCTCACAATCATGAGACTGTATCATGCTGAATATATCTCACAATCATGAGACTGTGTATCATGCTGAATGTATCTCACAATCATGAGACTGTGTATCATGCTACTGAATGTATCTCACAATCATGAGACTGTGTATCATGCTGAATGTATCTCACAATCATGATACGCTGAATGTATCTCACAATCATGAGACTGTGTATCATGCTGAATGTATCTCACAATCATGAGACTGTGTATCATGCTGAATGTATCTCACAATCATGAGACTGTGTATCATGCTGAATGTATCTCACAATCATGAGACTGTGTATCATGCTGAATGTATCTCACAATCATGAGACTGTGTATCATGCTGAATGTATCTCACAATCATGAGACTGTGTATCATGCTGAATATATCTCACAATCATGAGACTGTGTATCATGCTGAATGTATCTCACAATCATGAGACTGTGTATCATGCTGAATATATCTCACAATCATGAGACTGTGTATCATGCTGAATGTATCTCACAATCATGAGACTGTGTATCATGCTGAATGTATCTCACAATCATGAGACTGTGTATCATGCTACTGAATGTATCTCACAATCATGAGACTGTGTATCATGCTACTGAATGTATCTCACAATCATGAGACTGTGTATCATGCTGAATGTATCTCACAATCATGATACGCTGAATGTGTCTCACAATCATGATACGCTGAATGTATCTCACAATCATGATACGCTGAATGTGTCTCACAATCATGATACGCTGAATATATCTCACAATCATGATACGCTGAATGTGTCTCACAATCATGATACGCTGAATGTGTCTCACAATCATGATACGCTGAATGTATCTCACAATCATGAGACTGTGTATCATGCTGAATGTATCTCACAATCATGATACGCTGAATGTGTCTCACAATCATGAGACTGGATATCATAGTGAATGTATCTCACAATCATGAGACTGTGTATCATGCTGAATGTATCTCACAATCATGAGACTGTGTATCATGCTGAATGTATCTCACAATCATGAGACTGGATCTCATACTTGGTTTGAAATCAACTACAGGCAGTTGGGGAGCTAGAGCATTCAGAAAGCAACAGTAAATAATTAAATGTATATATTGCTTAAAAAATTCTCATTGGAGTTCTCACTGGCATAATGGTTAAGCCATATCTTTTTAGGTAATTGTTCCCTGATGTCCTTTTTTAAAAAGTGAATTTTTTCTGAGATCCTCCATCTCTACTCTTTGTATGTTGGGCACTCATGAAGTAAATGTTCAGGAGTTTGGATTCTGGAACCATACAAGCATTCATCTGTGTTTGAGATGCTCAGTCGATTCTGGAACCATACAAGCATTCATCTGTGTTTGAGATGCTCAGTCGATTCTGGAACCATACAAGCATTCATCTGTGTATGAGATGCTCAGTCGATTCTGGAACCATACAAGCATTCATCTGTGTTTGAGATGCTCAGTCGATTCTGGAACCATACAAGCATTCATCTGTGTTTGAGATGCTCAGTCGATTCTGGAACCATACACGCATTCATCTGTGTTTGAGATGCTCAATCGATTCTGGAACCATACAAGCATTCATCTGTGTATGAGATGCTCAGTCGATTCTGGAACCATACAAGCATTCATCTGTGTATGAGATGCTCAGCCAGTAGAGGTGACACAACTTTCTGCATTGCCTTTTTTAAAGATAAAATTCTGTGGTTTGCTGGTGTCTTTGGAGGTGATGTAATGCATAGGGTTTGTCTTCCAATTGTTTTTTCTACCTAAGTTTGTGTTATAGATTATTGTTTTTGCTTCTCTATAGGACAGTAGCTGTCTGTGTTGTTCAATTTCACTACCTCTGACTAATCTACAAGAGTTTGAGAATGAAGAATAAGAAATGAACATAAACAATATAAATGCAGGACTTTACGGATTATTTAAGCGATATAAATGCAGAACTCTACGAATTATAAACAATGTAAATGCATGACATTATGGATTATTTTACTGTCAATGTGAACTAACATATTTAACTGCTTCCCAGCTACCTGACTGACCTTCACAAAGACCCTGCTGTTATAGGTGCACACAAGAATCATGAAGTGGATAACCTGCGTAAAGAAAGTACAACTTCTGTAACAGGTAATCTGCTGTTAAAAATAGTGATTGATTGTTCTCGTTTTATGTTTTATTTATTTGTTTCGTAATTTTTCTGGCATCATCTTTGACAAAATCATTCCGTGTCACATACAAAATTAAGCATCATATCATCAAATGGAAAAAACGCCAAAGAAATTCAACATAACTGCAACATAGCATACCAGATCTTATGGCAGATGTCTCCTATTTTGCAAAATAAACATGTGAACATGACACCAAAACTGTACTATACACAAAAAATCATCATACCATCACTATGCTAGTAATGTTAAATATAGACACGAACAACAAAAGCAGAAAGAAAACTTGTTACAACAGAAATGAATTGTCTTCGTAGAATTCACTGAGTAAAAATTAAAAAGAGAGTCAGAATGAGAACATCAGTAAACTCTAACAAATGTCATGTCAATCCTGGATTACATCAGAAGACAACAGATTAAGCGGTTTTCACATATTTCCATACTACCATCACACAGTGCCCCTCAAAAAGCATTACTATATAGACACAATAGATACAAAGCCAAGGGCAGATCTTGCAAACAATCAATTACAGAAATAAAAAAAATCAACAAAAACAAACATATATGAAGCTCACACAAAAAAAGCCATCTCCAGAGAACTCTTCTACCCCTGACGCTGCAAAGCATAAAGGGGTATAATGCAAAAAGAACATAAAAAAATATTTCTTGACATGAATTCACATTATCATTATTTATTAAATCTTTGGAGCTGCATAGGTGTCAACTAGTACGGATTTTCTATAGAGGTAAATACTAAATAAGGTAGACTGGTTACTGAAGAAACTGTCAATATAAAATAATAAAATAATAGAAAATAACAATAAAACAAAGAACAAATACAGTTGTTCACATGTCAGTTCTATTGGGACATTTATCAAGACACAAAAACAGTTAAGAAAACAATTTGTTCTATTTAATAATGTTATGTTATATAACCAAATTTGTTATATTGGTTATGATTTTGTTTTCTTAACTGTTTTTGTGTCTTGATAAAGGCCCCAATAGAACTGACTTGTGGACAACTGTATTTGTTCTTTGTTTTATTGTTATTTTCTATTATTTTATATTGACAGTTTTCTTCAGTAACCTGTCTACCTTATTTAGTATTTACCTCGATTTGTCTGGTTACCGCGGTACTTCCATTTTATCAGACATCCTACGATATTTGGGTTATTTATATGGATTTTCAATATTATTACGGATTTCGGATCCAAAGTTAAAAATCTCATAATTTTTAATTTTTATAAAAATAATTTTAATAAACGTCATTTGGTGTTAAATTTGTTAGTAATTATTACTAATGTGGACATTTTTATCTCACACGCTCAAATTGAGGGACAAAAAAAACTGGTTTTTTAGGGAGTTTTTTTTCTGGTGATAAATATGGATGTTTTTATTGAAATATGGAAATAAATTGTTAAAAGTGTGGTTTATGACAAAATAAGTTGACATCTATGGAGCAATCTAAAAATTATGTTAATAATTCACATCTGTGATAATTCACATCTGTGATAATTCACATCTGTGATAATTCACATCTGTGATAATTCACATCTGTGATAATTCACATATGTGAAGAGAGAAGAAGCAGAAAGAAGAGCCAAGGGTAGACCTAGAGTACGCTGGATCGACAACATCAAAGAGACATTACACGAACACCAAATAACATTATCTGAAACTGCCAGAAAATCGAGAACAAGAACATTGTATCTCCCTCGACACCCGTAAAGGGTAAAAGAGGAAGGAAAGAATAAGAAGAAGAAGAATTAATGGGAGGGGGGGGGGCTGTCTGAAAATAGTGGGGGGGGGCAGTACTTGACAATGGGGACATGGGAGAGTTAATGTTAACAAAACAGTTTTTTTATATAACAGTTAAATTGTGTGAATTCAAACTTTTTCTAAATGTCTCCAAATATTTTATAACTTATATTTGCATTTTTTGGTGGTGGCATAATGTTTTTAATTTTTTTTGGACATAATTAGGCAGGGCAGGTTTCTGAATTCTTGATAAATTGTTTTGGTGACAAGGAGACGGGCTAAAACATTGCCAACAAAAGTGTCTACTTTATTTATGGAAAACATCTTTATCGCTATAAAAATTTCTATTTCTATTATTACCAGTGTTATATGTTATGTAAAATACAGTTATTCTTCTATAATTTGCTTTCAAAATCCTGCAGATTAGCAGGACGTAGTCCGTAGACTAGAATATGTTGTCTTCAATACTTTCTATAATTTATACAGCCCCCAAATGCAGCGACTATCTTTAATAGGCACCAGACGATCTGTCCATACACATTTTTTATTGTTTTACTACAATAAATACATTCTACAATACATAGATATACGATATAATACGATATGTGGATATACAATACAATGATACTTGGATATATGATACATGGATATACGATACAATATGATACATGGATGCCGCAAGAACAATTTGAGTCACGAAGTCTTCCACACTATGTACAAGAAATAGCAGGGCCACTTGTAGCATCTTTTGCGTGGATCCTTTTCAGATGTGCTGCCCTTGAGCTATGTACCATCATCTTTTCTTTTGTCTTTCAACTAACTGTATAATTTCATTATAACAGCTTTATTTTACAGGAAAATTCCATTATAACAACTTTATTTTACATCCAAGTTCCATTATAACAACTTTATTTTACAGTAAAATCACATTACAGTAACTTTATTGAGACTGACAAAATATATATGTAATAATAAAAATTCTGTATATACCGTATAAACAATAAAGAATAAATATATTTTGGGACTTTGTAAAGTATTGTTAAATAGGAAAATATGTTATAGAAGAATGCGCTATAGAGTAGTTATACTGTGCTGTGATAAGACATTTTTATGTGTATCGTTATTTATTATTATTATTTTCAGCTCCTAAAGTGATAGTTGCAAGTCCTGATGGAGCAGGAACACAACTGGAATGTGTATTTCATGAAAGAGCATCTGATGAGTATTTATACACAGATATGAATCCAGGCAATGTTCTTTCAAAAGTTGATGATGCTAGACGGTATCCATACACGTTCGATGACCAACATGACAGAAAGGAACAGGTTTTAAGTATTGCTCTGGATAGGCGAAACAGTGTGCCAGATAATAAAACTTTTGGCACTGCTTCACCCAAACCAAAAAAGAAGCCATTCAAATTGCTTTCCAGATTTCCTAAATTTGGTTCTTCCTCAAAATCTGGTGAGAAAATTAAGCAGGATGATAGTGGCACGAGAAGCCATGCAAGTACCAGAAAAACTTCAAAGCTTTCACATCAAGATGTAACATCAGCGGTCATGCAAATTGCTTCTATGTTTGTAAATCAAGAAAATGACTCAAAGAAAATTGATTCATGGGAAATGGATTTAATTTCTCTCCAAATTAAACCAAAATATCCATTACAAAATTCAGAAAAAGAGAAACCATTTGATTACAATCATCAGACAAATAGTACGATGTTTTCAAATCAAGAAGTTCTTGCCCCAAAAGTCTCCAAATTAGAAAGAAAAGAAAGTTTTGATGTTCCAACAATAATGACTGAAAAATATAGATCTTCTATAGGGGACAAATCACCAAAGATAGAACGTTCTAGGTTAAATCCTTTATCTGGTTTAAAATCAAATTCACTTTCAGGTAGTATGCCATCTCTGCTGCTCTTAGATGAGCCTGCCAGTGATGCAAGATCAGAACTTCCACAGAGAAAATCTTCTACAGCATTTTCAACAAATAACCCCATTTCAATACAGCACAATCAGGGCTCTCTAGTTTTAGAATCCAGGACAAAGGGACATACAATTCCCCAAGTGGCTACACTGTCGGTGAAACTAGATCAGAAGTGTGGTGGTTCCCTACAAGATCTTTCTTACCGTTCCTCTTGCCAGCCTGCAGTACCTTTGACAAACGTTCAAAGAAGTTCTCAAGATCTGCATAAGATACTAACAAGAGATAATAAAACACGCTCAATGCATGCTTCTTCATCTTCCAAGCAAATCTATTGGACACCTCCTCAACCTTCACCTCTAACGATAACCCCTCAGAATGAAAAATCCTTACCCCCGGACATTTCAAATCGAGTCGAGACAGTTATTACCCACAAAAGTGCGGACAGTACATTCAAGATGCTTTCATCTTCTTCAACATCATCACGAGAAGCTGACAGTGGCTTCTCGACAGATGCATCTGGACAAGGAATCAAAGACATATATGGTTCCAATGAATACCTCCAAACATCTGTCTCCCTTGGCAACAGCCTTAACAACGAAGATAATTTTAGCAATGAAATATCTTCCACAATTCTTCATGACAAAAATCAACATCACCACAAACATGTCCTTCTGAAAAGAAATGAACAGGATAGGGAAGATACCGTAGGAACTGAGCTACGATTCAGTAACTCGTCAGTGTATACAAGTACAAATGATGACCTCGGCGATAAGGAATATGTACAATCTAGAAGCAAGGAAGAACGATGTAAACATCCAAGTAACAGCAACAGCAGAAACATTGCACCTGTGGCGCCAATAAACATCTCAGAAATGTTAAAAGCATTTGGAAGTGAAAGTTACTATCCTGATTCTGAGTAACAATTAAATGAATATAGTAACAATTGTATGCATATATTAACAATTGTATGCATATAGTAACAATTGTATGCATATAGTAACAATTGTATGCATATAGTAACAATTGTATGCATATAGGCCTAGGCTTATGTGAGGTCATAATCATTATGTTGCATATTCTTTCCATACATTGTGTTCTATCACTCCTTTTAATAAATCAACTAATTCCGCAAAAGTTATACTGCACCCGCTGTTGTTCTACGTAAATTCTATATTATGTTTTGAATCATTCTTGTCATGGGTGTCACCTGCCCTACATTAAATTTTTCAAAAGTTATCATGTGTCATCCAGGTATATATCTTTATTGTCTTTCCCAAGGTGATTTGTTATCTACTCTTGCTGTTAAACGTAGGGGTGATTGAAGTTCGAGCTTGTGCTCCAAGGCAAGATGTGTCGCCTCTGCTGTGCTATAACCATGTTTTTTCAAGATATCCCTGACATTTTCTTTCCATTTTTTGTGTGGTCTTCCTCTGGCTTTGTAGCTTGATCTCATTTGGTTATATGCTTGTACGGGAATCTTGTCGTGATTCATTCTCATGTTGTGGCCAAACCACTTGATCTGAGCGAGGCCTTTCTATGTATTCTGTGCAAGATGTTATACCTATTCTTTCCCTGATGTCTTAATTTTGTAATCTATGAAGCCTGGTGACCCCTGCTGCTTTCCTTCAAGCATTTCATCACACGTGAATCTATGTAGAAACGAAAATAATAATAATGAAACCAATAAACCATCAGCATTTAGGAGATGTCACAGTGAGACATTTGATGCAGAAAGATCTCCACGCATCTCTATCCTCTACCATCATGATGTCCTGATGAGTTTGGAAACTTCACACCCTGTCCAGTCCTTGATATTATCCAGCCATTATTGCTTCTAGTCACCACATCTTCTCCTCTTTCCCCCTGTACCTTGAAGAACCACAGGAGTACCAGTAGTCATAACCTTTGATAACAGTTACCATGTTGTTCCAACAGTCCGACGTTGTGCTTGAACTAGTTGCGAGCACGGCGTGGGTGAGCGAAACAACAAAGAAACCTGTCGCAAGGGCCAGAGTTGTGCCCTGATGTCAACATCTGTCTTGGCGGCATTAGACTTGAAACACCATCAAGTCTGACGACTGCTGGAACAGAGGATGGAGCACTTTTGGGAATGCCCCACGTGCTGTGAGGCCAGTTTCTAATCAAGAACCACAGGAGTTTACAAAGGTTCATGATTGTTAACAGTGGTTCCTTCTGATTCCTTCTGCCGCACTAATAATAAATTTAAAACTTGTACATAACATCTCCAAATAACAGTTTGGTTGGCTTGTTTTTATATGTTTGGGCCTAATTCTTTTACGAAACTTTCACAATCAAATTTCCACAGAAAAACAAAGCTGCTATCACTGCAACATAGATCCTATGAGATCCCTATAATACATTCTTGTCTAAGATGTCTCCTTCCTTATTAACCTCTTATCCCCTAATAGTTTTTATTTCCTACCATATTATGTCCTACCATATTATGTCCTACCATATTATGTCCTACCATATTATGTCCTACCATATTATTTCCTACCATATTATGTCCTACCATATTATGTCCTACCATATTATTTCCTACAATATTATTTCCTACAATATTATTTCCTACCATATTATGTCCTACCATATTATGTCCTACCATATTATGTCCTACCATATTATTTCCTACCATATTATGTCCTACCATATTATTTCCTACCATATTATGTCCTACCATATTATGTCCTACCATATTATTTCCTACAATATTATTTCCTACAATATTATTTCCTACAATATTATGTCCTACCATATTATGTCCTACCATATTATGTCCTACCATATTATTTCCTACCATATTATGTCCTACCATATTATGTCCTACCATATTATGTCCTACCATATGTCCTACCATATTATTTCCTACCATATTATTTCCTACCATATTATTTCCTACAATATTATGTCCTACCATATTATGTCCTACCATATTATGTCCTACCATATTATGTCCTATCATGTTATTCTAGCAGTAATTATATCTAGAAAATTTAACTCATTAAAAATGATGACAGAGTAACATCTTTCTGGAGCTGAAGGTTCACAAACTTATCATCATCATCATCATCATCACCATCATCATCATCATCATCATCATCATCATCACCATCATCATCATCATCATCATCATCACCATCATCATCATCATCATCATCATCATCATCATCATCATCATCATCATCACCATCATCATCATCATCATCATCATCATCACCATCATCATCATCATCATCATCATCATCATCATCATCATCATCACCATCACCATCATCATCATCATCATCATCATCATCATCATCATCATCATCATCATCATTAAGTGCCATCTCCGCAACATAGGTTGGCTGCAACAGACCTCCAATATGGCCTGTCTCTTGCTTTGGTGGTAAACTCTCCTAGACTATCCTGTCCATCTCGTGATATTACTCTTTCACTTGTATCTCTGCCTACCTCTGGATCGCCATCCTTTGACTTTACCCTCAAGTAAGCTCTTCAACAATATGTCTTATCCTTTAATATGTCCACAATATTTTATTTGTTTGATCTTTATTTCCTTCAATAATTCTGTCTTCATATGAAGTGTTGGTCTTTCTTCATATGAAGTGTTGGTCTTTCTTCATATGAAGTTTTGGTAGAACCTCTTTGTAGGATTTCTTCTCTTTCCTTGAAGTTCTCCCTATTCTTCTATATAGCCACATCTCGAAAGCATGAATTCCGTCTTCTAGTTGTTTATCTATTGTCCATGTTTCTGAGCCATACATTAATATAGAATAGATGTAGCAATTTATAATTTTCATTTTTTAACTTATTTGCTTAGATGTTAATATTTTTCTCGTGTCATTTAAAGTACTTTTAGCCATTCCTGCTCTCCTTTTAACTTCTGTTTCGCATCTGCCATCATTTGTGATTATGTGTCCAAGATATTGATAATATTCTATTTGTTGTAGTATTTCACCATGTATTTTTATTTTATGTTTAGCAACTGATCTTCTGTGATTTTGTTAATTATCATGGTTTTTTTTGTTGGATGTTTATATCTAGTCATATTCTTGCTTGATTTATCGACTTGATCTATTAGTCTTTGTAGTTCATGTTCACTTTCTGCTAGAAGGACAGTGTCATCTACATATCTCAGGTTGTTTATTATTTTTCCCACTGATTTTGTGTACAAACTCATATTCTTATGTTATTGACCTACCAACACGACAGGCTGGTGTAAGTAATAGCTGAAACAACTTATCGGAGATAGAGGGTTAATTTTGTTTTTGATATATCATTATCTTGTGAAAAAGTTGTATAATTCTTAGTTTATACATAAAACTCTGGGGCATATACCAAATTGTTAGTTTATGCATATCATAACTATGGGGCATATATCAAATATGTTATAGTTTATACATATCATAACTCTTGGGCATATATCAAATTGTTAATTTATACATATCATAACTCTGGGGCCTATATAGAATATTATGTAATAGTTTATGCATATCATATCTTTGGGGCGTATATCAAATATGATTTTATAGTTTATGCATATCATAACTCTGGGATGTATATCAAATTGTTATTTTATGCGTATCATAACTCTGAAGCGTATATCAAATTGTTATTTTATGCGTATCATAACTCTGAAGCGTATATCAAATTGTTATTTTATGCGTATCATAACTCTGAAGCGTATATCAAATTGTTATTTTATGCGTATCATAACTCTGAAGCGTATATCAAATTGTTATTTTATGCGTATCATAACTCTGAAGCGTATATCAAATTGTTATTTTATGCGTATCATAACTCTGAAGCGTATATCAAATTGTTATTTTATGCGTATCATAACTCTGAAGCGTATATCAAATTGTTATTTTATGCGTATCATAACTCTGAAGCGTATATCAAATTGTTATTTTATGCGTATCATAACTCTGAAGCGTATATCAAATTGTTATTTTATGCGTATCATAACTCTGAAGCGTATATCAAATATGATGTAATAGTTTATGAGTATTATAACTCATGGGTGTATATCAGATTTGATATAAGACATGTATTGTTGAAACCTAGAAGCTGCTATGGGGTGATGTGGTCAACATGACGCGTGTAGCTTTCGCTTTCTGAAATTTGTTCTTGTACCTATTGCTGATCCAGTTATATGGCTGAGAGGTGAGGCGTGTATCTCTGGCAGCTAAATTACTTGTCCCTGATGTAGTGATTAAGCCATTCACTTTGTGCTCAAGAAGTAATGGGTATGAATCCCGCTAGCGTCGACTTATTTACAAATATGATTTTTTTCTTATAATCTATGGGACCTTTGATTAAGCTATGGAGTCATGTACTATGAGTGCTACTCTTGGTAATCTTTGCTCTGCTGAGAGGGATGGAGTACAATAAAGTCAATCCTGTACCCCATAGAGTCCCCCAGGCTGAACAGGTTCAGTCTCCCAGGCTAGACAGGTTCAAAGTCCCCCAGGCTGGACAGGTTCAAGTCCCCCAACCCCCCAGCTGTATCTAATACGACTGCAGTATCTAATAGGTTTCAGGTCGAAGAAACAGACTTTAGAAACATTGATGGATACAAGATAGCAGGGGGTCCTTTTCACTATGACACTAGAAGAAACAGGAGTAGGCCCTACAATTATAGAATATACAGTGTTGCAGTACAACCTTCCCTAGAGGCTATACCACAGAAGTATGTTCTTCTACCAAAGAATTTCTTATACCATTTTTAATACTACAATTCAAATAATGGTGCACAGCAGGGTTTTTAAAATTTATTTTTGTCGCTGCCTCTTTTTTAATATATTTTTGTTTCCTGCCAGGGACCCCTAAAATATTCCATATTTGAAAATGTTTCCTTCCAGGGACCCCTAAAATATTCCATATTTGAAAATGTTTCCTTCCAGTGACCCCTAAAATATTCCATATTTGAAAATGTTTCCTGCCAGGGACCCCTGAAATATTCCATATTTGAAAATGTTTCCTGCCAGGGACCCCTAAAATATTCAATATTTGAAAATGTTCATGAATGATCTATAATGATCTGTGCGTTAAAAATTGTAAATAATGCTACTAAGCATAAAAATAGATTTATTTATCTTTTTATTGTAAATGTAAAGACAAGTCTTCATGGATCCTTTGAGTAGACCCATCGAACCACAGTTTAAACACAGCTGGTGTATGGTTTTTATACATATATGTGTGAGTGTATGTATTTGAAATTATATAACTACATAATTTTGTTAGTAAAGAAATCTATCAATGAAATAAATGATTAGTGATTAACTTAATAAATATCATTGCACTCCAGGCATACTTCTAGGTGATCAATCACTTTCAGAAGATATCCTAGGTGATCAATCACTTTCAGAAGATATCCTAGGTGATCAATCACTTTCAGAAGATATCCTAGGTGCTCAATCACTTTCAGAAGATATCCTAGGTGCTCAATCATTTTCAGAAGATATCCTAGGTGCTCAATAACTTTCAGAAGATATCCGAGGTGCTCAATAACTTTCAGAAGATATCCTAGGTGCTCAATCACTTTCAGAAGATATCCTAGGTGCTCATTCATTTTCAGAAGATATCCTAGGTGCCCAATCACTCTCAGAAGATATCCTAGGTGCTCAATCATTTTCAGAAGATATCCTAGGTGCTCAATCACTTTCAGAAATCCTAGGTGCTCAATCACTTTCAGAAGATATCCTAGGTGCTCAATCACTTTCAGAAGATATCCTAGGTGCTCAATCACTTTCAGAAGATATCCTAGATGCTCAATCACTTTCAGAAGATATCCTAGGTGCTCAATCATTTTCAGAAGATATCCTAGGTGCTCAATCATTTTCAGAAGATATCCTAGGTGCTCAATCACTTTCAGAAGATATCCTAGGTGCGCAATCACTTTCAGAAGATATCCTAGGTGCTCAATCATTTTCATAAGATATCCTAGGTGCTCAATCACTTTCAGAAGATATCCTAGGTGCTCAATCACTTTCAGAAGATATCCTAGATACTCAATCACTTTCAGAAGATATCCTAGGTACTCAATCACTTTCAGAAGATATCCTAGGTACTCAATCACTTTCAAAAGATATCATACGTGCTCAATCACTTTCAGAAGATATCCTAGGTGCTCAATCACTTTCAGAAGATATCCTAGGTGCTCAATCAGTTTCAGAAGATATCCTAGGTGCTCAATCACTTTCAGAAGATATCCTAGGTGCTCAATCACTTTCAGAAGATATCCTAGGTGCTCAATCACTTTCAGAAGATATCCTAGGTGCTCAATCACTTTCAGAAGATATCCTAGGTGCTCAATCATTTTCAGAAGATATCCTAGGTGATCAATCACTTTCAGAAGATATCCTAGGTGCTAATTATTTTTAGAAGATATCCTAGGTGCTCAATCATTTTCAGAAGATATCCTAGGTGCTCAATCACTTTCAGAAGATATCCTAGGTGCTCAATCACTTTCAGAAGATATCCTAGGTGCTCAATAATTTTCAGAAGATATCCTAGGTGCTCAATAACTTTCAGAAGATATCCTAGGTGCTCAATAACTTTCAGAAGATATCCTAGGTGCTCAATCACTTTCAGAAGATATCCTAGGTGCTCATTCATTTTCAGAAGATATCCTAGGTGCTCAATCACTTTCAGAAATCCTAGGTGCTCAATCACTTTCAGAAGATATCCTAGGTGCTCAATCACTTTCAGAAGATATCCTAGGTGCTCAATCACTTTCAGAAGATATCCTAGATGCTCAATCACTTTCAGAAGATATCCTAGGTGCTCAATCATTTTCAGAAGATATCCTAGGTGCTCAATCACTTTCAGAAGATATCCTAGGTGCTCAATCACTTTCAGAAGATATCCTAGATGCTCAATCACTTTCAGAAGATATCCTAGGTACTCAATCACTTTCAGAAGATATCCTAGGTACTCAATCACTTTCAGAAGATATCATAGGTGCTCAATCACTTTCAGAAGATATTCTAGGTGATCAATCACTTTCAGAAGATATCCTAGGTGCTCAATCAGCATGGACAATGGCATTAGCACTAAACAATATATTTTTTAAATGTCCTAAGATTACCATGGACAGAAAAATAATCCATATACAGACCTGGGCATAGACGAAGACTGGCTTCTTCTTCTTCTACTTTTGATCCATCCATTTATATTCTGGTGTTGATCTCTCTTATTGTTTGTTTGTTTGTTTTTTGTTCGCTCCATTGTAACCATCACGGATATCCGTGCGATTTCCGCCGGGAGCGTGATTATGTTGTGCCACCGTTATGCGCCTTGTAGGCCTAGCACATCCGATTTCGGCATGCCTTGACAATTCGGGTGGGCTACCCTTAGCGTGTGACAGTCTCTATATCTGTCTCCAGGCACGTGTAGTGGCGACTCTTCGCCCAGACGATTTTTTGCTCTCGTCTGACTCGAACGAGGTGTTCCACTGTCTATGAACTTGCCTCGTGTAATTGGACGTGCTGTGCCTGTGCCCATTGGGTACTGAACCGTTTCTCATCCGTGAGCCTGGTTCCTTAAGGGGAAGAAATCAACAGAGGAGTTGGACCCTGGCTCTTTCGCCCTCTTAGCCGAGGTGTCATTCACCGACATCGTGTACCCCTTGTCCAAGTTCGAGTCTCACACCACGCGTTTGAGAGCAAGGCGTTCTCGAGCTGAGCGTCCTTGTTCCAATAGCACCTGAGCCCATCAGGTACAGAACCCTTTCTCTCTTCAAGTGTATTTCCGGTGTAGGAAAACCTGACAGTAGAGTTGAGCCAGGGCTAAATCGTTGTCCCTTTTGTGCCTGAGGCCATCGAGTACGGAACCCTTTCTCTTCGCGAGCATATTTCCGGTTTAGGAAGGCTCAACATTAGAGTTGGATTAGGTCTTCTTGCTTTACCAAACGCCAATGAATGGGTCTGGGTCTCTGCCTGTAAGAACATAGGTAACTAGAAGCTCGTCTCGAGCTGACGGAGCTTGTAGTTCCCCTTTCCTAGGAACTTTTCATTTTCTATTTGCAGTTCGCGCTGCCCTCTAGCGCTGTTCTGCCCTTTCATTGTTTCATTGTACTCGGTATGAAATATATTTGTCTCTCGCCATGCATCTACCTTTACGTGCATTTTACATTGGCCGCCCCTCCAATGTTCGGACTGGACTGACTAGCTTCACTGTATGTCGACAGTGTTGCTATATGTGGTGCTGCTGGTGGTGTCGGAGATATTGTCTGTCTCTTGTGCAGTCAAATCTCTTTCCATCTGCTACCTCCACATTCTCGGACACGATCCCCAAATAATTTGGCCAGAATCAGCTCGAGCTGCTGTATTTCTGCTTCCATGGTGCACCGCGTGGAGGTACATTTTGGGATCTTGGTTATCTGCTAACCCTGGGTCCGCCTAGAGCAATGCGTTCCCTTTGCACCCCATCTCTCTTATAAAGGTTGAGGTCTGTCTCAGGCTTGTCATGTCAACATACAGTTTTTTTTCCCCTTCAGATAGAGTCAGGGAGGGTCATATCTCTGCTCTACTCCACTCATTAAGATGACGGTCTTGGTGCGATAACAACTACGATGAAGTGCTATTGTCCCTGATTACTAATATAAATAATAAATAGTCAAAATAATGTAAATTAGAAATGACAGAGAAACATTGACTTTTTTTCCATGTTGCGGTCCGATATGGACCTTCATCAAGAACACAACGAACATTTCTAAAATTACTCATTTGACATTTCCTTTTTCATTGGCTGCCAAAACAAAGTATAATCGTAGTGACCCATTAAAATGACGAGGAAAGTGAAATGAGTCATTTTAGAAGAATGTTTTCCAGTTAGCCAACAGGACACCTATTATTGATGGACCTGGTTATCATACCTGGGACCAAGCTCAGTTTAACAGTATTCTATTTAAGATGTGTCTTTTTATAGCTTTGTACTCTATTCGGATGTTTACTATCGTTCAACATATGTTTCTTGTCAGCAGGCCTGAATTTCGAATTTAATTACACATGTTTTGGTACAGTACCAGTAGATGGGACTACAATCTAACTTTTCATAAAATCTGCGCTCATCAAAACATTTTTGTGATTCGTGACATCGCGGAAAATCGGCTGAATCCTAGATACAAAATGGTCAACACCATACTTGAGGAAATGAGCAGATACTTGTCACCTGCATTTCCTAGCCCTAACCTTGCACCTACTGGTCGGTAATCAACTCTAACTATACCCCCTTCCCAGTTTTGTCCCACCCATACAACCCTCTTAATTAAATATCTACACCTTCACCCAGTGATGGGTAATTCTAGCCAAGGGAAATAATTGCTGGAAAAAAAGTATGTCATTTATTTTGTTTCACTTTTAGCAAAAACTGTAGTCCTGTTTATTGAAATTGAACCCATTTTATTTATTTCTATATATTGTTTAAATGTTAACGGACATTAAAATATGTTCGAATAATTTGATGATTCTTATGGTATTGTTGTTAGTAAATGTAGAACCAATGGCTGCAACTTGCCATCAGGTGAAGATAACTCTTCATGTGGCAACCTGCAACAACTATTTGATTGGGTTGCCAGTTTTCTTCCTTGCTATGTTTAGGGCCATCTTTCCGAACTCATACGTTGACATTTCAGTGATCAAATATGACATACATTATTTTTTTACTGCATTGATATGTTGTATATTTTCTTATTAAGTAACGCATATCAACAAAAATAAACATCCTACAATAGTTATTGACAAGGACAATACAGAAAATGTCAGCAACTTTGAATATCTCGAGTCAATCATAGACACCACAAGAGAGATCAGAAAGATATTAACAACAATTCTACAAATAACATCACAGATGAAAAGTCTATGGCAAGTGACAATCAGAAAAACAAAGTTACAACAACGCACATTCTGAGACGTGGGCAATAACATCCGCAAAAGAAAAGAAAATAATAGTATTCACAATGAAATGTTGTTACATCTCTTTGTGTTCTGTTAGGGTTAGGGTTAGTTATGTAAAACACAACTACCCTAACCGAAACCCTAAAGTAAAGTAATATTTAAATTATTAAATGATAACAGACAATTTACAAACATAGACAAGGGATATAACTCGACTACGTGGTGGCGTCTACTTGTACTGTACCAAGAAGCGGTTGACATGCATGCGCACATCTCCAGCCCATTTAAGTTGGACCTTCTTCAGCATTATATGAACTTGGGATATAAGCTCTAGTGAGGACTTCAGAATTATATGAACTTGGGATATAAGCTCTAGTGAGGACTTCAGCATCAGGTACTTTATCTTGTCACTTTATCCTGGGAAGTTTCCGGAGACCTTACTTGTGGAAGTGATTTAACACTCTTATGTGTCGTGTCTGCTGTACACTGTCCAGGTCTCACGAGCGTAGTGAACACAATAATTCTATAAACTTTAAGTTTAGTGGCGAGTTAGTCTTGAAAAGTCCTTCCCTACTCATACCACCTAAACACCAACTGATGCAAGCTCGCTTCAGACCATCTGGTCTGTCAATATGAATAAGGCTGCATATGCCATATGAAATTGCGAGGCTAGTTCGCTTCTGTTTCCACACCTTGTCACGCAGTCTGCCAATTGCGAGGCTAGTTCGCTTCTGTTTCCACACCTTGTCACGCAGTCTGCCAATTGCGAGGCTAGTTCGCTTCTGTTTCCACACCTTGTCACACAGTCTGCCAATTGCGAGGCTAGTTCGCTTCTGTTTCCACACCTTGTCACGCAGTCTGCCAATTGCGAGCCTAGTTCGCTTCTGTTTCCACACCTTGTCACGCAGTCTGCCAATTGCGAGGCTAGTTCGCTTCTGTTTCCACACCTTGTCATGCAGTCTGCCAATTGCGAGGCTAGTTCGCTTCTGTTTCCACACCTTGTCACGCAGTCTGCCAATTGCGAGGCTAGTTCGCTTCTGTTTCCACACCTTGTCACACAGTCTGCCAATTGCGAGGCTAGTTCGCTTCTGTTTCCACACCTTGTCACGCAGTCTGCCAATTGCGAGGCTAGTTCGCTTCTGTTTCCACACCTTGTCACGCAGTCTGCCAATTGCGAGGCTAGTTCGCTTCTGTTTCCACACCTTGTCACACAGTCTGCCAATTGCGAGGCTAGTTCGCTTCTGTTTCCACACCTTGTCATGCAGTCTGCCAATTGGAGGCTAGTTCGCTTCTGTTTCCACACCTTGTCATGCAGTCTGCCAATTGGAGGCTAGTTCGCTTCTGTTTCCACACCTTGTCACGCAGTCTGCCAATTGCGAGGCTAGTTCGCTTCTGTTTCCACACCTTGTCACGCAGTCTGCCAATTGCGAGGCTAGTTCGCTTCTGTTTCCACACCTTGTCACACAGTCTGCCAATTGCGAGGCTAGTTCGCTTCTGTTTCCACACCTTGTCACGCAGTCTGCCAATTGCGAGGCTAGTTCGCTTCTGTTTCCACACCTTGTCACGCAGTCTGCCAATTGCGAGGCTAGTTCGCTTCTGTTTCCACACCTTGTCACGCAGTCTGCCAATTGGAGGCTAGTTCGCTTCTGTTTCCACACCTTGTCACGCAGTCTGCCAATTGCGAGGCTAGTTCGCTTCTGTTTCCACACCTTGTCACGCAGTCTGCCAATTGCGAGGCTAGTTCGCTTCTGTTTCCACACCTTGTCACGCAGTCTGCCAAATGCAACAGTTGATTTCGAGATTATGTTGTTCACTTCGGTGTCAAGGCCGTCGACTCTGGAGAGAGTATTCATTTTGACATATGTTCACACACACACACACGCACGTACATACAGATGGTATCCTTGTGTACTTGAAAACAAAACATGTCATACTTTTTCATAGTTTTATTTTCAGCCAATCACAAAGGTGCTTTTATCTACATAATTACAAGCACCGCCCACACAAATTCAGAAAGCCAATATTTACACGTGTAAAACACAATAATACTTTTTAAACATGACAATAGGCACTTCAAAAGGAACATCAACCATACACTATTGGCCCTACCTCAGTACGACCTGAAAGTAATAATCGTATTCAGGTCCCAAAAGAAACGTAATCGAATGTAATAAAAGATTAGAAAATTGTGAAACATTTCACTTTCCAATATTGATATTATAGTACAATTTGGCACATCTATATTGTCATTTCCCCCTGTGCCGATGTCGTGGGAGAGAGTTAGAATTTCCTGTCTATGGTCATTTCAGCGGCATTGGTCATGGTTAGCCCGTGTCTGTTTAAGGTTTATATCATTGTCTTAATTCCTCTAGTTCTTGGTCTTCCTCGTACCGTGTAAATTTGGTACATTTCACATGCTGTACTAAGTTCATAACATAGACCAACAGCAAGAACGTTGGTAGTGAAGACCTCCGTGTAGAAAGTAAAGACTTCATTCTTTGTTTTTGATTATTGTCGTGTATTTTGGTTGGGCACTATTCTTATATTTGGAGTCGCGTGCCAAAATAAGTCACGGTTGACCGACGAAATGCACGAAAATAATCAAAAATCAGCCTTTATTGTCAAGTTTACTTTCTGTATACAGGTCCTTACTGGATCACTGTTATGTCTATCGAAAAAAAGCATTTGGTGGCGTATCCTACTCAGGACGTAGCCATCAACCCAGAATTTTTTGGCTGTAGTGATTGTCTAGGTACTATAAATACGTTTAGTAGGTTGTCATTGCTTTCTGAAAAGGTCCGGATGCACAATTGTCTGTGGCAGGGATCCAACTCGGTACCTTGGCCGTCACAGACGAACTCTGTACCACTCCACTACAGAGTCGGTCCTGTAATGTCCACATAATTAAATCACTAGATTGTAAGGAATAACTTAACAAGGCGGAGATATATGGGCTCTGTCACATAGCTCCAGGTCATAGATAAGGCAAGATTGGTTTGTGGTGCTTATTGTATATCCCACTTCAGGAAAACAGAACATGACATTTCGTACTAAGAATTTAGTCAAATTGTGACGGGAACGCCCACTACCACTTTACCGAATTTTCAATATAAGATCATTAAATTTGTCATTAAAATATACGGCATCACACACGAAAGTGGACGAATAACATTTTCTTATTTTAAGGGAAACTCCTCCCCCTTACTGACGTCGTATTTACAGCCCCGTCTAGCTCAAATGTGGGAAAGGAACAGAACTAGGTGAATTAAAGTGTTGGAAATACGAAAAAATTATAAATTATCAACGAGGCATAATAACAGAAGACGTTTCTACTTGATAACCTTCGTTAGGAATGAACATATATGGGAACACACATGGTGCAAATAAACGTAGAAACCAACGAAGAAGAGTGGACAGTAAGAACATATACGGTAGAAATGGCACAGCAGAAAGAATAAAATAGGTATAGTCAGCCCCGGATTTAGACCTGATAAAACCCTAAGCTATTTGAGATACGGGGCCCTCTATAAGTCCAGATATTATATATGTCAGTGCCAAATATGATTTTTTGGGGGCCCCCAAGAAAGTGGGGGCCCTAAGCTATAGCTTGTTTAGCTTATACGTAAATCCTGCACTAGGTATAGTGTCAGATTATGGAGTGGTTAGAGCATGGCATATAGAATAAGTTGATGGATGAACTAAGGGTTAAATCTTGTTTCTCGCACTCTAGATGACGTATCCTTTACATGCCCTCACTGCCACGCTGTAAGCCTCTCGTTTCTGTGATGTGTGCAAGCTGCCCAACCTCTTCCAGTGTCGTGATCAGAAGGTTTTCAATATCCTGTGTCCATCATAGTTTTGGTTTGCCTCTTGTTCTCTTTCTCTGAACTTTTCCCTCCACGATTAATCTTTCTATATCAGTGTCTCTTTGAATGTCCAAAAAACCCTAGCTTTAGTATAAACAACTTATAAAACAAGATAATACCTTTAGATACACAGTTCTGAGATACAAGCATTAATATGCATTTATAATTAATTTTGGTACAGTACAAGTTGAGGTCACCACACGTTGAATTATTTCCCTTGTCTGTATTTGTAAATATCATGTTCAACATTTAATAATTGAAATATTTATTTATTTACGGTTGAGGTTAGGATTAGTAATGTAACACACAACTATCCTAACCATAACCCTAACCCGAACTCTAAAATAAGATAATATTTAAATTTTTAAACTATGAATATGAAATTTACAGCCGAAGACGGATGTGTCGGGCCATTGGCGCAAATAAAACGGCGACACAACGCATTTCCATTCTCTGGACCACATCCTGCTGAAAATCTAGTAGGACCATGGTCCTGTTACAAGGGAGATCCAGCGGGAGTTTGAGAATGAACGCTGAAGAAGAAGAAATATGAAATTTACAAACATAGAGAAGGGAAATAACTCTGCTATGTGGTGGAGTCAACTTGCATTACACCGCAAATTTTTTTTTTTTTAAATAATTATTTTCAGGAATTGTTAATGTTTTTACAAACTCAAAACATCGAGAGTGGAACTCTTCGCCCCACAACCGGGAGCGTAAGGTTCCAACACCGCTTTACAGCATAAGTAGATTGACAATTAAAGAAAAGGTAAAACAGTTATAAATATATTACCATTACCGGTTTTAATTTACACAAACATTTACAAATATTTATAAATTATAGAAATGAATAAATATAAATCACAGTATGTAATCTGCTTCTGTATGTAATGTTGTCCTTCCTTATATTAAGTATGCCTACTAAATCAAATAAATGTATAGAAGTGTACGCAATACAATGTCCGAATAAATAGCGGCCCAAAATAGAGGTCCCAAAGAGAGTTTCAAATAGAGGACCAAATTAACAAATGTAAGGTGTTGTTTCCAAATTACATAAATTTTTTGGGGGGTTATTTCTCCCTCCCCTTTTGTCAACAACTGTCCAGAATTTAGAGAACACCACCCCACCCACCGATTAATTATGCAAACAAAATATGAGAAACTCCCAGACTTTGAGCTAAAACTTACTCCACAGACAGGACACAACTCACTCCACAGACAGGACAGAACTCACTCCGCAGACAGGACACAACTCACTCCACAGACAGGACAGAACTCACTCCGCAGACAGGACACAACTCACTCCACAGACAGGACAGAACTCACTCCGCAGACAGGACACAACTCACTCCACAGACAGGACACAACTCACTCCACAGACAGGACAGAACTCACTCCGCAGACAGGACACAACTCACTCCACAGACAGGACAGAACTCACTCCGCAGACAGGACACAACTCACTCCACAGACAGGACACAACTCACTCCACAGACAGGACACAACTCACTCCACAGACAGGACAGAACTCACTCCACAGACAGGACACAACTCACTCCACAGACAGGACAGAACTCACTCCGCAGACAGGACACAACTCACTCCACAGACAGGACACAACTCACTCCACAGACAGGACAGAACTCACTCCGCAGACAGGACACAACTCACTCCACAGACAGGACAGAACTCACTCCGCAGACAGGACACAACTCACTCCACAGACAGGACACAACTCACTCCACAGACAGGACACAACTCACTCCACAGACAGGACACAACTCAATACGCAGACAGGACACAACTCAATATGCAGACAGGACACAACTCACTCCACAGACATGCATATACAAAGTTAAAATTGACATCACAATCATGTATACATGTTCCCATACAGCACATAGTGCCAAACATATACTTCAAGAGTGTTCTGATTATGAAACGCGGAGACTGACATATTGAACAGAGGAAACAACACTAGAATCAAAGCTCTATGGGACACTGTATAAACTACAAAAGACAGTGAGTTTTATTCAGGAGACAGAATTACAGATATAAATGTTTCAAGTGAACGAAGGAAGAAGAAAAAAATGTTTACATGTGGGCAGGGACTTCAGACTGCAGAGCAGCTTGAAAAGTCCCAATTAAGACACGTTGAAGGAAACATACTGGCCAAAAGAAATAAGAATGTGATAAATAGTCAATGGCAAAAGAAATATTACTGTGAGATAAGTTCAATGTATCACTGTATAAGATATAACACACCGACAATTTTACAGAAGAGACAAAACTGCAGACATAGATACACTCCATACAAACAAAAGAAGAAGAATGACAATTGCTTCAACTAAGAATAATATGCATTCATCTAGAAACGTCTCATGGGCGGCACTCATAGAGGGGTAACTAACAGTATGGGCATATCATTCAATAGAAAGTAATAACTACAACCCTACAGTATATAAAGAACATCAACGACTATGGGGGTTAGTAAAAATCTACATAATCTACAAACATATAAAATAGATGTGAAAACAAGAATGCTAAAAAAACAAATTGGGGATAGTTTTCTTTAAATATATGATGAGAACTTTAAAAACAACAAATTTATCAGTTGTTTAAAAACAACTTTAAAAACTTTAAAAACAAAAAAAACAAGATAAAATTATATTTTATGAAGATAAAACTATATTTTATAAAGATATAGCTATATATACAGTCAATGATGTCACCAATGAAGACATGCTCTTACAATGATGTCACCAATGAAGACATGCTATTACAATGATGTCACCAATGAAGACATGCTATTACAATGATGTCACCAATGAAGACATGCTATTACAATGATGTCACCAATGAAGACATGCTATTACAATGATGTCACCAATGAAGACATGCTATTACAATGATGTCACCAATGAAGACATGCTATTACAATGATGTCACCGATGAAGACATGCTATTACAATGATGTCACCAATGAAGACATGCTATTACAATGATGTCACCAATGAAGACATGCTATTACAATGATGTTACCAATGAAGACATGCTCTTACAATGATGTCACCAATGAAGACATGCTATTACAATGATGTCACCAATGAAGACATGCTATTACAATGATGTCACCAATGAAGACATGCTATTACAATGATGTCACCAATGGTCAATGAGTTTATTAAGGAAAGAATTTGGTCACGTTACTGAACAACCTCATTTGTCCAAAGTATAACTTGGATATTTTGCTGCGGTATTAAAAGGGGGGGAGGGGTCAGAGGCAAGCGAAGAGCAGACTCATTGGCGGGCAATGCTTATCGTGGGTCATTGATGTATTACAGAGTGAAGAAGATAATTATTGGAATTGTGCTGTACACATACACAGAATGGCAGATCTTTGCGATAACCAGGGGGGGGGGGTGAGGAGAGAAAGTGTGCCCTCTCTAGAACGTTACGAAGATCACTGGTTAAGTTGTTCACCTTGTGTTCAAGATTTCATGGGTTCAAATCCCAGGTTTTCGGAGATCCCTGTGGATTATCGCTTGAAGCTACGGAGTTACGTGCTATGAGAGGTACTCTCGGTAGGCAGGGTGCTGCTTAATTGAGAGTGACGGAGTACATATGGAAAACCGAGTATAGTGAAGTCAATCCTCTACGTATTGTAAACCATTTAAGAGACGTCTTTTGTGAACATAATCAGGATATGATTGGAACTTTGAGTCTGCATATTCCTGGGTATCTACTGGAACAGAGAGAGGGGCACTTATTGAAATGTTCCGTGTGCAATGAAGATAGTTTCTAATCAAGTATCAAGAATCAGTTTTTGTTATTATTCTTCCATTTTCCAGATGCCCACTGGAAGCATCATTTTTTCATGATCCTTTATTTGTATCAAATCTGTCATAAATGATGTCTAGTTTACTTAGTCAGTGTTCGACCAAATCAGTCGCAGGTTATTACGACGTATGGCATCGTGAAAGGCAATAACAAATCTAGACTCATGGCTGATCTACAGTCCTGTTGACTCATCAGTAATCATCATTCAAATGTGACGCTATAGACGTGTCCTTGATATTCATTTGCTGTCTGCACAAATTATACACACAATGATACAGCAGCACACCATTGGAAGAGGAGCTAGAAAGTCACGGGTAGATCAAATACCATGTATAGTGGTCACCCAATGTCCGAACTGTCGACAAGGATATGTCCGATGAACTGTCCACGGATCTGTGCGGCCAATATGTGACGTGTTTATCATATACGAACTCAATGTCAAGGACATAACTCTTACTGAACTTCATAAAGTGGATGGTCAACGAATGTTCATCATCATCATGTGATGGACGAACTGCATATCTTTCTGATTGATAATAAAAAATGTTGGTGTAAAAATTGATGAAAGAAAATCAGGGAGGAATATCGAACTCAAGAACATCGATAGTTCAAATAATAGTACATGAAATTTGTAATAAGCAGGGTTGTGTATGGGAGGATGTAGTGTAGGGGTGCAGGTTGTGTATGGGAGGATGTTGTGTAGGGGTGGAGGTTGTGTATGGGAGGATGTTGTGTAGGGGTGGAGGTTGTGTATGGGAGGATGTTGTGTAGTTGTGGATGTTGTGCATGGGAGGATGTTGTGTAGGAGTGGAGGTTGTGTATGGCAGGATGTTGTGTAGGGGTGGAGGTTGTGTATGGGAGGATGTTGTGTAGTTGTGGAGGTTGTGTATGGGAGGATGTTGTGTAGGGGTGGAGGTTGTGTATGGAGGAGGTTGTGTATATTAGGATGTTGTGTATGGGAGGATGTTGGGTATGGGAGGATGTTGTGTATAGGAGGAGGCGAGTTTTAAAATCCTCTTATATAACGTAAACATATAGAAGAGGAAAGAAAATAAATTGGTTTCAATGTCTCTCCTTTTTTTCTTTTGCCTGCAATTGTACCACTACAAAGAATATCATAAAAATAACAGTAATCACATAACCCTTCAAGGTTGTAGAGGTTCCACACTGGACAGATTAGGGGTACCACACTGGACACATTAGGGGTGCCTCACTGGAGACATCAGGGTGGTAAGGGTGCCACATTGGAGACAGATAAAAGATTTCCAAATAACTCTTGTCTTTTGTAATTCAAACGAGTGTAGAGAAAATCTTGTCCTGACTATTCTTTGATGTTACAAATCCAGAATGTCCTCTAGTCGCCTATTCTCCTTCATCCTTAACAGCTCTGTGCAAAGTATTTGTAGAAAGTGGGTCATGCGTCGTTACATGATCAATGAAACAAGTTTACGCCGTTTCACCGCCGACATTAAATCCATTTCGCAAAATACAGGTTAACTAGCTAAAATATATTTTCAAATGGGATAATGGTCCACTTTTAGAACCCCCCCCCCATTCATTCTTCTATTTGTGTATTCATACCTACGGTCCTGCCAGAAAAGAATAAAAATAAAATATTGGAACTAACCACTGACCTAAAGCAGGGGAAACCAAATGAGGAGTTTTGTGGAAAATGAACGATGAATTCGTAGGCTCCGGTAATAATTGATGCACAATCAGACACGAGTAGATGTAAAAGTCGCTGTTTTAGCAAACGTTTTAAATAAATCAATAAAAACATTCCTACAAATTATATATAAGCCGAAGTGAATAGAATAGTAAATTGTACATTCTTGTATTTAAACGTGTCTTTCTTCAACTATACAGTCCTATTGGCCCATCGAGATCATCCTTCTTAATTGATACATTTAACTTTTCCAGTAATTTTCATTGGTCAATTTGTGTATACTTTGTGTTGCCAGCCAATGAAAATTAAAAGTAAAATGCGTCAAGTTTGAACCTAGAAGGACTATTGTCGATGGATACGAATTAAATATCTACTCATTCTTCCATTTCCATTATAACAATGTCCTGTTAAAAATGGTAGAGATTTGTTATGTATGTGGTACAAATTTTACCGTGCATATCTTTCATCTGAAAATGGTGAGGGGTTACTTTTAAGTAGATACGGAGCCGACATGGTAGCGAGGTTCGACAGTTTATCTGGTACTTTACGGGCAGACGTAGCCAGAGCACATTTTCACAGTCCAACATTTCAATGTTGTACACAGAACCATTTATTTTCTGTTATAGTTTGCGCATCTTCGTGTCGTCAGAGAAATCTCACGTGACTAGTAGGCATAGCCCACTAAGATGGGCATGTTCAATGTTACATCAGTAACACTGTTGCTTTACCCTTAGCCTACATACTAAACATCCCCATTCCAAAAGCTAAACATCTAGCACCAACCATAACCCCAACCGTAAACTCCTCTAATCGCAAAACCCCTTCTTCTCTCAAAACTAAAATAAGCTGCCTCTCCTCCAAGCAATATATGTCTACTGCACACTAGGACAGGGACATATAAAATGTAACTCCGTTACATCAAACACTGTAGGTTTACTTTTTGCAAGCCTATGGTTTGATTTATTATAATGTGGCCACATCTCCCCGTAAATAACCATTTATTTTTACACTGAATGATCCGGAAATCACTTCGCTCGTGAAGACATTCATTATAATATTTTTAGTAACCTCACCCAAAGTTAGTCAAATGTTAGTTAATTCCAATAACAAATGGATGGGAAAATTCAGAAATCCCGTTTGAAAAAAAAAAATCGATCATACAAAAAATCCCACTGCTAGGGGAAGTAATCTGGTTGATTATGAATATTAAACAACTAGTATCATATAAATACAAAAAACATCATATAAAAATTAAATAATAATTTTCAATTCAGACCCTCTCCAGTGAAACATCTTCCGTGTATTATGCATTTTGGAAGCAGAAATAGATTATAATCGGTCATAAATGTTATTTAATCATTCACATTTCATCTCCTCGTGAAGAATAACTATGTAACAAACATCTTGTAAGAAATGGTAATTGGTCGACATAAAAGGTTTTGTATAGATGTCAGTTCTCCCAGATTTTCAGGGCAACCGACATCCACACCATTTCTAGTAAATTTAAACGCTAAATATAATAATAACGAAAACATTAAGAAAAATTGTTTTTAAAATACTACAGGATGGAACAGCAGAGAAAACCTGGCAACTGATCTTTGACCCTGCTTTCATTTCCGTTTGACATCCGGAGTTTAGAGCTGCCACCATCTTTGTCAATAAGAGGAGATTTCTCTGATTTTGTGGTCAATGGGATGCCTTCGGGAGTGACCTATTGAGAGCAACCACATGATAGTGGATCAATGCGATGACTAATTAAGAGTATACTAATAGTCGTATGAAAGAGTAATCATAAAAAAATGCATGTCGATGTGGAAACAAGGAGATGAAAATGATTAAATAAGTTTTTGTTTTTTTAAATCTATGAGCAGGCAACTCTTGACAGCCTATCCATGACCGGATTCCAGTAAAGACCCGTGTACAGAAAGCAAACATGACCTGAAAGGTTGATTTTTTTAGCATCCCCGTACATTTCTTAATCGGCCTTGGCGTTTTTGGCATGCTACTCCAAGTATATAAATAGTCTTTCCTCTCATTCTTCTTCTTCTTTCTTTTCGCTTTATACCCCTTTATGCCTTGCAGCGTCAGAGGTAGAATAGTTCTCTAGTGATGGCTTTTTTGTGTGTTTCATATATGTTTGTTTTCATTTCCGTAATCCATTGTTTTCAATGTCTGCCTGACTTTGTATCCATCATGTCTGTATGGTAATGCTTTTTGAAGGGCACTGTCTGATGATAGTTTGGAAGCATGCAAAAAGACGTAACCTGTTGTCTTCTGATGTAATTAAGGTATATAAATATTGAACAACGAAAATCACGACAATAATAGACAATTAGACACGCAAGAAAAAAAGTGCATTTCCACAATTAGACACGCAAGAAAAAAGGTGTATATCCACAATTAGACACGCAAGAAAAATGGTGTATTTCCACAATTAGACACGCAAGAAAAAAAGTGTATTTCCACAATTAGACAGCAAGAAAAAAGGTGTATTTCCACAATTAGACATGCAAGATTAAAAGTGTATTTCCACAATTAGACACGCAAGAAAAAAGGTGTATTTCCACAATTAGACACGCAAGAAAAAAGGTGTATTTCCACAATTAGACACGCAAGAAAAAAGGTGTATTTCCACAATTAGACACGCAAGAAAAAAGGTGTATTTCCACAATTAGACACGCAAGAAAAAAGGTGTATTTCCACAATTAGACACGCAAGATTAAAAGTGTATTTCCACAATTAGACACGCAAGAAAAAAGGTGTATTTCCACAATTAGACACGCAAGAAAAAAGGTGTATTTCCACAATTAGACACGCAAGATAAACAATATATTCTTCAGAAACAGGAAACGTAAGCAAACCTGTTGCGGCGTTTCTTCAGGTGTCTCCTTAGTAAGCTTCACTGCCGATTCCTCTCCACCATCTTTTACGTCTAGATTGACTGGAGATTCTTCTTGTTCTTCTAATACTGTCTGATAATAGATGCCAATTGAACATAAATAGATGGAAAATACAAGAATAAAATACGGTTTAGGTATGTGTTTTCATGATTCTTATTGTTTTGTTACAATGTATTTTTTTGGTGGCAGATCAAGGAGAGAAGTGACAAAGAAGTTGGATGGAAGTTGTTAGATGTGTTGTCGTTGTGACATAACAATGTCACCAACTCAACACATTAACAACACAGGAGAGAGTTATAAAGAGATATTATCTTCTAGGGTACTCGCAGCTGTGCTTAATGTGCTACTCTGAGCTGTGATTAATGCGCTTCTCGGCGCTGTGATTAATGTGCTATTTGGAGCTGTGCTTTATTGATTGTACCATTTTGTCCATCATAGTTTTCCTGCAATATCAGTTGTTATAATTGTTGTTTATAGCACATCATATAGTATTGGTTAAAATTAGCTTAGTATAGCATACAGTATTGGTTAGAATTAGCTTAGAATTTATCTGTTTCAATGTCAAGAACGAATTTAGGTAGTGGTGAAACGACGTAGATTTGTTTAGATTAAGCATATAGCTAGACAAGACTCACTTTCTAAAATTGTTTTGGAAGGAACAGCCGATAGTGGAAGGAGAAGAGTGGATGAGAAAAAATCGTGGATATGAAACATCGACGAATGGTCTGGAGGTGATTTTTCTACTCTTCCAAATGGCTGAAGATAAAGATGTTTAGAGAGCTTTTGTGCTGATGTCTCCAGTGCGATACCCTACGACCCTGACGGGCTATAATTCATAGTATTACTCTTATTACTATTATCTTTATCGTCTTCTTTCCTTCTGTATATTCTCATTCTTCAGAGACTTCTTTTCCTATTTCATTAGTTTTTAATTTCATGGCAATTATGAGAATATGGTCCAAACAAAAAATGAATTTATGATTTGTTTAACAATATATGTACCTTTAGACACGAGACATCCAATTTCGGCATTGCACTGTGTGTAGCTTTGATCTTATATGGAACATGATATCCAATCTCCCTCCCCCACACACACGCGTGCATTCAAACTATTCTTAGTTTACCTCCTATGACTTGTATGACTTATCCATTGTGTTACCAGTATTTGGCTCCATTTCAGGACCTGGCTACTCATGGATGACACACTAACTCGCACTCTTCAATGAACCGTAGGCAAATCCTACTCTCTCTCTCTCTCTCTCTCTCTCTCTCTCTCATATAGTTTTCATATATTCTAACTTACTTCTCTGTAACAATGTTACTTCTAATAAAAAATCAAGGTAAAAACGATGTATACATGCAATTTCTAAATACTACAATTAAAAGTCGCTTTTGCTCGCTTAAGTAAATAAATTGGACTTTGTCTACTCTGACGACTACGGAAGCAAACAGTATGACGCCCTTTTTAGGGAAGTCTTACAATATATGTCTTTGAATATAATATAAACTTGCTTCTCTATAATATTCATACATACATACATCTATCTGTACGTTAGTATGTGTTGATGTGATTATAATTTTAGTGAATGGTTCTATAATATTCATACATACATCCATCTATCTGTACGTTAGTATATGTGTTGATGTGATTATAATTTTAGTGAATGGTTGAAGATGATAAATCTGGAATATCACTTCTAGAATATTTATGTATACGTACTGTATTTAAGTGTGGGGTTATTTTTGGGTTGTTTTCGGATAGCTTACTAGGGTTTTTAGGTTATTATTAGGATGTATTAATCTTATAATAAACTATTGGGGTTAGGGTTGGGATTAGGCTGTAGTATTTGTAGAATGAACTATTAGGATGAAGAATAGCTTTTTTGAAAATTAAAAGTGCATAAAATTGACGTCATATTCTTCGCACCAATCAAACTAGATTTAGAATATGATAATTCACGGTGTACTATAAGATCTAACTGCAACAAGTATACATGCCTTTAGTCGATACGTTTTTTGATTATTTTAACGTTTTCCATTGGTTATTATTTATATACTTGGATTAGCCTATGCTATTTTTGGCATGCGTTTCAAGTACATAAATATTGACCAAAGGAAAACACGAGAATAATCAAGAAAAAGAACGAAAGAAGGTCTAATTAATTCACAGAACATGAATTCTACTGTCGATCAGTCGCGATTTAGAGTGAGTGCACATGCAATCATCCTATATTTAGAAGAGGGGAGATCTGCGGTAGTTATTGTAGACAGTACCAAAATATTTATCACAACACACGATATTTCATTGGGCATTTGGTAATGGAGGAGTTAATCAAGACTTTTGCACTGGAAGGGTTAATCTAGCAGTTTTACTATACATTAGAAAAACAAATGTAAATGACGGAACAGTAATGTAAGGGTACTTATAAACGGCAATGAGAAACACAAATAGATTAACATACAGAAAAAAACAATATATATATATATAAAAAAGAAAAAAAATCTTTAATTTGTATTCGCTTTATCTAAAATGCGAATTAATTTTTGAGCGTAAGCTTACCCCATTAACTTTGAGCTCTGTATCATTTCCGGTTGAATCAACATTGTCGTCATTTTGGCTATCCTGTATAATATTCGATAAATGTAGAATATTTAATTAGATTTCAGTAATTTATATTTTTATACTTTCAAACACTCAAATAATCATTTCAAGATAAGGCGCAACTACGGTTTAAGTCTTCACTGTGACATTTGTTCTAGTTTTGAGGAATTACCTGACCTTTGCAGTGTGATTTGCAGAATTTGTATTTAAAATTAAAGTATATTAATTGAAAAGGCACATTAATTTGGAATTAATATTTAGATTAGGGATGGATGTAAGGGTTAAGGTCAGTTATAAATGAAAAAATAAATTTGTTATAAAATGCTATAATTATAAATGTTGTTAATGTCGTTTGTGTCGGAACATGTGACGTAACGGTATCTATTAATGTCATTGGTGCTACACGGAAATCCGTGACGTCGGCTTGTTAAAAAGCTATTTATAGCCCAGGACATGTATCACACAAAAACACATACACAAATTTATAGCACAGTGAAGACTTAAACCGTAGTTTTACCCAAGGTAATTTTGGAAATTCAAAACTGACATCATAATACCTTAATCATAACCGAGGTGAAATGGACATGATAGGAGATGAAAACGTGGTGATGTTGGATTACGGTATCAGATTTTATATTTGTGCGTTAATGTTCAATCCTCCCTCCAGATAACTCTTGTAGAATGTTCTTGCAAGATGTCCAGTAGGATGTAGTCAAGAGAGGAACAAATGTGCTGTTTATATGTTTATGTCAAATAACATTTTATTTGAGCCAATAGCCCGAAGCATCCGATTTTAACGTAAATATTAGATGAGCTGTATATAATGCATGATCATCACGTGATGGTAATAAATATGGCGATGATAATAGGCCGATGAAAAACGAGCATGTCACTGTTGTTTCTTACGCCAGGCTGGTGGAGTCTTACTTTCGATATATTTATATTTCTCATGCATACTTCATTGTTGAGAGAAAAAAAATTGTTCACGAATAGGGACATTCTGAGATAATTAAATTAAAAAGAAAACTTAGCCATCAAGGTTGCTGCCACAAAAAGCCATCAAGGTTGCTGCCACAAAAAGCCATCAAGGTTGCTGCCACAAAAAGCTATCAAGGTTGCTGCCACAAAAAGCCATCAAGGTTGCTGCCACAAAAAGCCATCAAGGTTGCTGCCACAAAAAGCCATCAAGGTTGCTGCCACAAAAAGCCATCAAGGTTGCTGCCACAAAAAGCCATCAAGGTTGCTGCCACAAAAAGCCATCAAGGTTGCTGCCACAAAAAGCCATCAAGGTTGCTGCCACAAAAAGCCATCAAGGTTGCTGCCACAAAAAGCCATCAAGGTTGCTGCCACAAAAAGCCATCAAGGTTGCTGCCACAAAAAGCCATCAAGGTTGCTGCCACAAAAAGCCATCAAGGTTGCTGCCACAAAAAGCCACAATTCTCGAATATCAGACGACACAATATTCTATAAAATGAATATTGTATGAAATTATTCCAGAACAACAATGAAGATGCATGCAAGATATGAAAATGTACCTGAACATGACACAGAAGAAGGATGATTAGTTCAAGATCTGCAGGAGTTTTGAAAGGACATGTTTATTGTTGCATCGTGTCCAGGATATGCTACCTGATGATTGCTACACCTGTCCATAATATGCTACATGACTGCTACACCTGTCTAGAATATGCTACCTGATGACTGTTACACCTCTCTAGAATATGCTACCTGATGACTGCTACACCTGTCCAGAATATGCTGCCTGATGACTGCTACACCTGTCTAGAATATGCTACATGATTGTTACACCTGTCTAGAATATAATACATGACTGTTACACCTGTCTAGAATATGCTACATGATGACTGCTACACCTGTCGAGGAAATGCTACATGATGACTGCTACATGTGCCCAGAATAATCTACCTGTTGACTGCTACACCTGTCCAAGATATGCTACCTGCTAACTCCATAAGTTAGTCTGGGCTTCTTATATCAGTTTTTGATAAACGAATCTATCTCTTTCCTCAGGACAAGGTTACCGGTATATCACACAAAAACACATACACAAACAGTATTATACATCCATGCACAGATATCAACACAGTATCATATACACACATGCACAAACAGATATCAACACAGTATCATATACACACATGCACAAACAGGTATTCACATAGTATTACACACACATGCACAAACAGGTATCCACACAGTATTATACAAACACCTGCACAAACAGGTATTCACATAGTATTACACACACATGCACAAACATGTATCCACACAGTATTATACAAACACCTGCACAAACAGATGCTAACACAGTATTTGACACATACAGACACAAACAAGTCGCCACACAATATAACACACATACATTCTTCATCCCAACATTTACTTTACTTGCCTGTGAGGCATCTTGTATCCTGTCCCCTATTGAAAGTGTAAAAATATAATACATAATACGTTACATCTGGCGTTATACATCTATAAATAATGGCTCAATAATCAACTAGTAAACAGCTAAATTATAACTCTATAATCGACTAGTAAATAGCTATAATTATAACTCTGTAATCAACTAGTAAATAGCTATAATTATAACTCTGTAATCAACTAGTAAATAGCTATAATTATAACTCTGTAATCAACTAGTAAATAGCTATAATTATAACTCTGTAATCAACTAGTAACTAGCTAAAATTATAACTTTATAATCAACTAGTAAATAGCTATAATTATAACTCTGTAATCAACTAGTAAATAGCTATAATTATAACTCTGTAATCAATATCTATAAATAATGACTTCACAACTAACTTTGTAAACATGAATTACCTAAGGATAAACACTTTTCGTTATACATAACATTTGGTCTACGTTTTTGTTATACATAACATTTGGTCTATGTTTTTGTTATACATAACATTTGGTCTACGTTTCTCACAATACAGGTTTATATATATATATATATATATATATATATATACAGTTTGTTATGGGTAGACATATTTTGACAACACATATTATCTTATTGAGGAGTACTGGCACCTCAGATGTCAGAGTACACGAGTAAAATAGGGATTAAATATCAGCTTTACGTTGAACAATGCATTGGAACGACGTTTCGACGACTAGGTCTTTATAAGAAAAAGGTACGAAAAAACACATAATAGAACCATGAAATCAAACGGAGGCTAAATGCAAGAGGAATATGATACAGCATACAAGACTGGAAAATATGAAATATTTGTCTTGATTGTTTTTCAGAACAGTTTACTGTAATACACTGTTGTTGCATGTAATCTTCGTTTCATTTTCTGGTTCCATTATGTTTTTTTTGGGGGTAAATCTTTGACCATCTGCACTGTTAGAGATGTTATGGTAATTTAGCGCGGCTCGTATACCTATTTTCTTATCACGTTCTCTCATACCTATTTTCAAATCGCATGCTTTCATAACTATTTTCAGAGCACGTTCTCTCATACCTATTTTCTTATCACGTTCTCTCATACCTATTTTCTTATCACGTTCTCCATACATATTTTCTTATCACGTTCTCTCATACCTATTTTCTTATCACGTGCTCTCATACCTATTTTCTTATCACGTTCTCTCATACCTATTTTCTTATCACGTGCTCTCATACCTATTTTCTTATCACGTGCTCTCATACCTATTTTCAGAGCACGTGCTCTCATACCTATTTTCTTATCACGTTCTCTCATACCTATTTTCTTATCACATTCTCTCATACCTATTTTCTTATCACGTTCTCTCATACCTATTTTCTTATCACGTGCTCTCATACCTATTTTCTTATCACGTGCTCTCATACCTATTTTCTTATCACGTTCTCTCATACCTATTTTCAGAGCACGTGCTCTCATACCTATTTTCTTATCACGTTCTCTCATACCTATTTTCTTATCACGTTCTCTCATACCTATTTTCTTATCACGTGCTCTCATACCTATTTTCTTATCACGTGCTCTCATACCTATTTTCAGAGCACGTGCTCTCATACCTATTTTCTTATCACGTTCTCTCATACCTATTTTCTTATCTCGTGCTCTCATACCTATTTTCTTATCACGTGCTCTCATACCTATTTTCTTATCACGTTCTCTCATACCTATATTCAGAGCACGTGCTCTCATACCTATTTTCTTATCACGTTCTCTCATACATATTTTCTTATCACGTTCTCTCATACCTATTTTCTTATCACGTGCTCTCATACCTATTTTCTTATCACGTGCTCTCATACCTATTTTCAGAGCACGTGCTCTCATACCTATTTTCTTATCACGTTCTCTCATACCTATTTTCAGAGCACGTGCTCTCATACCTATTTTCTTATCACGTTGTCTCATACCTATTTTTTGATTATGTGTCGATATGTGAACTATTGGTAGTAGAAGTACCCATCACTAAACTGGGGAAACTATCCTATATTTTTGTTTTAGTAGTCAAATGCACACAAAGTGCATTATCAGTGTTCATCTTGTTGAAAGATAGTTCGTTTCAAAATATTTTCAAGACAACATCATTTAAAATATAATTATACCATGCTGCTTGTAGGATTACTTTTCGTAATTTCACATTTATCCAATATTATGTAATTTACAATGTTATAATTAATGTTATTTTCCTACATCGGCAACTTCCTTTGATCGCTATGTTAAGAATAGTGTATCTCCTAATAAATATAATTTATGGTAATTTTCCGTTAAAATCTACGATTTATTTTGTTCCGTCTTTGGTACTTCATATTTCTGTAACCATGTATTCTTCATTTTCTTCTAGAATGTGCTCTGACTCATCTATCGTACAAAATGTTATGTGACTCATCTATCGTACAGAATGTTATGTGACTCATCTATCGTACAGAATGTTATGTGACTCATCTATCGTACAGAATGTTATGTGACTCATCTATCGTACAGAATGTTATGTGACTCATCTATCGTACAGAATGTTATGTGACTCATCTATCGTACAGAATGTTATGTGACTCATCTATCGTACAGAATGTTATGTGACTCATCTATCGTACAGAATGTTATGTGACTCATCTATCGTACAGAATGTTATGTGACTCATCTATCGTACAGAATGTTATGTGACTCATCTATCGTACAGAATGTTATGTGACTCATCTATCGTACAGAATGTTATGTGACTCATCTATCGTACAGAATGTTATGTGACTCATCTATCGTACAGAATGTTATGTGACTCATCTATCGTACAGAATGTTATGTGACTCATCTATCGTACAGAATGTTATGTGACTCATCTATCGTACAGAATGTTATGAGTGTGCTGGCATTAGATAATTCTAGAATATTGCAATGTTTTTTTGTTGCTTTCTACAATATACTCAACACACACGAGTGCCATCTCCAGAGAACTCTTCTACCTCTGATGCTGAAAGGCAATAAAGGGTTTAGCGAATAGATAGATTTTGTTGTTCTCTCAGTCGAGAAAATGCGCACCTCGAGACAAGAGCACGTTATGTGCATTAATTCAGTTTATCTGTGAATAATACAGTTTCTAAATGCAAAGTTTTTATAGCACGATCATCTAGATTCGCAAGGGCATGCTATGGGTTATAAAACCTGTCAGATGTCTAATACCCTTTCTGGGATTTTTCTTACAGTAAATACCATCCTTTTTTTTTATAGAATAGCCTGCCTGCTGATCGTACACAGCGTCACTAATCTTCTCTGATACGAGAGATCAATGGTTTATTTGCGTATGCTTTATGTCGTTAGCCAATGAAAAACAGGGACACATTGGATGCGACAAGATAAGAGACAGAAAGACAGAAACACAACAATTAATTAATTAATTAAAATAATTAAACCGAAACTAGAGAAAGACGTGATTTATGCCTAAACGACGATTCTACATCGTTTTTTAGATATAATAGTAAACATTGGTTTACGGAGGGAAATCTCGACACCCTTTTTACGACGTCACAGCATGTCTTGCTGTATTTCTTGATGTCCGTGGATGTTAACATCCAGTTCATTCGTGGTCCGTACAAGCACTAAAAACAAAGTATCAGTACACATAAGCTGTTATCACTAAGTTCTTGTAATGTTCATATCTATTTTTAAAATCTACATTAAAGTCAAATTATCGCATAGATTGTCGATTGAGCATCTTGTGTTTTCTGCCTAAGATTGGTGACTCAGATGTATAAATTACAGTGACGAATCGATCGAATCGTTTATACCTTATGTGACATCTGGATGACTAAAAAATCGAGATCAGCAGTTTTTCCTTCTGCACTCTATTGGGCATATCTTCCTACTGTTTCTACAGGGCATATATTCCTGCTGTTTCTATGGGGCATATATGCCTACTGTCTCTATAGAGTTATTCTCCAACTGTCTCTATAGGGCATACATTCCTACTGTCTCTATAGAGTTATCCTCCTACTGTCTCTATAGGGCATATCTTCCTACTGTTTCTACAGGGCATATATTCCTGCTGTTTCTATGGGGCATATATGCCTACTGTCTCTATAGAGTTATCCTCCAACTATCTCTATAGGGCATATATTCCTACTATCTCTATAGAGTTATCCTCCTACTGTCTCTATAGGGCATATATTCCTGCTGTTTCTATGGGGCATATATGCCTACTGTCTCTATAGAGTTATCCTCCAACTATCTCTATAGGGCATACATTCCTACTGTCTCTATAGAGTTATCCTCCTACTGTCTCTATAGGGCATATATTCCTGCTGTTTCTATAGGGCATATATTCCTGCTGTCTCTATGGGGCATATATGCCTACTGTCTCTATAGAGTTATCCTCCAACTATCTCTATAGGGCATATATTCCTACTGTCTCTATAGAGTTATCCTCCTACTGTCTCTATGGGGCATATATGCTTACTGTCTCTATAGAGTTATCCTCCTACTGTCTCTATAGGGAATATATTCCTACTGTCACTATAGGGCATATATGCCTACTGTCTCTATAGAGTTATCCTCCTACTGTCTCTATAGGGCATATATTCCTGCTGTTTCTATAGGGCATATATTCCTGCTTTCTCTATGGGGCATATATGCCTACTGTCTCTATAGAGTTATCCTCCAACTATCTCTATAGGGCATACATTCCTACTGTCTCTATAGAGTTATCCTCCTACTGTCTCTATAGGGCATATATTCCTGCTGTTTCTATAGGGCATATATTCCTGCTGTCTCTATGGGGCATATATGCTTACTGTCTCTATAGAGTTATCCTCCTACTGTCTCTATAGGGAATATATTCCTACTGTCACTATAGGGCATATATGCCTACTGTCTCTATAGAGTTATCCTCCAACTATCTCTATAGGGCATATATTCCTACTGTCTCTATAGAGTTATCCTCCTACTGTCTCTATAGGGCATATATTCCTGCTGTTTCTATAGGGCATATATTCCTGCTGTCTCTATGGGGCATATATGCCTAATGTCTCTATAGAGTTATCCTCCAACTATCTCTATAGGGCATATATTCCTACTGTCTCTATAGAGTTATCCTCCTACTGTCTCTATAGGGAATATATTCCTACTGTCACTATAGGGCATATATGCCTACTGTCTCTATAGAGTTATCCTCCTACTGTCTCTATAGGGAATATATTCCTACTGTCACTATAGGGCATATATGCCTACTGTCTCTATAGAGGTATCCTCCTACTGTCTCTATGGGGCATATATTCCTGCTGTCACTATAGGGCATATATGCCTACTGTCTCTATAGAGTTATCCTCCTACTGCCTTATGGGGCATATGTTCCTGCTGTTTCTATAGGGCATATATGCCTACTGTCTCTATAGGGCATATATTCCTGCTGTTTCTATAGGGCATATATGCCTACTGTTTCTATAGGGCATATATTCCTACTGTTTCTATAGAGTTATCCTCCTACTGTCTCTATGGGGCATATCTTCATACTGCCTCTATAGGGCATATGTTCCTACTGTTTCTGTAGGGCATATCTGCCTACTGTCTCTATCAAGTGTTAATTGCTGTCTAAAAGAAAGTTTTGCATTTCACGAAAGCACGTAATGTCGCACACATAATGTTTGCAGTTATTATTTCGTGATCCATGTATGGGGCTGTCCATGATTTACGTCAAGTACTTCACAACGGTAGGAGATTGGACGGGGAAGAGGGGGAATGTGAGGGGGAGAGGGTTTGACAAAAGTTGACTTCAAGTAAACGGTTTGGTTTTGTATACAACAATTAAATTTTATGACTTGGCAATTCACCCCCCCCCCCACACACACACACACAAATTCAAATAAAAAAAGTGTGTCCTTTTTTCTCACTTTTTTAATAACATATTTTTTAAATATAGAGAGTGTTGTAACAAAATTTAAGTAAGGTGGGTCTTGGATTCTTGACACGGAGGGAGTGGGTGTGGTTAAAAATTGCAAAAAGGACGTAATTTCATGATAGTCTATAAGTACACACTTTGTAGAACATTATCAGTAACTACCACGTAAGTGCTTCATGTATCTGATAATCTTATCTTATAACAGGATCTGATAATCTTATCTTATAACAGGATCTGATAATCTTATCTTATAACAGGATCTGATAATCTTATCTTATAACAGGATCTGATAATCTTATCTTATAACAGGATCTGATAATCTTATCTTATAACAGGATCTGATAATCTTATCTTATAACAGGATCTGATAATCTTATCTTATAACAGGATCTGATAATATTATCTTATAACAGGATCTGATAACCTTATCTTATAACATGATCTGATAATCTTATCTTATAGCATGCACTTGATGTTGCTGTCATAACTAAAACTACTACTTTGTTTTGCAACTCAATCTCAGATCTTCTACTTTGTTTTGCAACTCAATCTCAGATCTTTTACTTTGTTTTGCAACTCAATCTCAGATCTTCTACTTTGTTTTGCAACTCAATCTCAGATCTTCTACTTTGAATTGCAACTCAATCTCAGATCTTCTACTTTGTTTTGCAACTCAATCTCAGATCTTTTACTTTGTTTTGCAACTCAATCTCAGATCTTCTACTTTGTTTTGCAACTAAATCTCAGATCTTCTACTTTGTTTTGCAACTCAATCTCAGATCTTTTACTTTGTTTTGCAACTCAATCTCAGATCTTCTACTTTGAATTGCAACTCAATCTCAGATCTTCTACTTTGTTTTGCAACTCAATCTCAGATCTTTTACTTTGTTTTGCAACTCAATCTCAGACTACGACAGTCACAACTAAAACTACTAATTTGTTAGTTGCACGACAAAATCTGAGAACTACTACTTTGAGTTACAGCTAATTCTTAGAGCTACTAATTTGATCTACAGTAAAATCTCCGTTATTACAACTGTTTTACGCTCAAATCTCTACTCTACAACTCTGTTTTACGCTCAAATCTCTACTCTACAACTCTGCTTTACGCTCAAATCTCTACTCTACAACTCTGTTTTACGCTCAAATCTCTACTCTACAACTCTGTTTTACGCTCAAATCTCTACTAAACAACTCTGTTTTACGCTCAAATCTCTACTCTACAACTATTTTACGCTCAAATCTCTACTCTACAACTCTGTTTTACGCTCAAATCTCTACTCTACAACTCTGTTTTACGCTCAAATCTCTACTCTACAACTCTGTTTCACGCTCAAATCTCTACTCTACAACTCTGTTTTACGCTCAAATCTCTACTCTACAACTGTTTTACGCTCAAATCTCTACTCTACAACTGTTTTACGCTCAAATCTCTACTCTACAACTGTTTTACGCTCAAATCTCTACTCTACAACTGTTTTACGCTCAAATCTCTACTCTACAACTGTTTTACGCTCAAATCTCTACTCTACAACTGTTTTACGCTCAAATCTCTACTCTGCAACTCTGTTTTACGCTCAAATCTCTACTCTGCAACTCTGTTTTACGCTCAAATCTCTACTCTACAACTCTGTTTTACGCTCAAATCTCTACTCTACAACTCTGTTTTACGCTCAAATCTCTACTCTACAACTCTGTTTTACGCTCAAATCTCTACTCTACAACTCTGTTTTACGCTCAAATCTCTACTCTACAACTCTGTTTTACGCTCAAATCTCTACTCTACAACTCTGTTTTACGCTCAAATCTCTACTCTACAACTGTTTTACGCTCAAATCTCTACTCTACAACTCTGTTTTACGCTCAAATCTCTACTCTACAACTCTGTTTTACGCTCAAATCTCTACTCTACAACTCTGTTTTACGTTCATATCTCTGTCTTAAAACTCTGTGTTACACTCAAATCTCAGATCTATAGCTGTGTTCAGAGTAATTTTATATTCTTTTTGCTATTGGATTGACACATCACGGCTTTAGATACAATCTTTATCACTGTGTCTTATTGATCTTTGTTACACGAGATCAACAGTTAGCGATTACTTTGTTGGCGGCCCCGACAGCCAACCGTTTCTAATCTGTTCGATTTACAGTAGATTTCTTCTTCTTCATCGTTCATTCTCAAACTCCTGCTGGATCTCCCTTGTAAGACCAATAGTAAGACCATTGTCCTACTAGATTTCTAGCAGGATGTAGTCCAGAGAATGGAAATGCGTTGTGCCGCCGTTTTATTTGCGCCACAGTAGATTTGAAACCACCAACAACGAAATTATTGTGGTTGGAGTAGACCGTCTTATCCAATTCGGTAATTACTTCCGGTATTACCAGACTTGTGTGCGGGCCTATTGTGGTGAAGTTGAAGCAGGTCTGGTGGTTTATTGTAGGACTGACCTCTGCGGAAACATGGTGTGAGGGTTTTCACTCCTCTTTACATAACAAATACTAGAATCACACCTTCCGTGTTCCATATATCTAAGAGGTCCAATTTCAACGGAATGGTACAACCGTATAATGTCGCCAACTTCGGTGCAATTTATTAAGGGAACAACACTCGTCACCTTCGAAGTGTGATAACATTTATGTCTTTATCTTCATTATATGCTGAGCTGTGCATTACTGTCTCAATGTCACTCGTACAAATGTACCCAAAGATAGATTGAAGGATATATTTATAGGTAGATAGATAGATAAGTAGGTAAGTATGTAGATAGATAGACAGATAGATATATAGATAGATAGATAAATAGATAGATAAGTAGGTAAGTATGTAGATAGGTAGATAGACAGACCGACAGATAGATAGATAGATAGATAGATAGATAGATAGATAGATAGATAGATAGATAGATAGATAGATAGATAGATAAGTAGGTAAGTATGTAGATAGATAGACAGACCGACAGATAGATAGATAAATAGATAGATAGATAGATAGATAGATAGATAGATAGATAGATAAGTAGGTAAGGCTGTAGATAGATAGACAGACCGACAGATAGATAGATAGATAGATAGATAGATAGATATATAGATAGATAGATAGATAGATAGATAGATAGATAGATAGATAGATAGATAGATAGATAGATAGATAGATAGATAGATAGATAGATAGATAGATAGATAGATAGATAAGTAGGTAAGGCTGTAGATAGATAGACAGACCGACAGATAGATAGATAGATAGATAGATAGATATATAGATAGATAGATAGATAGATAGATAGATAGATAGATAGATAGACAGACAGACAGATAGATAGATAGATAGATAATAGACACACAGTGATTACCATGCATTTGAGATGATCATGTCTTATTTCTCTACTAACGTTCGCACTAAAGTCATCTATTATTAGTCGGAAGTCTTGTTTATGTGTCGTGTGTATTGTCTCCTGTAGTTAGTCATAAAAAGCCTACAGCTTATGTTCTTCCGCCGCGGAAATTGGAGTACGAATTTGAGTTCTTGCGATGTGTGTTTTTCGTTTCAGTATTACATTTATGATTCGGTCATTTTGTGGGTTGTATTCTTGCATAGATCTTGATGTTTCCTTGGTCAATGTGAAGCCTACTTCGTATTGTCTACCCTTTTATCTTCCTGAAAAAATTACAGTTGTTTCTGTCGGTTGTTGTAAAGTGTTAAAGTGCCCTTGTCTTTTGATATCTATGTTTGATAACTATGTTTGATATCTATGTTTTATATCTATGTTTTATATCTATGTTTGATATTCCCATGATGTTTACGCTAGTTCCTTCTAACTCACCGTCTAGCATTTGAAATTGACTCTAGTACAAGCTTCTCACATTCCATGTGTCAATTCATAGTCTGTTTTCCTTCCTTAGAGCCTTGTCAGTGTTTTCTTTGATAAGACAGTCTGGATTTTGGCTGTCATCACATTTACCAGTATTAGCACTGCTTTCTCTCTCTTTCCCAGTTATTTTCTTCTTCATCTACAGCCATCATGACTCAGTCAGGTTGGAGTCTGCCCAGCCACGAATAACCAAAATAAAAGGCATATATAACTTTGCTTTCTATAACGAATGGCTATTAGATGGTATTAATCAGGGATACTCACAGTGATTATATTCTGAGGAAGTCAGAGCTAATGACTGATCATTTCTTCTTCTTCTTCTGCGTTCATTCTTAAACTCCTGCAGATTAGCAAGATGTAGTCCGGAAAACGGAATGCGTTGTGTCATAGTTTACAGCGCTGCTGCGATATCTGCGCCTTTCGGCCTGACACATCCGACTTCAGCATGGCTTTGGGTCACTGACCCTATATGGAATGGGACAGCCAACTCCATCCCATAACCTCCTTAGTCGCCTTTTACGACATGCGTGGAAGGTAAACAGTGTTGCTATTCTTTGCTCCCCTTTCGAGCCCCAGCAACACACGGGCGACTGATCATTTAATTTCCGTGTTCGGACATGTCGGTGTTTAGGGAAATACAAGAATAGGCACACTTGTCAAAGAGCTGCAGGGACAGGTGGCAGTCATATTTTTTTATAACGAATAGCAATATAAGTTATTTATAACGTTGTTATTTATAATAAATAGCCAATAGAAGTAATTTATAACAGTTTTTATGACAAATAGCTAATATAAGGTATTTATAACATTGCTGTTTATAACATTGCTTATGATAAAATTAAAGAGCAAACCATACCTATAATATTGCTTCTGATAGCTGATACAAAATTAGCTGCAGTAAACAGCTGATAGAAACTATATATAATATTGCTTGTGATAACGAACAGCCTATACAACTTAACCATAGTTTATCTTCGTATAACGAAAATCCTATACAATTTAACTATATTTTTTCTCCTCATAACGAACATTCTATACAACTTAACCATAGTTTTTCTCCGCATAACGAAACACCAATGGAGAAATTATCTATATTCTTTTTATAGTGAACACGGAATTCTAGACGCAAGGATGTACTAAGAGATCTGACACCTGCTGTAAAAGTTGATCGTACAAGATAGATTCAAAAATTGCTGTGAGCTCAATTAATGCTTATACATTTTCTAGCTATGCTGGTGGAGATCGTCTCAACGATGATATAACCAGTTTTGTCAAGGCAGCCATTAGAAGCGCTGCAATTACTAGTTAAATACATCACTGAAAGTATTTAATACAAATCACAATACATGGAAAGACAACTACATAAAACAGAGCTAAAAGGTTATCTACATTAAACGAAAGTCGCAACATTCTGTTATAGAGTAACTCAATAGCGGAGAGTAACTAGACAGTCACTGATAAATCAACGACCATCTTCAATCATGACCATCTGCGGTATAGAAGACCTCTGTACTGAATTAATTAGGACTCCATTTGTTACATTTTTGATTATTGTCGTGTTTCCATTGGTCACTATTTATATACTCGGAGTTCACTTGGCTAGTTTGCTTTCAATTTATATATATATATATAATCATCATAAAATGCCGTCTCCGCAATGAAGGTTGGCTGCAACAGATCTCCAACATCTCTGTCTCTTGTTGTGGTGGGGCACTCTGCTAGACTATATCCTGTCCATCTTGTGATGTTACTCTCCCACTTGTATCTCTGCTTATATCTTGCTCGCTTCCCTTCGACTTTATCCTCAATTAAGGTCTTCAACAAGGTGTCATATCTTTTAATGTGTCCAAAATATTGTATTTGCTTGATCAGTATTTCCTTTAATAATTCTTGCTTCATATTAAGTTGTTGTTACAATTTCTCTGTTGTCTTCACTTTCCATGATGTTCTCTCTATTCTTCTATATATCCACATCTCAAAGGCATCAATTTTGTCTTATAATTGTTTGTTTATTGTCCAAGTTTTTTAACGATACATTAATATAGAATAGATATAATATTTTATAATTCTCATTTGTAGCTTGTTTACAGTTTGTTTAGATGTTAATATTTTCCTAATCTCATTGAAAATACTTTTATCCATTCCTTTTTTTTTCTCCTTTTAACTTCTGTTTCACATCTACCATCATTTGTAATTATGTATCCGAGATATTGATAATGTTCTACTTGTTGAAGTGTCCATGCATTTGTTTATGGTTAGCACCTGTTCTTATGTGACTTTGTTGATTTTCATGGTTTTGTTTTTTGTTGATGCTTATATCTAATCCATAGCATTTACTTGATTAATTAACTAGGTCTATTAGTCTCTGTAGTTCATGCCATCTGCATGTCTCAGGTTTTTTATTATTTTTCCCACGTATCTTGAACATTGGCATTTCTTCTATATGTTTAAAGAAATTCTCTGTCTTGATATTAAATTCCAACGATAGCCTTCAATAAAAGATCATCTGAAAAGAGAAACGGGAAGACCCAGACGACGATGGATAGATCACAACATAGAAATACTTAAAATGCTGCACTATGGCAGCGGCTTTCAAGTTAGCTAATGAAAGAGATATTCGGCTCCCCATTACGTCTAGCGGCACACATGGATAGGAAAAGACAAGACAAGATATTAAGTAGACTGATAAAATGCATCCTTGTCTTACTCCTCTTCTTATTTCTATGTATGGTTAGTAGCTGTTTTCACATCTCATTAATGCAGTCTGTTCCCAATATATATTTCTAATCAGTCTGATGTCTTTTCTATATATGCCTATTTCTTGAACACATTCGATTAATTTTTCATGTTGGAGTGTCAAAGGCCTTGCTGTAGTCTATGAAGCAAATATAGATACTTTTTTGTTTCCATGTATTTATCTATCAATAATCGGATACTAAATATAGTTTCTCTGGTGCCTTTGTTTTTTCCTAAAACTGAATTGCACCTTACCGACATCAGTGTCTATCATTTAAAAAAAATGTGTGCATGCGTTGTCTGGAGTAGTATTTTGGTTATATGAATCATTCAACATATTATTCTATATTATGTACAGTCCACATTCCTGGGCTTCTTAGATAGTGATGTCAATATTGATGATTTCAGGTCTTTAGATATGTGGTCTGCTTTATATGTGTCATTGTAAAGTTCGGTGATAGTTTCCACACCATATCCATTTATAGTTTTTATTATGTCTGCCGTTAAGTTGTCAGAGCCCTTGCCTTTCTACATTTTATTGATTTTATTGCATTTCTCTTTCAGTATTGCTGGTCTGTTATTGTTGTGTACTGTATGATTTTTGCTACGCTGGTCATCAAACAATTCTATCACATAATCTGCCTATCTTGTTAATACTTCTGTTTTATCACATATAACTTTTTCACTTCTATCTTTAATTGTATCACCACCATTAATAGTATTTTTCTTATTTGTTATCTGTCTTATCCCCTTATGCATTTCTTTTGTCTTCTGTTGTACTGATATCTCTATTTCTCTGTATTTTGTTTCTAGCTATTGTTTTTTCGCTGTTCTGCACATTTTACGTATCTCATTGTCTATATAACACGGCTCAAAAACATATGGAAAAGAACAAAATAGAAACGAAAGTGCTAATGTTACGAACTTTTATTTTTCCGGTTGCAACATACGGGTGTGAAACATGGACCCTAAGTAAAACAGCGGCAAAGAAGATCAACGTCTTCGAGCTGAAATGCTACAGGAAGATACTTAGAATATCATGGAAGGAAAAAACAGTGAAACTCAGATATTATAAACACATTGAATATTCCAGAGTGTTGGTTACTAAACACAATAACAAAAAGAAAACAACGCCTGTTTGGTCATTTAAAGAGACACAACTGTTTAGAAAGACAAATAATGGAGGGAAGAGTACCTGGGGAGAGGAGAAAGGGCAGACCAAGAAGACGATGGACTGATGACATTAAAGATAAAATGAATACATCGCTAGAAAATGCAAGCCACATCGCCCAAGACAGAGAGAGGTTCAGAGAGTTCATTGGGAAGACAACGTTCTGGAAGGAATACGTCACATGACATATATACATATATAAACATAGGCCAATATATGTTTTATTCTTCACTGTCGTCTCTCTCTCACTCTCTCTGCCTATATATATATATATATATATATATATATATATATATATATATATATATATATATATATATATATATATATATATATATATATATATATATATATATATATATATATATATATATATATATATATATAATATTCCCAATAAGCTCCCAAGGGTTGATCATAATTATAACAGTATCGATTTATAGCCAATAACAAGATGGTAAATTTTAATAAGGAGAAATAATCAGTGCGCTGGCGTTGGATATATTCTCAAGTGCAAATAACGTATAGGAGATAGTGTTCAAGCGTGCACCAAAAAAAGGAATAAGATCACATTAAATGTATCACCTGCTTCTTTGGATATATTCTGAAGTGCAAATAATGTATAGAAGAAAGTGTTCAAGCGTGCACCAAAAAAGGAATAAAGATCATAGTAAGAATATCACCTGCCCTGAAATCTCCACACGCGTTCTCTAAGCTCGGCGGAACCATAGAAGGGCCTCTTGGATACGGCTTGTTCTGCAATCCTTCTATTGAACCATCCATATATGATGTAAGGATTTCTTTCTCGTCGGGACAATACAAACCGGATGAACACCCTGATTCACTTTGACAAAAAGAATTATATTTTAATTTATCTTTCAGTGTACACGTTACACAGTTGACACTTTCTGCTTCCGTTTCTGCTATTACTTCTAATTTGTTACTATCATCACGGATCACGTTTGAAATGTCTACCAGTCTAGATCTACTTGTCAAATTATTTGTAGAATTATTCTCACAATATAGATCCTCCAAATAAAAACAATTGGCTTCTGTTTCTAAACTAAATGTTTGAATGTTTGAATGTTTACCTTTTCTTCTGTGAGACTTCTGTAAAGATCTGCCTGATTTGGTGCGTCGAGGAGGTCTGACTGGATTTGTGTATCCATCACCTACATCCACACTCTCAGTGTACTGCAGCTTGGACCACCTAGCTCTCTCTCTATCCTGTTCATTAGCAAACTCCTGCAGAAGGTCTTCAGTACTTCCAATGTTATAGTACTGTCCTTTGAACTGAGTTTTGGTATTTATTCTCTCTTCAACTTCTGACAGAATACTTCTGCTGTCCGCGTCGTAATCATTTGGGTCCACTTCCACATCATTTTGGGACTCACTGTCCTGGGGAGATTCCTTTAAAATATCCTCCTCCAGTTTTGTGAATAGCTCATCGTCGGCTTGAATTGTATCCATTCTCTGAAGAGGTTCCTCCATTTCTCCACCTGAAATAAAGACATCATCATCAATAATCCCATCATTGTTGATATTTTCATTTATCAATACGTTTTGCTTGTCAGTATCAAAGGGGTTAATTCTTTGATACCAAATAACCTGTGATATATCTACGTCATTTCCCTTAGCGTCATCACCTATGGCAACAGGTTCGTCACTAGACTTTCTGTTGTTATCATCTGTCGCCTCTAAAGACTTTTCTTTATTTGTATTCGTATTCGTATCAGTAGATTTAATGAAAGCAAACCTTGAAATAAACGATCTCGATCTCGCTTTGTTAAACGTATTGCCGTTAGTACATTGCTCAAATGACTCACTTGTCTCATATGGGGCATCCTTGAGTTTTCCAGGAGATGCCATTTCAGGCGTCAAATCGCCAAATTCTGATTCTTCTGGTCTTTCAGTTAGATCTTGAGACACGTTAGAACGTTCGAGTATCAGTTCGTCAGAACTCATCTGATGGTCAATTGAAACAGATTTCTGGCTGGGTATCTGAGCATTTCGATACTGCTGTGATACTAGAGGACTACTTCTACCTCCTGGAAACAACTTACGGTCAATTGACGCTATAGAAGAAGCAGATGAACATTCCTCGCTGTTGGTGGAGGACGTACTTGGCCAATTCCTACGCCTAATTTCTCTACGTCTCTCAGTTTCTCCGAAAGGGGATCTCGATTCTCTATTTCTCACTGCGTCTGGGGCACTATATTTTCGAACCGCTATGTCTCTTCTACCAAACTCAACCTGGTCCTCAAAATGCACACTACTTACGCTCCTACTCGCTTGCTTTCCTCCTCGACGGATACTTGAATATCCTTCGTAACCGTGGCCCTTTTCAGCAGAGTTAGAGGAAACCGAAGTACGGCCTTGAATTTGTGTTATATCCTTATCATCTGATGTTGGAGATGGAATATTCTCAACAAGTCCAGACTCTATAACCTTCTGACCGTGTTTGGAAAGGTTTTTTTCCAACTGTTCCCTTAACCTCTCGCCTTCATGCCTAGCTAAAATAATACTGTTATATCTTCCAAGTCGCCTAAGCTGCCGCTCACACCTGTTGCATACATTGACTGATGCGTAGTCCTGGCTAAACTCCGCCCTAGCACACGGGAGAATATATCACACAGGTCACTATTATTATGGCGTGAGACAATCGTATACGTTCTTCTTTCCAAGCTAAGTTAGCCCCGCATGTCAAGCACCAAGGATCATCACCTTTACTATTCTGCCCCTTTCCAATGATTTCTGTGAAACAACACGTCGATCTTTTCGGAGACGTCATGATCTCAAAGAAATGTCCAGATGATTAATTTGAACTTACTCAATAAACACAGAATTCCGTGCTCCTAGGATCAATGTTCCACACAATTATCACTAAAAGCAATCACTTATGTCTAGGAATAAGCTTCCATTAACGCGTACACACAGCAACAATGCTCATCTGCTTCCTTGCACAAACTATACAGGACAACTAAGACCGGCCAACGATGTAGAAACACAGCAAGCAGTCGTATTTGCATAACTTATTTATAACCAAAGCAATATACGCAAAATCAATAAACAATTCATAAGAACTGTTTCAATCCTTGATCATAAGTGTATAGCCAATCTGCACGCCCTTCCTTGTCGATTCGCATTCAGTAAAATGATAACAAGATACAGGAATTGGTAATCTTTTCTGATTATTGTTGAAACACTGTGACAACGACCCACCTGTTAACGGCAATTGTGGATACTCTCAACCATCATTCACATTGGAAAAATACCAATAAACAATAAAAACTATTTGCAATATCATAAGATTTTCCACAATCCAAATTTTTTTTCACATGACTTTTCTCCACATTGCCACATAACCCCGACTTATTAGGGAGCTACTTTTACTATTCGACTGTTTACTTCAACTTTTCTTGTTGTTAGTCTAATATGTCAATCTCCCCTCCCCTACTCCCCTCCTATTAGATTGCTAGTGTGTGCATCTATAAGTGCTAGTGTGTGTGCCTGTAAGTGCTAGTGTGTGTGCCTGTAAGTTGTAGTGTAAGAACATGTAGTGCTAGTGTAAGTACATGTAAGTGCTAGTGTAAGTACAGTTAAGTGCTAGTGTACGTACATGTAAGTTCTAGTGTAAGTACATGTATGTGCTAGTGTGTGTGCCTGAAAGTGCTAGTGTAAGTACATGTAAGTACTAGTGTAAGTACAGTTAAGTGCTAGTGTAAGTACATGTATGTGCTAGTGTAAGTACATGTAAGTACTAGTGTAAGTACATGTATGTGCTAGTGTAAGAACATGTAAGTTGTAGTGTAAGTACATGTAAGTGCTAGTGTAAGTACATGTAAGTGCTAGTGTAAGTACATGTAAGTTCTAGTGTAAGTACATGTAAGTACTAGTGTAAGTACAGTTAAGTGCTAGTGTAAGTACAGTTAAGTGCTAGTGTAAGTACATGTAAGTGCTAGTGTAAGTACAGTTAAGTGCTAGTGTAAGTACATGTATGTGCTAGTGTAAGTACATGTAAGTTCTAGTGTAAGTACATGTATGTGCTAGTGTAAGTACATGTAAGTTCTAGTGTAAGTACATATAAGTGTTAGTGTAAGTACCTGTAAGTGCTAGTGTGTGTACCTGCCTGTGCTAGTGTGTACTTGAATATTCAGATCTGTATTAATTGGTAATTTTTATTGTATTCTGAGTATTTACCCGACCGTTAGTTTTTACCCCCCCCTCCACCCACCAACATTCTCCCCATCCACAACTGTGAAATATTCAGAGACACCTCCATCATATGCTTAATTATGTCACACAAGTTTTATCAAACCCCCCTCCCCCAACCTTACACCCCACCCCCTTCCCGATGTACTAAAGATTTGTGCCTAGAAATTAAGAAAGGTCTATATATTTTTTTAGACATCTTGAAAAATGTTTAAAATTCAAAGAAATTAGTTAATTTTTTTTTTAATAAACCGTATTGTTGCCGTCAACTTTTATCAACATCCCCATCTCTGGTCAACAACTGTTAAACTTGTTCATATCATCAACACATTGGTGACGTATTTACACGCAGCTCCTCTGACGATTGACTAGCAACTTCAAATGAACACTCCCTGGTATTCCACTGCGAACACTCAGGGCGCGCATCAGAATAAATGCATGCGGTATTCTACAACTAACGTTAACACCAGCGATAATGTAATATTGTTGCTGGTAACTAATATAACTTGGATGAAAAGGGTCTCGCATTGCTCTCGTGCAGACCCAGTGTTAGCAGATAACCAAGATCTTAAAAGTACCTCCTCGTGGTGCACAATGGAAACAGCCAGGAATACAGACAAGAGAAGCTGTATTTTGAGCTGTATTTTAACACTTTTAGGCTCGAGACCGTGTATGTGGATGCTGTAGATATAATGGAAAATTGCCTGTAGATATTTGCTTGCAGACAGGAAATATCTCCGACGCCTCTACGCCATTACATCCAACATATGCAAGGCTAACTCATCATTATGTCCGTAACTTATCATCAATCATAAGAAGGAAGAAATTCTACGCATGATAAGTTCAGCATCATCGTCATATCTCGAGGATGTCATTATTACTGTCTTCTACGGGTATTTGTACATATATTTCTGTTTCTCTGAGAACTCCATTCTTGTAGTTTTAGAGAGATGTCAACTTTTCTAATTATCGTACAATAAATTTACGAATTTATTAATGTGACCTGTTATGAAAGTCTGTATGTAGAAACATCTGTGCGGATATAGATCGGATGTGTCACGTGTAATACGAGGCGTATCGATCCGTATGTAGACCGGGGAGGTTTATATCGTGTTAGATTTAGCTTTACCTTAAAGTACTGTAATTGTACGCTTTTTTTTTTCTACTTTTGTATCATGATTTAAAAAATTTTGTTTGTGAAAAATTAAGTAAATCGTATTACATGTGTGTTTCTTTCTTTATTAATTATGTGCCGCCATTATTGATGTTGTAGTGTTTGTGTATGGGTGTATGGATCCTGATGAAGTTTTTAGTCAAACGTAATCTATGTTCGTTGTTCACTCTAGTAAGTTTAGCTATTGGTAAAGCTATTGATAAGACCTATGCTTTCCCTCCCTTCTTTCCTATAGAATCTATATCACTGTCTGCCTTGTAATACAGTTTTATGTCTTTCTTATTGTATGTTCAATTGATGTCCATTTCCATATGTGTAGACAATTACAATTCAGCTCTGTTTTCAACACAGCATTTTCGTCTACGTTGTTTAATTTCGATAATATATCTCTGAGAATACTTCTGCTACTAATATGTAACATAAGTCTTGCCGGTACTTTCCCCTTTTACGCCCGAACTAAATAGACGTGACCGGTAAGAGGGGTGGTAGGTTTTGATAAGAAATTCTTCCATTTTAAACGAACGTCATCGATCAGACATAATCGCAGTCAGAAATGTGCGAATTCAAAACCATGCGCGTTTATTATCGGCATCTGAGAGAGAAGTAAATAATATATGTCATGTATGTCATAAGAACAGATTAAGAGGTTTGATCGTGATTGTGTTTCGTTACAGTGCATACATTTTACAATTGGTGACACATCACCTTACATATTTCCGTTAATACTATAAAGTTTGAAAATGGATTAACCGTACCAGTCACGATATCTAATCCTGTTGGTCACAGTTAACCCATGGTCATGCTGACGTCGGATGTATCCGATCGAGAAGCGCAGATATCGGGTATAATTTGTAAAACAAGCCCTTTTTTAAAGAATAGCACCACCATTTGACCACAAACATCATCAAGAAATTTGGCTTTCGCGTCTGTTCAGTGGCCAGTTTGCGCATATTTATTGTCACAATCTGATGAAATTCTAGAGAAAATGTGGATCAGCCAAGATAATTGAGACTAACCGTCAGAGAATATCCGACAAGGTGGAGAATGGCGCAGTAACAAAACTAAGAAACGATATCATCTATGAGAAATGTATTATTGTCACTGAATTAGTAATATAACTAACAATTAGTAAAACTAATGTCAATGATAAATAACAGTAACAAATAAAATCAAAATGGAACCTTCACCAAGAAACAAAAACTGAACACGAAATACACACATAAAATGTGTCATGTATGGAGCTGGTGCTAAATCGTATTCGAAAAAAAGTCGTGAGACTATCTCTATTCATTAATAATTGTATATGTTTATTTTGTATTCAGCTTTTGTGTCTTTAAAAAAGGTCCCAATTACACCGAAACGTAAGAAGAGTCATTATTCATTTGTTGTTTTTTGTTTGTTATTCCTCATTGTCATTAGTTTCACGTTTTGTTGAGTATATTTGTTACTAGTAACATTGATATATTATCCTAGTTGTTATCACTTTCAAAATATGCGTTTATTATATTTTCGGGATATCTTCTCAGAAATATTCAAGACAAGGAGTTGTTGTAAATAACAAGACAACACATTCCGTTCTCCGGACTACATCCCGCTAACATCCTGAAGTTTGAGATAGAACGCAGAAAAAAAGATAATAAATTAAAGGAAAATTAGCAGAGCCATAAATTAGGAACTATCTCAGGTCTACTCCCTACAACTAGCTGCAGGTTGAGAACGATCAATGATCAAATGGAGGAGTGTCATGTGACGTATTCCTTCCAGAACGTTGTCTTCCCAATGAACTCTCTGAACCTCTCTCTGTCTTGGGCGATGTGGCTTGCATTTTCTAGCGATGTATTCATATTATCTTTAATGTCGTCAGTCCATCGTCTTCTTGGTCTGCCCCTTCTCCTCTCCCCAGGTACTCTTCCCTCCATTATTTGTCTTTCCAAACAGTTATGTCTCTTTATATGACCAAACAGGCGTAGTTTTCTTTTTGTTATTGTGTTTAGTAACCAACACTCTGGAATATTCAGTGTGTTTATAATATCTGAGTTTCTGATTTTATCCTTCCATGATATTCTATGTATCTTTCTGTAGCATTTCAGCTCGAAGGCGTTGATCTTCTTTGCCGCTGTTTTACTTAGAGTCCATGTTTCACAGCCGTATGTTGCAACCGGAAAAATAAAAGTTCGTAACATCAGCACTTTCGTTTCTATTTTGTTGTTTTTCCATATGTTTTTCAGCCGTGTTATTTTGCAATATGCCATTGCCAATCTCTTCCTTATTTCTGCCATGCAGTCTCCTGCACCGTTGATGTTTGCTCCTAAGTATTCACATTTATCCACACATCCTATCTCGGTATTGTCTATTCTGATTTTTGGTTGTTGTGTTGTTATATCTGTTGACATGATTTTTGTTTTTTGCGTGTTTAAATACAAATTTCAATGCAAATAAAATAAAATACAAATGGAGGAGTATATATATATATATATATATATGATGTTCCTCCTTCGCAAGCGAAGATGAGCATGGCATGAAAAACATTAAATGCGATAAAAAAGAAAAAAATTAAAATTGGTAATTAACTAATCTGGTTTGTGAGTTCGTAGATGCCCGATGAGTCCGATTAGTGCACGGAAAGTTATATTGCAGTGCATGCAGGAGTGCTGAAGGTTCGGGGTAGGAGAATTTTCGGATTTGTTCTTCCGCTTCCTGCGCTTGTGGAGTGCCCGCAGTGTTCTTTCTTTTTCCAATTTCGTGATGCCAGCAGTGATCTGCGTTTGCCAGGCTGAACAATCAAGTGCTGTAGTCTCCCAGAAGCTAGGGTCGATGCTGCAGTGCTTGAGCTTTGTAGTTGATCCTTGAAGCGCTTATATATATATATATATATATATATATATATATATATATATATATATATATATATATATATATATATATATATATATATATATATATATATATACTCCTTATTTCAATACAGACCCAGACTACGATGTACATATGACATCGAAGAACCTCTAAACATGACACTAGAAGCAGCTAGTCTTGCACAGAACTGAGAGGCTTACAAAATAGCAGTGAGGACAGCTTTCTGGTCAAGGAAACGGCACATGGTTAGATATCCCTTATTCTTGTTTTCTACTGCATTCGTTCACATACTCCTGAAGGTTAGCAGGATGTAGTCCACAGAATGAAATACGTTGCCATAATTTACATCAATGCTGCTATATCTGCGCCTTTTCATCTGACACATACTATTTTAGAATTGCATCTGTATCACTTTTATCCTCTATGAGTCAGAACAGCAATCTCCACCCCTAAACCTTAAGTACTCGCCTCTTACGACTTACATGGTAGATAACGTTGTTGCTATTCTCAGCTTCCATCTTATGCCCCCGGCAACACATTATCCTTATAATCCCCTCAAAAAGGTAGGATAAAGTAAAAATAAACACACTCCAAGCCTGTTGACTAATATTTAAAACCAATGGGAGGTCACATCTTGCAATGAACAGAGAACAGATGACTCATCGACTCACGATCTATTTTGAATGTACAGACCTCGGATAGACTTATCGATTTGGCGTACCGTATGTCTCTTCTCATAAACACATTTTGACAGATTTGTGCAGGTTTTACTTTCAGAGGCCATGTGTGTGTGTTTTCTTAGCAAATTAGTTGTGTAATGTGTAATGTGTAATGAAATGGTCATCCATGTGTGTTTATTGTCTTTGATGTTGTTGCTATTATTATTGATGTGGTTATTATGTTGTTGATGATTTTGATGTTGCTATTGCTGCAGTTGATGTTCTTGACGTTAGTGTTTTTTTTCTGTTGATATTTGTACAGCTGTTGTTGCTCTTGCTGGATTAGTGTATGAATATTTCTTGTTGTTGTTAATATTATTGCTGCTGCTGTTGTTGTTGCTGTCGTTCTTGATGCGTATGTTATTGTTGTTGCCGCTATTGTTGCTGATGTTGTTGGTATTGTTGCTGGTGTTGTTGTCTATGATGTTGTTGTTGCTATTACCGTTATTGATGTTGTCTAGAAGTACAGCTTCTCCAACACAATCACTACATGTGATATCTACAACACAATCACTACATGTGATATCTACAACACAATCACTACATGTGATATCTACAACACAATCACTACATGTACGTTCTACAACACAATCACCACATCCACTTTCTGGTGATATGGCTAGTAGATAACATATACAGAACGCAGAAGTCAACCCAACAGTTTCTGACTGCAATGAATGTATACGCATTATAAATACGTTATGTAGGATGTCATTGAATTCTGAAGTGGGCAGATACATTTCTGGATACATAAATTGATGAGGGGTTTGAACTTCACACGATAGTATTTCGAGATGGGTTCTGTACCTCTCAACTTGTGCCCTTTTTTTTGGTGTACCAATTGCATGATGGAATGCAAGCTAGAGTTCAGGAATACGGAGAGTTATCTGAAACTTTTCCTGTCTCAAATGGAGTTAAACAAGGATGTATGTTCATATGTATTAACACCTACCCCGTTTAGCATCATGTTCTCTGATATGATGGATGATGCTTTCAAAGTTCTGGACTATGTTGTTTTGGAGAAGGATGTATTCGGATTGACTTATCAAGACTTTGGTTTAAGATTAGTTTGTATTAGTTGTAAAATAACCTGTTAGAATTAGAATTAGAGAATACGCTATTAGGGTTCGAATTAGGTTGCATTATTGGTGGAATGAAAGTTTATGGTTAGGGTTCGGATTAGGTTGTATTATTGGTGGAATTAACATTTAGAGTTAGGGTTCGGATTAGGTTGTATTATTGGTGGAATTAACATTTAGAGTTAGGGTTCAGATTAGGTTGTATTATTGGTGGAATTAACATTTAGAGTTAGGGTTCAGATTAGGTTGTATTATTGGTGGAATGAACATTTAGGGTTCGGGTTCGGATTAGGTTGTATTATATTTAGAATGATTTCTTAGGATATTGAAATTTAGCTGTCACAGACACATTTCTTTTACAAAGGTGCCTTTTTATAAAGCTCACAAAAATGCTGCAACATTCTTGGCACATGCAGTGATGCGCTGTATTTCGTGTGTGTGTGTGTGTGTGTGTGTGCGCGCGCGTGCGTGTATGTTTACACAGGCATACAATATTTAGAAGTGACTTGCGGATGTCATAGTAGGAAGTACCGAGCGATAATATATTTAATAACAACCTTTTGTAAATTCAATAAACTTGTCTTAAGCTTAAGAAGAATACATATGAAATACTTATCCCATAAGGGAACTAAATTAGAATAAGTTTGTGACGTGTTGTTCTTGAGCATTTTTTCCCAAAGTGGTATGTATGGATCTCCGGGGGTCGATTTCGAATTGAAGGAGGACTATGAAAAATAATTGAGGGTGCATAAGATGTAAATTGGGGTCCACATGATGGGATTTAGCCAGGGAATCAACAACAGTTAGTCCGTCAGTAAGTCTCTTATTACATATAAGTAAGTCTCTTATTACATATAAGTAAATCTCTTATTACATATAAGTAAATCTCTTATTACATATAAGTAAATTTCTTATTACATATAGCACAGCTAGTGTGTATATAATACTTATAATAGACATTGAAATGAGTCACATATTTTGCGTAAGAATTTTATTAGATACTGATTTGAATTCGTTCTAACATCAAATATTTACTAGCATTTGTGTCTTCTCAATAAAGTTATAAATAAAATGTGTACACGTTGTTATGATTTTACAATTGTTGTCTCTACACACAAAAACTCAACTTATCAGAGTGAGTTGGGTCGAAGGGCATGAGTCCATGGACCGCTGGATCAGCAACCAACCAACCAACCAACCATCAGAGTGAGCAGCGCTGTGTTAGCTGTCAGAAACACATTTTAAGTGATTATGTTTAAATATTAGGCACCCGCCGAAGACTGATGTGTCGGGTCATTGGCACAAATAAAATGGCGACACAACGCATTTGCATTATCTGGACTACATCATGCTGGAAATCTAGTAGGAAGATGGTCCTGTTACAATGGAGATTCAGTGGGAGTTTGAGAGTGAACGCAGAAGAAGAAGAAAAAATATTAGGCAGGCAGGGGTCTATGGAAAGCAAAACATATCGGCATGGGGTCAACTGGGCAAACACGGGTAGGAACCACTTTTCTAGAGCTTTGCGCGAATCTGTTAGTTATTGTTTCTGATCGAATCGCACAAATTATTTATAAAATGCCATTATCGTAAAGAAAGACTTTTAACCGCCAATGCGAGTCCAATTTGGTTATAGCAGGACGTAAGACCACAAAATACATATGAGGTCGTATTTAAAGTGCCACACTATTATCAGATATCATTATTTATTTAACCAATAGGCGCTTTCTGTGTGTCATGTGACATTATTTCCAGAACGTTGTCTTCATCGCGGACACTAAACGCTTCTCTGTCCTTGGCGAGCAGGCCTACATTGACCAGAAACATAATCATACAATCTATAATATCGTTGTTCCGCCCGTCTTCTTTGTCTTCCTTTTCTTCTGCTTCATATGAGCTCTGCCTTCAAGAATCAGCCTTCCCGCGTGATCATGTCTTTTTAAGTGTCTAAAAAGTAGTAAATTTCTTTTTATTATTATACTTAGAAGTCACACTTCATTTAATTTTAGTATTTTTAAAACTCCAAGATTTAATTAATGTAGTAAAGGTAACGGTAAAGGTAGGTCCCATGGCATGTGCCGTCGGGGATGAAGATAACTCTTCATTTACTAAGCCGCAGCAACTATTAGGTTGGGTGGCCAGTTCATATCCTTGCTGTTTTTTACCTTCCCTAACTCATGCGCCAGGTACATATTTACAGCTGAATCGACTGGAGGAGTGGTTGTATAAAGTGAGAAATCACAACCCTGATTTTTTTAATGTCCCGACGTGGTTTCGAACCTGGCACGCTGTAACTAGATTATAGCAAGCAAACTCACTATCCACTAGGCTACCTCGCTCATGTAGTAGTCACAGAATAAAGAGAATGACTAATTCCTAAATATAAAGAAAACAGAAGTAATGGTTACTTCAAAGAAACAAAATACCACACCTTGCAAGCTCAAAGTAAATGAAATAGTATTAAAACAGGTCCACCGATTCAAATATTTAGGTACAACGATTACAGCAGATGGAAGAAGTTCAACAAACGTAAGAAGAAGAATAGGACAGGCAAAAACAACATTCAGAAAAATGAAAAATGTACGTGTAATATGACCTTGTCATTAGGTGAGAGAGTTCTGCAATGCTATATAACCCCTATACTAACATATGGATGCGAGTCTTCGACAATAAACAAACTAGAAAGTGGGAGATTATAGGCAATAGAGATGTGGTTCTACAGAAGAATGCTGAGAATACAATGGACTGCCAGAAAAACGAATTTGGTGTTGATAGAGTCAAATGTGAAACGGACTTTAATCAATAATATAAGAAACAGACAATCTTAATTTTTTTTGGCCACTTCATGAGACAGGCAGGTTTGGAGAACATAGTCACAACAGGCAATATTGAAGGCAACAGAGACAGATGGCGATAACGTGTGACAATATTACACAGTTTGACAACCTGGAAATTCAGGGAAACAAAAACGATCTTGATACATAATACTAGAGATAGAGAGTTGTGGATAGCCATGATCGCCTACGCCAGTCGGCATGGCGCCTGATTATGACTTTTAAAATTCCTACGTTCAGTTTCTGTGTCTATGATATTCGTAGTACCTTTTGTAGTTACTACATTTCAAATGATTTATCTTTTTTTTTAAATATTGTCTTGTCCAGGTCTCATAGTTGTATGTCGCCCAAACACATGATATTAAAATGATTATTTTTTGGTCATTATTACTACAATGCCCACTGCTTTCTCTCTCATTTGTGTTTCCGGGCTGTTACTTGGCTCTCTGTGACAGGGAAATAACCACATAATACACAACATCGATTTGGAAATGGGCAAAGTTATCTAAGGGATGTAATCTGATATTTAAATATAGAGTTATCTGTAAAGGAAAATAATTCATGCATTGGGGGTTGCCCTTCATTTTTTCTCCCTCTCCTTATCAACAATTCTCAAAAATTCAGGAATCTCGCTCTGCTTTTGTGTCAAAGAATATAACTAACCCTATCGAAATTGGTTTAGCATCAAAAAGTAAAAAGAAAATGCAACATTTGTTTCATATTTTCTAGAGAAAAAAAATGTTTTTCATTCAAACAATGCATTTGGGTCATTCTATGTCCGGCCTACTCTGACCACCGCGGAAGTAAACAAACCGATATCATTTTTAGAAGAGCCGTATAATGTAATATCATAGAAGGTCATATAATGTGATGTAAACAATATTTAATATAGTGTACAGACGTGTGTATATTTGTGCGCTGATTTCATTAAATTTTAAGAAAGTGTGCAGGTTATGGGTATTACATGAACAGTTTCAATTCTAGGTGCTATTTTGGTTAACACATGAAGAGTGTGAATTCTAGGTGGTATTTGTGTTAACACAGAGAGTGTGAATTCTAGGTGATATTTGGGTTAACACATGAAGAGTGTGAATTCTAGGTGATATTTGGGTTAACAAACGAAGAGTGTGAATTCTAGTCGCGTAGTCTACTTCCCGTAGTCGTAACATTCGATAACAGTTACCATGTTGTTCCGACATGCCGACGTTGTACTTGAACTAGTTACGGACACGGCGTGGGTAGCAACATGATATAGACTTCTGTTTCAGCGAAACACCATCGAGTCAGATGGCTGCTGGAACAGAGCTCGGAGCACTTATGGGAATGACCCACGTGCTGTGAGGCCAGTTTCTAATCAAGAATCAAGAGTGTGAGTTCTATGTGGTATACGTTGACATCAATATTGTTGAACTTTTAACAACCACCCTCGTCCTAAATTGTAGACATAAGTTATGGACAGCCCCAGTGGAGCTCTCTATTAATACGTCAACAAACAGTAGACGCCACCACATGTTTAATTATTTCCCTTGCATATGGAAATTTCAAATTCATCATTTAATAATTGAAATATTTATTTATTTAGGATTGGGGATAGGGTTAATTATGTAAAACACAACTATCTAACCCGAACCCTAAAATAAATTAATATTTAAATTATTAAATGATGAATTCGAAATTAAATGGGCAAGGGAAATAGCTCGACTATGTAGCTGCGAAAAGTAGCGTTAACAATTGGACGAGGGAGTGTCTGATAAGGTTTGATACTTGTTGAAAAGAGGGAGGGGTTAACAAAAGTTGACATCAATAATATTGTTTTGAATACTCCGAAATAAATTGTTTGAGTTTGAGAAAGTTTTCTAAAGATGTAAAATGAGAAAGTTTTCTAAAGATGTGAAATGAACCAGTATTTTTGTTGCTCATTTCTATTTTACATAGCTAGTCAGCGAGGACGGGAGTGTGGCTTAATCCTTGACATTTGTTTTAAAAAGGACAGAAAGGGATGAAATATTGACAAAATATTATGGATGTTATTTATGGACAGCCCCATTTATGTTATATATAGACATCCCTATTTATATGCAGTCCCAATTATAGACAGCTCCATTTATGTTATATATAGACAGCCCATTTATGTTATTTATAGACATCCCTATTTATATACAGTCCCCACTATAGACAGCCCCATTTATGTTATATATAGACAGCCCATTTATGTTATTTATAGACAGCACTAGTTATATACAGCCCCAATTATAGACAGCCCCATTTATAGAAAGCCCTGTTTATAGATGAATTTTACTTTCGGTTTTGTCTATTTTCTATCGTTTGTAATGTTAAACCCTGCAATGTTCTATCCTGCAATGTTCCACTATGGAATATTCCACCATGTAATGCTCTACCCTACACTATTCTACCCTGCAATTTTCCACCCTGTAATGTTCTACACTGCAATATTTCACTCTGTAATGTTCCACCCTGTAATACTCTACCATGTAATGTTTCAATATGTAATGTTAACCATGTATTGTTCTACTTTGCATTATTCCACCCTGTATTGTTCTACCCTGCATTATTCCACCTTGTAATGTTCTACCCTGCAAAATTCCGCTCTCTAATGTTCTACCCTGCATTATTCATCCATGTAATGTTCCACACTGTAATATTTCACATTATGATGTTCTATCCTGTAACCATCTACCCTGTAACCATCTACCCTGTAACCATCTATCCTGTAACCATCTATCCTGTAACCATCTACCCTGTAACCATCTACCCTGTAACCATCTACCCTGTAACCATCTACCCTGTAACCATCTACCCTGAAACCATCTACCCTGTAATGTTTTATCCTGTAACCATCTACCCTGTAACCATCTACTCTGTAACCATCTATCCTGTAACCATCTACCCTGTAACCATCTACCCTGTAACCATCTATCCTGTAACCATCTACCCTGTAACCATCTACCCTGTAACCATCTACCCTGTAACCATCTACCCTGTAACCATCTACCCTGTTTCAAAATGTGTGATCATACACAAAAACGGACACAGAAATAATTTAAACCACTTGTGCTGTACCAACAACTACAACAACAGTACCAACAACAACAAAAACAACATCAGAACTTCAGATATAGTGAATGTGCTTTCGACGAAGCTTCATTGTAAACATATCTGTTGCGCTAAAAGATTTAGTAACAGAAATACTGCACGTTTCGTTATTAATTTTATTCAGAAACAAAAATTATTCACTAGAAAAAATTGTAGCAAAAAACGAATATATAAACATAAAATACCCAAAACAATAAAACATTTTCTCTTTTTCTTCTTTTTCACCATGGACATCTAGACATAGCGCCAAAGGGACAACTTACACGTCACAGTTAGGGGGCATTTACTTAGGGATTTTCCGTCTTGAACGAATTCTCACTAGTGTAACTAGAAAGGAAAAACTTCTCAGTAGAGTTACATACAGTCACTTATCTTCGCAGCATATATTTCCTTTTCCGTGATTTCTATTGGCTGGCGATATAAAGTTTGCAGAAAGCGATAAATGATCTATTGGATCAGCCATCATGCGTGACGCTAAGTAAGACCAGCACGCAGGACTTTTAGGGAGAAATTCTTGCAAATAATGTACGGGAAATCCCGGAAATTATTATTGAGAATCTACCTTTTCTGTGACGCTTGTAGTTTATCCTTTTGTATAACTACATGTCTATGATTTAGTCCACAGTTCTAGCTAGGGATATTCAGTGGTAACCATTCATCCATACACTACACCCACAAGTGCATGCACCTGCTTCTTGACGCAAGTAACAAAACAGTATTAGGGATATCGTCTTCTACTGCATCTCCTCCCAATAAGGCATTTCGTCTACAGGCATTACACACTGGCAAGAGTGTTCGTCACCAGGTATTTTACACTGCAAAGAGTGTGTCTCCTGCCATTGCACTCTGCAAAGAGTGAAAGTCTTCTCAGTATGACATAAAGTTCTAAACAACCCCACTGCACATAGGAAATAAGAGTTAATTGATCGTAATTCTTGGAAATTGAAACAACAATATCGTCTTCATCATATTAATATCATCATCACGAGATATTTTCGCAAAGATGTTTGACTGCAACGAATCTCCAACATCTTCTGTATCATGCCTTGGTGATGTACTCTGCTAAACTGTATCATATCCATCGCCTAAGACGGATGTGTGGGCTATTGGCGCAAATAAAGCGGCAAGACAACGCATTTCCACTCTCTAGACTACATTCAACTTGAAATCTTGAAGGACCATTGTACTCTTACAAAAGAAATCCACCGGGAGTTTGAGAATGAATGCTGAAGAAGAAGAGTCTCCTATCCATCTCATTATGTTTTCCTCCGAGTTGTATCTCTACCTACCTCTTTCTCGTCTCCCCTGAACTATATCTTCAAGTAAGGTCTTCGTCACTCAATATGTTCACAATACTTTGTTTTTATGATTTTTATTTCCTTTAATTTCCTTTGTAAAACGAAGTATTGTCAGAACCTTCTTGTTTGTATTCTTCTCTTTCTATGAGTTCTCCTTATTTTTATTTCCATCCATATCTCAAAACCATACATTCTGCCTTCTTGTTGTTTGTTCCTATCCATGTTTCGGAGACATACATTAATTTAATGTTAGATTTTATAATTATGATATTTTGATGGTTTCCTCATGTCTTTGAAAGTACTTTTATTCCATGTCTTTTCTACTTTTAACTTCTGTTTCACATCTATCATCCCTTGTAATTATGTGTCTATGATACAGGTAATGTATAGTGTCTGATAAGGTTTGATACTTGTTGAAAAGAGGGAGGGGTTAACAAAAGTTGACATCAATAATATTGTTTTGAATACTCCGAAATAAATTGGTTGAGTTTGGGAACGTTTTCTAAAGATGTGAAAAAACCAGTATTTTTGTTGCTCATTTCTATTTTACATAGCTAGTCGGCGAGGGCGGGAGTAACCACTTGCATATCTTTGTTTTAGTATATACGAATGTAATTTATTTCGCCGAAGACGAATGTGTCGCGCCGTTGGCGCAAATAACACGGCGATGCAACTCATTTCCATTCTCTGGACTACATCCTGCTGGAAATCTAATAGGACCATGGCCCTGCTTCAAGAGAGACCATTTGAAGTATTTTTACGTAATTTGTTTTGTACAATGTTTAACGATGAGGTGATGTTGATATTATTCTATTTTATTTTAGTCTTTGTAGCTTCTGTTCACTTTTTTCTAAGATAACTATTATCTGCATCAGCCAGCTAAGCACGTATGAGAGTAGCTCCTGTGCTGCAAGACCGATTTTTAATCAAATATCATTGTTGAAAAATAAAAAATAAAACATTAAAAAAAATCACAAATAATCACAAATAATGGGTCCCATGATTAATGTCCCTTAAATAACCACTAATAAATGGGTCCTATGTTTAATACACAGTTCATTTTGAGGAACTTACTCATTGATAATGAGTAAATGATGAAAGCGACACTTATCAACCACTTGCTAGCCAGATGAGAACTTATCAACCACTTGCTAGCCAGATGAGAACTTATCAACCACTTGCTAGCCAGATGAGAACTTATCAACCACTTGCTAGCCAGATGAGAACTTATCAAAAAAGTGTTCTTCTATAACGCGGATTCGTACATATAATTAACCGTCCCTTTACTATACCATGTGTGTCCAGAAATAGGGCAGTTCTTTCGACAGAATGTTGGTCCAGACCAGACGTATGTGATGTGATCCTAGCAGGAGGTGGTAATCCTAGGATACTGGCAAACTGGATTGCCTCTCTTCGAGCACAAAACATGCGCCCATAAACCACCCTTACACATCCATTCCTCTGAGACAAACGTATATGAATCATAGTTTCTCCTCAGTTACAACTCAGAAGTTACACAACTGATAAGTTACACAATTGAGAAGTTACACAATTGAGAAGTTACACAACTGATAAGTTACACAATTGAGAAGTTACACAATTGAGAAGTTACACAATTGAGAAGTTACACAATTGAGAAGTTACACAATTGAGAAGTTACACAATTGAGAAGTTACACAATTGAGAAGTTACACAATTGAGAAGTTACACAATTGAGAAGTTACACAATTGAGAAGTTACACAATTGAGAAGTTACACAATTGAGAAGTTACACAATTGAGAAGTTACACAATTGAGAAGTTACACAATTGAGAAGTTACACAATTGAGAAGTTACACAATTGAGAAGTTACACAACTGAGAAGTTACACAATTGAGAAGTTACACAATTGAAAAGTTACACAATTGAGAAGTTACACAATTGAGAAGTTACACAATTGAAAAGTTACACAATTGAAAAGTTACACAATTGAAAAGTTACACAACTAAGAAGAACATGCTCTTTCGTCACAAAGGCTATGGGCAGCCAAGATCTACCTGCTGACAACTACAGGGAGTATGTCATCATTCATCAAGGTCAAGATCTACCTGCTGACAACTACAGGGAGTATGTCATCATTCATCAAGGTCAAGATCTACCTGCTGACAACTACAGGGAGTATGTCATCATTCATCAAGGTCAAGATCTGCTGGTTCATAGCTAGAAGGATTATTTATCATCATTCGATAGAACGTACATACAGAGCGATATTTGGAATCCCATTAATATAGCTGGCATTAACTATAAACAAACAGTAAAGATTTACTCACAAAAGTTATCAATAATCAAAAAAGTTATCAATAACCACAAATGTTATCAATAATCACAAAAGTTATAAATAATCACAAATGTTATAAATAATCACAAATGTGATACTAACACATAGATATACATAAAATTATTCACACTTTCAAATAAAACGATTCACTTCCAAATAAAACGGTTCAATTTCAAATAAAATAATTCACTGCCAAATAAAATAATTCACTTTCAAATAAAATAATTCACTTAAAAATCGTTTTAAATATTTTTTTCAGTTTTACGCACATCTCCCGAATTGTGTGTGTGTTTGGTATATGCTTGTTCACGTGGGTGCTTTTTGTTTTCTTCCACCTTTTGTATTTTCGGTCTCTGATTTTGTTTCCATTGTGTCTGAATAGCATTGCTATTTGGGGGACTTTTCTCTGAAAATAGTAAGGCGCCATTTTATGTCAACTGTTTTAATTCACTCATACTCCTCTATAAATAAACCTAAATATTCACTCACACACACACATATATATATATACATATATATCTTTATGGTAATGGTGTACTCATACACATCTACAATCTATAAACCGTAATATCTACCCCATACCACAGCTATAAATAAACGCAAAAATTCAACAACAAACTGCTATAAATAAACGCAAAAATTCAACAACAAACAGCTATAAATAAACACAAAAATTCAACAACAAACAGGTATAAATAAACGCAAAATTCAACAACAAACAGCTATAAATAAACGCAAATATTCAACAACAAACAGCTATAACTAAATGCACAAATTCAACAACAAACAGCTATAATTAAACCGCGATAGTTTACTGGTGCATAGCAAGTAGCAAGTACCACATTCAATACATTCACATAGATCTTTTATTCACCTACGCACATCTTTGGTAATAATTCCTTTCTCAGCATAACTATAAATTCAATATATAAATGTAAAATATAGATTCAATCATGAGAAATTATAAATTAATACTAACTATAAACAAAGGCACGCTATTTTGAGAGAAATTTCTCATTCACACACAGATGTAAAATAAAACAATTTTGGTTCAAAATTGTACAATCGCAAAGAAATATCAAAGATATGTTCACAAAGGAAAGGAACCAACAGAGATATTACTAGTATAACAATACATATTGCATCGTATTTTCTATAAATAAGCAATCAATGAAATGTAATTTCCAAGTTAGAACAAATGGTTGGTGTTTTAGACTGCAAGTAGATGATAGAACATTTTAACTCCTTAGTCCCTTCAAACCGCTAAATATTTCAGTTAAACAGACTCCTTCTACCGTTAAGCCGCTAAAACTTCAATGTTTAAAGTTACTTCTAAATGGCAGAGCAGCAAATCAATAGGGGATATAGAGTTAATGCGTAGAAATGAATTGTCTAATCCAGTGTTTCTTAAACATTTTGTTATCGCGAACCCCAATTTGTTTCCAAAGCTGCGGAGACCACTGTAAATGATATGGGTCAAATGTTTTATTATATATATATATATATATATATATATATATATGAACTTGCACTGATGATTTGCGGTCACTGATCACTACTTTTGGAAGCACTAGTCTATTCTTTTTGAATAGTTTCATTGCGTATTTTCCGCTGAAGTTGTATTTTTCCTCATGAAAAAGTCCTTTTAATCGAAACGTCGATTCAGTCTGATTTGTCAACTATAAAAAACCCGAATACTTTTTCTTCGGTCTTCTTACTTACATTGGCCATTAGAATCGATTAAAACAAATGTAAAACGAAAGGAGTGATCAGACTGTTTACGTTCATCTCAGGACCTACTACAATCCTGCTCACACTACAATCTGTCTTTTAGAGCCCGGATTAGACTCATCTGATCATTCTATCAAATCAACTTGACCAATATTAATGCCCTGCTCATCTTCACTTGTGAAGGAGAAACATATTGCAAAGTAAGCCTCCACACTTTTGACGCTTATCCTAATATATAGACGCCATGCTGTGGACATCTCAGGAAAATTCAAAATAAATAATTGTCCATCGGTTCTCTATAATTTATACCATGCAAACCGTCCATATTCAACACTGTACACTACTATCTTTGATTCACTTACTAACCATTATGCGTTCATGTTTCCGTGTCCCACATTTGGTAAAATTGCATTTTAAATTCATTATTGTATTCATTTTGACAACTCCATTTTTACTTATATATATATATATATATATATATAATGAACGATTTATGATTAATTTTTATCATTTTACATCATGTATACGCTCTATAGCTTAAATGGTAAATGATTTTTTGTGTAAACGTCATTTAATTTGCGGATCTAAATAACAGTATTGTTTACTTATTGTTTTGTTTACTTGGTGTTTTGTTTACTTAGTGTATTGTTTACTTAGTGTTTTGTTTAACTAGTGTTTTGACATATATTTATATTTCAGAATGAGCCATTTAAACGCGGTACAAATGTGTGTGTGTTGTTAGTTCATCACAAGTGATGATCGCTTGTTACAATCACTTTATGAACATTTAAGTGTTGTCCTTAACTTCGAGTTCATAGATTACTAGGTCCCCTGTAGGTCGGCAGGGTGTGTAGTAGAATCCTGTTTACTATTGGTGCGTGATCTACCAGTGTTTTGTAGCTGCTCACCGCTGTTGAGCTGCTGCATTTCTCCGTGTTAGAGCACCCTTATAGTTCTATTTCGTTCTATGTCTTTCCATGTATCAAGGAGTATGTTGAAGGTATTCAGTTTAGGCATTCGACAGTCCTTTTAGCGCCTCTTTCGGATACCTTGAGAAATTCTGCCATTCTGCACTTCATCATAGAGAAATATATTTGACAGCTGTTATGTAATCATTGTACAAACATAAATTGTAAGTTGACGTATATAGGATTGATTTTCAGTACAAGTTTAGATGGTTGCGGAGCAAGATATATGATAACGTAAATACACTCAGAAAATATTGTGAATAATTGATATATAATTTGTAATTGCATGTTTATTTGGATTCAATATCCATGTTGCAAGATATTCAGAAGCATGGGAATATATTGTTAGGACTTTGATGCTTCTCTGAAAAATAGCGCTCATCGATTGATGACGTAAGAATTACACTTGTGTTTTTACTTTTCAAAATTAGTTCTGATGCCAAATGTTTAGCGTTGGAATAATCAGGAAGTCGACTGTGGTCGAAAACAGCTGACACTAGAATTGATCCCTACTATACTAAGCAGCTTATTCACAAACCTCTGAGATACTTGGCTGCCTAGCTAATAGCCAAAAGGTTTTCCCTTCATTTGTTATGTTACTCTCGAGTATAGCATGATTCTATAGCTCGATAAAAACAAAGATTAAAACAGGTTCATCATATCACCACCCAGCTATGCAACAGCATATATTAGAACATACACGATTGAGCTGAATACGATAGTTCATTAATACTAAAACGCAGCGTAAGTAAAAAATAAATAGTCAGATTGTATATGTTATTTATGATTGCTAGAGCAAGCAATATTCAACTAAAAACAACGCATACTTGTTATTATAATTTCGTTCTGAAATTCATGCCCTCACTCTCTTGCAATATTCTCGCAAACTGATTGTATTATTTTTTTGAACTTGTGCATACCGGTTTAGATTATTAATGACATCAAAATACTGAAGTAGATACATTTAAATGTAGCGTGGATTGGACACAACGTCGAATTCCTTTGATATTAAAAAAACATAAATGCAAAATTCGAGGCCCAAATATTAAATTTAACAATGTTACAAATATATTGTGTATCATATAGATTCAAATACTCTTCCTACTGTTTACATAATTTCACTAGTGATATTTGTTAATCTGGTAGTTTTCATGGAAGTCCTATATCTTACAACAATACATTTTCTACAAGATATGAATTTCATGAGAGTAAACAGCCTTTTTTTGTCTAGTTCAACGATAACATTGGCACATTTACCAAATTTTAAAGTAGTTGATGAAGTGGGTGCCATGTTATAATTTCCTACTTTCGGTTCGAATTTCGAACACACTATAGCTGTTTAAAATTTAAAAATTGTATCGATTAATCAAATTTGATACAAATAGTACAAGGTCAAGGCTGTTACCACTTTCAATGTTGTAACCTTGAACCTTGAACCGATATTGTGTTTATCATTTGATTCAATGGCTGCCTTTCTGCCATCGTTTCCTTTAATCCTAGTTCGTCTTGCTTCTTCGTCGGATTGTGTGTATCGGTTCCTGTTGTTTGCTCCCTGTGGGATGCCAATGACCAGATGCACTTCATCATCGTTTCCATTATAGTGGTTGTGGTTGTAGGTTCTTGTGATGACTGTAGTAGCTTTTTTAGTGCAGGCTGGAGGCATGAAATTCTGAATAGAAACATGAAATTGTCGTTAAGTGGCAACTATGAAATTGTCGTTAAGTGGCAACAATGAAATTGTCGTTAAGTGGCAACAATGAAATTGTCGTTAAGTGGCAACTATGAAATTGTCGTTAAGTGGCCAATATTCTTCAAAGTTAATTAGCTTAATGCTAAAATAAATTAAAATAATGTAACGAGACTATAATTTGCAAGGAGTAGTAGTAGAAGAAGAGGCAGGTAAATAAAATCAGGGACTGATAACATCAAGGTATGGTCATTTTTCTAAATTCCTCCGAATGGCTGATGAGAGAGGAGTTTGGAGGGCTGTTTGTACTGATGTTTCCAGTGTGTCGCCCTAAGAAAATACAGAAATAATCTTTATATAGGTAAAACACCTCCTTATTAAAACATATTTACGCCCCTGTGTAGACTGATGGAGTGTGGAGGCAAAGGATTGTTTGTTGTCTGCAATATGCCTTGAGATTGCAACAATGTCACGGGAAGATCCCTCAGTGAGTATATAGAGCTCTGCGCAGAATAATATTCAAGAATAAAGCATAAATTAAGCACCTGGGACACTCATATTCTCCTGGAAACCTCCCCCTACAGCAGAAATTAAGCACCTGGGACACTCATATTCTCCTGGAAACCTCCCCCTACAGCAGAAATTAAGCACCTGGGACACTCATATTCTCCTGGAAACCTCCCCCTACAGCAGAAATTAAGCACCTGGGACACTCATATTCTCCTGGAAACCTCCCCCTACAGCAGAAATTAAGCACCTGGGACACTCATATTCTCCTGGAAACCTCCCCCTACAGCAGGGCTATTCAACTATATTTACTCGGGGTCCAAATTGTGGAAAATGGGGATTATCACGCGCTAGAGATCCGAAACCCAACCTAAAAAAATTATTTATATTAATAATATAGGAGTATAGTTAGTATAGTACCATAAAATTGAAGACATTTTATGTGGTAAGTGTAATAAACTATAAAATTTAGTTTTTTAGTATACATTTAGTTTTTTAGTATACATTTAGTTTTTTTTATAACTTCATGTCACTGTTTTAGCAATGAGCCGCGGGCCACGTACTAGGCCTCCATGGGCCTTCAATTGAATAGCCCTGCCCTAGAGTATGATTATTTCTTAATCTGTAGTAGAAAATATATTCTAGCCGTGTACTATTGGAAACCGAGCTGAAGTTGGATGTATCAGGCCGAAAGGCTCAGATATCACAGCAATGATGCAAAACATGACGCAACTCATTCCGTTATCCGGGCTCTGGACAATCAATATAAGGTAATACAGCGTGACACGTAACAACAATAGTACTTACGTAGAACACAGGTTCTTGAAAGTTTCACTTCAACAAGTCGGACTATCGCTAAGGGGTTATGAGGTGTAAACACGAAAACATACAAACGACAAAGCACAAGATATTTTTAACGTTTCGAACAGTTAGATCCTTCTCTCAAGAATATACAAAACAAACAGTGAAAAACAATAAAAACAGTAAAAACAATATTAAAGCAAAATAAATTAAACTGGTTACTAGAAAGACTTACCGAACCTATGAATAAAAATATATAAAAAAGGAAATACAAAACATACAATAAAACTAAACAGGACAATTCTCAACGTGTCGGTCCAAATCGAACATTTTTCAAGAGACTAATAACTTATAAACTAAACAATTCTACACAAAATAAATTAATGAATTTGACCAAGCCATGTTTCTATATAATGCAGAAACTTGTCCCGTTTATTGATAAACAATAGTTTATCTAGTGCCTCTGTTGTGGAGACATTGTTTTTAATGTTTTCATTGTTTTTAACTGTTTGTTTTGTATATTCTTGGGAAAGACCTAATGGTTCGAAACGATGAAAATGTATTGTGTATTGTCATTTGTATGTTTTCGTGTTTAGACCTCATAACCCCCTAGCGATAGTACATCTTGTTCGAGTGAAACTTTCAAAAACCTGTGTTCTACATAAGTACTATTCCGAACTCCGAAATACATCCTGCAAATCTACAGGAGTTTGAGAACGAACGCAGAAGAAGTATCGGAGCAAGAGTCTCAATCCCAAGCTCCTTTAGGTGATGCCCATAAATTATATCAACAATTAGATGGGTAGATGGGGGGGGGGGGGTGGATAGATAACATCTGCACAAAATGTTATTTGCTGACAAAGGTCAAATTGTTGTTGATACGGGTCAAGTTGTTGTTGATCAAAAGTTGACGTCAGCCAAAATTTGTTGATATATCAATGTTTTTGATTTTGAAGTGGAAAACAAAAAAAACCTTTCTAAAGATTGTAAGAGACAAAATTTCGTTTTCTTCGTACTTTTTAAGCATAAAAAAAAATATAGGGCAGAGGGTGGGTAAAATATTGTCTACATAATTAGGAGATTGTAGACAGAGGTGAAAGATGACATCACCAATTGGAAATAAGGTGTAATTTATGAACATACTCTTATCATAGATATGGCCGTATTTAGCACTGACGTTGTATTCTGTCCACCCATAACGAGAGGAAAATTAACATTTAGGGATATAGTCGCTATCTTAGGTTCACATGGACTTGACCATTCATAGGGGTGATGGGTTGCCTAAAGGGGAGTTTGCCATTTAACTGATTCCGGCCGGAATATTTTTAGCGTTTAAACGGAATTAAATTTTGTTCGATTTTTTTGTGTGCACATGCATCACGGAAACAAGAAATAGTACTTCTAAATATATTTACATTATAATGTAATATATATATATATATATATATATATATATATATATATATATTTCAAAACAGAAATGGACAGAGAATGTGATTATCAAAAGAAAATTTTGAAGGAAAAAAATATGTTAATATATAAAAATTATTTTAGACAGAAAAGAAAATATGTAAATGACAAATAAATATTATTTTAGATATGATATTTGACCGTACCGCATTTTTGAATCAATAAATTCCACTCATACTGTATCATTTCTGTAGATAATCTAATTACGAACACAATAACGTATAATATATATGCATATAGCGTCAAAAATTTATTATTTAGAAAGAATTTCCACACTTATCAAAAACAGTAGACTTAACTTTACACGAAACTCAAATGAAAATATGGCTAATTTTTCTTACAAAAGGGCGTATATTTGCAAACACGATGCTAGAATCATTTGCCAGGTTGGATTTCATAATAAATGAGACCAAAATAAATAAAATAGTTATTATTTTACGAAAATAAGTAAATTGGAAAATATATATAAAAGATATAAGGAAAAATGACGTCACAGACCCCCATTATCAAAACATATCAATAACTTAACAAAATTGATATCAATACACATAAAAAATCATGCAAGAAGTAATGTGGACATATTACACTTTCGATTAAAACATTCTTATGTTGATATAAATACCGAAAAAAAACATGAATATCATTGGAGTATGACTTATAGGAGTCTTTTGGGCCAAAAGATATAGGGTTTACTGACTTGTATAAGTCCCCTGGGCTGGAATCAGTTAAAAGGATGGAAGGTTTAAGGTTTTAGAGGTACAATACAAGAATAAGTGGACAAACCACGTGACAACAGTCCGACTTTTTAATTTCATATTTTAACAACAATATAACACTGAGCTTCTGTTTTTCGGAGACTAAAAGAAAATTGACTAAAGATACTTTTCTGGTGATTTGTGTGCAACAGAATGGCCAGCCACCCCTCCCCTCCCAACTCAGTGTCTAGCGCGCATATCGACTGATATGGGGTTCTCATTACTAAACGTGCAGAACGTTGGCTGTGTCGTAATATGTGTCTTTCTCGGGATTTCGTTCCAGATAATTATGTTAGCTTTTTGTTCCGTAGAAACCTGTCCACTGATTCTTGTATAGTACCGTTTTGGAGTTAACTCCCGTTACGGCTTCGATCCCCATTACCAATGGACGAACTTCATCAGAGAATACAGGTTTTATAAAACAATTGTTATTGATGAATATTGATAAGATGTACATACTGCGTACAACTGATATCCAACAGATAAAACTTGAAACAGGGTAATGAAGTTTTAATAATTATCGGAAATACACGTAATAACACAGATAAATCTACGTTTTGACCAAAAGGCCTTTATCAAGATTATATACACATACATTTTTTTTTTAAACACACGAGTAGGAACGACACAACTGAAGTTCACATGGCCTAGCACAATGTCTAGTTCACATTTTCGGTTTAGACTGGACATATTTAAGATTTTTCAAACTTAAACAAGAAACTCAGAACAAAAGGGGATGACTGGATTTGTGTATTGAAGTTTCCAGAGTGGTACACCTAGGACACTGAAAGGTTATGGGTTTGATGATGACGATGGTGATGACGATGGTGATGATGATGACGATGGTGATGACGATGGTGATGATAGTGATGAATGTACCTCTACAGTGCTAACAAGAAGATTTGTTAGCTGTTTCGGACATAAGCGTTGGTACGGTTTCTTGAGGCAGTCGAGTATCTTTCTCGAAAACCTGTAAGGAAAAACAAAGTATCATAACAAGAAATGCAAAACAAAAACTACAATAATTTGAAATGCTAAATGGTTGAAAAAGTGTAGAGCATTGACTTCGAAGAATTTTAACGAAGAATCACACCACCTGCAAAGAGTACCACTCACAGCACGTAATGCCGTAGCTCCAAGAGATAATCCCCCAGGGATTCCCGAACAAAACGGTGTTGTAAGCAATACGTTAAAAGTGGGATTCGAACTCACAATCTCTGTAACACAACAATAGGTTTAATCACTTTACCAGGAGGATTCCTAAAATTGCATATAAAGAAACAATATTTTCAAACACTTAGAATGCACATTGATGTATATTTCTGCTTTTGATTCTTTGATTTTGTTGTACAATCACTGTAATGTTATGCTATCAGTGATGCGATTTACCATAGTATAGTTAGTCTTCTTCTTCTTCTGCGTTCGTTCTCGAACTCCTGCAGATCAGCAGGATGTAGTCCGGATACCGGAATGCGTCGTGTCATGGTTTATAGCATTGCTGCGATGTATGCGCCTTTCAGACTGACACATCCGACTTCTGGATAGCTTTGGGTCACTGACCCTATATGGGATGGGGCAGTCAACTCCATCCCATAACCTCCTTAGTCGCCTCGTACGACATGCATGGAAGGTAAACAGTGTTGTTACTCTGTGCTCCCAATTCGGGCCCCGACAACGCAAGGGCGAGAGTATAGTTAGTTATATGTGATCAGTGAGAAGCCTCATCAAGTTACTCAACTATAGGCTCTGTCAACAATTCAGGCTCTGTCAACAATTCAGGCTCTGTCAAACCCAAGGCTCTGTCAACAATTCAGGCTCTGTCAACAATTCAGGCTCTGTCAACAACTCATGCTCTGTCAACAATTCAGGCTCTGTCAACAATTCAGGCTCTGTCAACAATTCAGGCTCTGTCAACAATTCAGGCTCTGTCAACAACTCAGGCTCTGTCAAACCCAAGGCTCTGTCAACAATTCAGAGACAGTCTTATTCATCGTATCTGTCACGACTCATATACTTTGTATCGCCAGACACTTTAAGCCCAGCTGTGTTACGCTAAATATAATTAGTTGGCAGGGCATACATATGTAGGACTTAAAAATGATTTTAAAAAAGGGTTTAAAAGCCGTAGAAGATTGACTTCACTGTACCCGGTTTCCCATACGTACTACGTCCCTCTCAACGAAGCGGTACGCCGCCTGCCGAGGGAGAAACTTCACAAAATAGATCTACATGGCATTCTACAATCAAAAAGGGCACATCATCTTGTGAAAAGAGGAGAAATACAGCAGCTCAACAGCGGAGAGTAGCTAGAAAGTCACGGATAGACCAAGATCCGTCTACAGTGGACATTCCATGCCCGAACTGTCCAAGGACATTTACAGCTCTAATAGAGCTCATTAGCCATCTACGAAGTACTATTCAAGGACATAACTCTAATTGAAGTTTCAATAGTGGAACACATCATCATCATCATGTGATGGACGAACAGCATACTGTTTGAGATGTATGTAATTAAAAATATATCTTCTTCTTCTTCTTCAGCGTTCATTCTCAAACTCCCACTGATCTCCTTTGTAGCAAAACCATGGTCGTACTAGATTTTCAGCGGGATGTAATCCTGAGAATGGAAATGCGTTGTGTCGCAGTTTTATTTGCGATAATGGCCCGACACATCCGTATTCGGTGGGGAAAAATATAATATTTCTGGGATAATTCATTCGTTTTTGTTAAATACGAACTAAAAACTTACTCGCATCCAATTTTTACAGCTGCCTCCATCTTCTGATCCAAGTCCAAGTCATTTGCTGGTGTCCATATGTTTGATATTTTACGGTTTACTGCTTCAATCTCAGCCTCAGCGCAGGGCCTATATTCAAGGCTGGCTTCTTTCTCGCATTCTGCGTGCTCCTTGAAGTCTGTTTGAGGTAACCAGATGATAATTCTAGTGTTACATGCATAATTGGATGTTTAGATTAAATACTTATTAAGAATTCTTGTTGTCTAATGTAAAAATTAGGCGATAAGAAGAAACATTATTAAGAATATGTGTAACATAATGCAAATACAAGGTGTTGCAGTAAAACAAAAAAGTTTCTTGTCTGGAACTCGTGCCTACCTGATTATTTTAGGGATAATTAATCTAAATAGTATATCAGCAATTAATCAATAATTAATTTAAATATTATGTTTTTAGGGTTAGGGTTGGGAGAGTTGTGTTTCATATAACTAATCCTAACCCTAAATAAATGTATATTTAACTTTATAAATTATAAACATAAACTGATACACATAGCCAAGGAAAATGAATCGAATAGGTAGGCACGCGTTTCAGACAAGAACCAATATTTGTAATCTAATGTAAAACATTGGTTTTAAGACGAAAAGGTACTGCTAATATTTTAAGTCGACTGTCGCTATCATTATTCCTAATTCTAAAATACACTTACGGTGGACATTGCTACATATGTTGTTCATAAGCTCACTCCATTTCCCAGCGTCCACGACCAGGTCCAAACGTCTGGTACTCTCCAAGGGACGTAAACACTTATTATATAAACCACTCAGACAGGAAAACGCAGCTTGAATCTTGCCGTCCCTAATAAATAAAACATTAGACATTAGATATATTGTACATAATATTTATGTTATTTCTAGAGCGATATACTAACTGGTAATAACAATTTTGTTCATTGTTTGTGTATGTTTGGTATCATCATAAAGTGACATATTCTTTCCAGAACGTAGTCTTTCCTATGGATCTCTTGAATTCTCCGCGGTATGAGCAAGTTGCCCTGCATCTTCCAGTGACATGCGCAGGCATTCTTGAACGTCTTTTGTCCAGCGGCGTCTTGGTCGGCCTTTGCCCCTGTTGCCTTCTATCATCCCCCCCCCCCATTAACACTCTCTCCATGCCGTCGTATCTCTTAATATGACCGAAAAAAGCTAGCTTTTTCTTTAATATAGTGTTCAGAAGCCAGCCTTCCTGGACGTTAATTGTTCGTAACACCTCCTGGTTTGTTTTCTTCGCTGTCCATGGTATTCTCAAAACTCTTCTATAGCACTTTAATTCAAATGATGTTATTCTCTTGGCCACTGTTTTATTTAGTGCCCATGCTTCACATCCATATGTCGCCACAGGAAATACAAATGTTCGTAGTAAATACAATTTGGTTCTTATGTTAGTACCTTGCCATAGTTTCTTTATCTGTTTTAATTTTGCCTGCGCCATTGCCGTTATTCTTTTGATCTCAACTGCGCAGTCCCCCGCATTGTTTATATTAGTTTCTAAATAATCAAACTGTGTCACTTCTTCCAAATTGCAGTTCTCAATATTAATTTTGGGTCTTGATTTAGTTTTGTCAGTTGCCATTATTTTTGTCTTTTTCATATTTAAGAACAAGTTTTGCTGTTCACTAAACTTTTGGGTTGACTTAATTATGTTCAGTAGGTCGTTGTTTGGTATACCTGCATTATTACCTCGTCTATTTCTAGTTATTTGAGCAGTTTTTGCATAAAAACATTGTTATAATATTTCCTCTGTATACCTTTGTGCTTGCAGTCAGATGCAGAAGGGTTCTGCGGAGTTTTCTTTTGCTGTATATGTTTATTTCCGTGGCTGCTTTTATTTCTGTTAGCCTTCCTTTGCATGTTAGGCCTCTGGCTGTGTATCCATTGTGTAGGAATAGTTTTACTTCTTTGTAAATGATGTCTGATAGTAGTTAGGTGGCGAGTGGAAATTAGTGTCTTATTATGTAATAACTGATGTCCATCTCAGGCGATGGTGACAACAGTTTCAGACTTGGGTTGTTGCATCTCTCTAGTGTGTGCGTCAATCAATCAATCAGTGTCATGCCGAAAAGCGTAGGCGATCATGCACCTCCACGACTCTCTCTCTCTCTCTCTCTCTCTCTCTCTCTCTCTGTTGTGTTATCAATAAGCTCGGAGTGTGAACTTCTACCGGGCCTCAATACTAGTCCATCTAGAAACTTCTCTCTTTGTCGTCCCTTGTCTCTTCTCCCCTTATCTTTCCAGTTGTTATTTATTGTTCAAGCGTAGATTACCGAAAATACCATCTCTGTCATGGATTCCCTTGCCACATTCGGGACACATATCGTCAGGATTTAGCATTTGCGTGTTTGCTTTTCTGTCTTTTCAAGAAGCTCTTTTTGTCTTTGCCTTGGGGATTTTATGCTCCTGGGCAATTTAAGCGCCTTTGCGGTGTTACTTCGTCACACTGTGCGGTTCTAAGAGACAAATTTCCAGAATGGGGAATCGATAATGAAGCTCTTTAGAGACACTTCGAGAAAGTCCTTGATTTATTCTGTCCACCGACCAATCGTTTTTCTTTTAAGAATTCAGCATACATCAGATGTTTTGGGTTGCGTTTTTCAGACATGCGGATAATATGTCTGGTCCATTTCTGTTGGGATTTCTTCAACATTGTATGAATGCTTGACATTTTGGCTGTAGTTTACTTCAGTATCAGGTACTCTATCTTGCCACTGTACATCTTGCCACTGTACATCTTGCCACTGTACATCTTGCCACTGTACATCTTGCCACTGTACATCTTGCCACGGTACATCTTGTGTGAAAGTGATTTAACATTCTGGTGTGTCTGTTGTACCCCGTCCAGGTCTCACACGTTATAAATTATATTGTATTTTCTATAACATAGAGGTGGCATTGTGTCGCTTTATGACGTATGAAATTATGATTGTATCTTTTATTGTTAAACTCACACACTCTATGTAAACATGATATTGCTGTAGTAACAGGTTTACTTTTATCTTTTGCTGTTGGTGTCCGTGTTTGAAATCTGGTATAAATAGTCAAACTGTAAGAGGATATCCGACAAGGTGGAGAGTGCTACAGTAACAAACTGTCAGAGGTTATACGACAAGGTGAAGAGTGGTACAGTAACAGACTGTCAGGGGGTATTCGACAAGGTGAAGAGTGCTACAGTAACAGACTGTCAGGGGGTATTCGACAAGGTGAAGAGTGCTACAGTAACAAACTGTCAGAGGTTATACGACAAGGTGGAGAGTGCTACAGTAACAAACTGTCAGAGGTTATACGACAAGGTGAAGAGTGGTACAGTAACAGACTGTCAGGGGGTATTCGACAAGGTGAAGAGTGCTACAGTAACAAACTGTCAGAGGTTATACGACAAGGTGGAGAGTGCTACAGTAACAAACTGTCAGAGGTTATACGACAAGGTGAAGAGTGGTACAGTAACAGACTGTCAGGGGGTATTCGACAAGGTGAAGAGTGCTACAGTAACAAACTGTCAGAGGTTATACGACAAGGTGGAGAGTGCTACAGTAACAAACTGTCAGAGGTTATACGACAAGGTGAAGAGTGGTACAGTAACAGACTGTCAGGGGGTATTCGACAAGGTGAAGAGTGCTACAGTAACAAACTGTCAGAGGTTATACGACAAGGTGGAGAGTGCTACAGTAACAAACTGTCAGAGGTTATACGACAAGGTGGAGAGTGCTACAGTAACAAACTGTCAGAGGTTATACGACAAGGTGGAGAGTGCTACAGTAACAAACTGTCAGAGGTTATACGACAAGGTGGAGAGTGCTACAGTAACAAACTGTCAGAAAAATATTCAACAAGTTGAAGAGTGCTACAGTAACAAACTGTCAGAGGGTATCCGACAAGGTGGAGAGTGCTACAGTAACAAACTGTCAGAGGGTATCCGACAAGGTGGATAGTACCGCAATAACAAAACTACGAAGGAATAACAACTATGATAGTACCGCAATAACAAAACTAGGAAGGAATAACAACTATGATATTATAATACTGTTACTGGTCACTAATAGAACAAACAAATAGTAACACTAATGTAACAGACAAATAACAACAATCAAAGGAATACTAACGTTTTCTACGTTACTCACCAACAGTGACATTTATCAAGAAACAAATACAAACAAGAAATAAGCACATACAATTATTAAATTATTAATATAAATAAATGGTCTCACAACTTCCTTTCCATTTGACATTGACATGACAGTAATGGAATGATAATGGTTTTGTATAATGTCATTTTCTGTTAATGTTAATATTTTTTTGGTGAAACTGTCTATAAATTAGGTCAACAATTTAAGTTTATAAATGTGTCAAGACATTTCTGTCTCTATAAATGTGTCAAGACATTTCTGTCTCTATAAATGTGTCAAGACATTTCTGTCTCTATAAATGTGTCTAGATATGTATGTCTCTATAAATGTGTCAAGACATTTCTGTCTCTATAAATGTGTCTAGATATGTATGTCTCTATATATGTGTCAAGACATTTCTGTCTCTATAAATGTTTCTAGATATGTATGTCTCTATAAATGTGTCAAGACATTTCTGTCTCTATAAATGTGTCAAGACATTTATGACTGTAAAAATGTGTCAAAACTGTTCTGCCTCTATAAATATCTTAAGAATGTTTTGTCTCTATAAATGTGTCAAGGCATTTATATTTCTATAAATATGTTAAGACATGTATGTCTCTATAAATGTGAAAAGAGTGTTCTGCCTCTATAAATTTGTCAATACTATGCTGTCTCTTTAATTGTGTACAGACTTTTTTGTCTCTATAAATGTGTAAAGACATTTATGTCCCTATAAATGTGTCAAGACATCTATGTCTCTATAAATGTGTCAAGACATTTATGTCTCTATAAATGTGTCAAGGCTGTTCTGTTTCTATACAGGTATCAAGGCTGATATCTAATCAACTCTCTTTATGTTTACGTGTCTACACTTAATTGCACAGCTCTGAGATTTACTTGCACTGCTCTGAGATTGTGTTTATGTATCTATACTTACGTGCACAGCTCTGAGATTGTGTTTACTTGTCTACACTTACTTGCACAGCTCTGAGATTGTGTTTATGTGTCTATACTTACTTGCACAGCTCTGAGATTGTGTTTATGTGTCTATACTTACGTGCGCAGCTCTGAGATTGTGTTTACTTGTCTACACTTACTTGCACAGCTCTGAGATTGTGTTTATGTGTCTATACTTACGTGCGCAGCTCTGAGATTGTGTTTACTTGTCTATACTTACTTGCACAGCTCTGAGATTGTGTTTATGTGTCTATACTTACGTGCGCAGCTCTGATATTGTGTTTACTTGTCTATACTTACTTGCACAGCTCTGAGATTGTGTTTATGTGTCTATACTTACGTGCACAGCTCTGAGATTGTGTTTACTTGTCTATACTTACTTGCACAGCTCTGAGATTGTGTTTATGTGTCTATACTTACGTGCACAGCTCTGAGATTGTGTTTACTTGTCTACACTTACTTGCACAGCTCTGAGATTGTGTTTACTTGTCTACACTTACTTGCACAGCTCTGAGATTTTATCTGGTCTGGACATCAGCTCAACAATGTCAGCTTGGTCAACAGAGAAACCCTCCAGAGGTCCCATGCACTCGCTGATGCCTCTCATGACATCTTTAGGGCACCCCAAAACTGAAGCTACTGCTGCCGATACTGAAATTGAGAAAATGTGTTATATGCGTGGTTGTAATATTCTAAATGTGTTATATTCTGTTGTGTGTGTGTGGGTCTGTCATGAGTGGTTGTATTGTTATAAATATGTTATATTCTGCTGTATGTGTGGTTCTGTCATGCGTGGTTGTAATATTCGTCTTATTATTCTAAACCTTCTGCCTGTTAGCCGAATGTATATCGAAGAGCGAATTAGACAAGTCACTGTTTACAGATTGAGTGCGATATTTGCTGTTTCTGCTCAACTGTCACCTGTCATGGACTTGGTAAGAAGCAAATATAAATAGTTGGACAGTGAGTTGATTACTACATCTGGTAAATGTTGTTCTTCTTGTCCATGTTTTTGAGGCATTATGAGGAATACGGTATTAAACCCATTTTATTCGTTGAACAATTACGCACCAACGGGTAATATAGGCAGCATCACGCATGGGGCATTTATTTTCCTAGAAGGTCTGATTCCCGTTTTCCTTAGATTGGAACGAACATTGAAGCTGTTGCTAATTTGAAAATATATGTAAATCCTATCAAATAATTGTTTAAATTTGTTTGTACAGATCTTATACTGAAATCGGATGTGCCAAGTGTAAAGTGACAGCTATCACAGCTAAACTGTAAATCACAATGCAATGCATTTCTTTTACCCAAGTCATAAAAATGTTGAATTTAAGAATGCCGTTTCTGATATACCATTTAAATTTCTTGAATTCTACAAGTGTCTAAAAATCTGAGAAATAAATTATTTAGGCTTGAGTTGTTTTGATTTTTTCAGCAAAAAAATATTTTTAAGTGGAGATAGGTTACGTTTTTTAAGGGCATAATTAAGTTTGGTGGTTCCTGAATTTTTGATAGAATTTGACAGGACAGAAAGAGAGGGGGGGGGGGGAGGTAAAAATTTGGCAACAAATTATTAATGTAATTTATGGCAGGCTACATACACAAGAGAGAGACATATACATTTTTGGGCACGAGTTTGCGAGGATTCCTACAAATGAAAGTAAGTTATCTGCACTGTCTTCAGAAGATGACTTCTTCATGTGGTCTTTACAAGATTTCATTTAATGTATACTCTGAATACTTCGCTACTCTTATGAATACTCTGAGTATGTCGCTACTCTTATGAATACTTCGCTACTCTAATGAATACTCTCGACTGTTATGCATGGTCATAATTCTATCTGAATTTTCAAAAGTGGATGTAAAAAATGGTCATCATCACTTGTGATGGACGAACACAAACACTCTGGTCGAATTGAATTGCAGCAGTCCACAGTATAAGGTACTTATGTAGAACACAGGTTTTTGATGTTTCACTTAAACACAACAGACGAACTATCACTAAGACTATGGCGTTATGAAGTGTACACGAGAAAACATACAAATTACAATACACAAGACACTTTCAACGTTTCGAATCGTTAGGTCTTTCTCAAGAATATATAAAACAAACTATTTGCGGCCAGAATAGAACTTATGAGTCACCTACCGCTAGTGTTTTGTGCGTGAGGTGAGCAAAAATTATCAACACTATTCACCTTCCATGCATGTCGTAAGACACGACTAATACCTGGTTATATGGTGGAATTGACTATCCCATAACATCATCATCATCAAGTGCCGTCTCCGCAACGAAGGTTGGCTGCAACGTATCTCCAACATCTCCTTTCTCTTGTCTTGTTGGTGCACTCTGCTAGACTGTAACCTGTCCATCGTGTGATGTTACTCTCCGACTTGTATCTCTGCCTGCCTATTGCTCGCTTCTCTTTGACTTTACCCTCAAGTAAAGTCTTCAATACGGTGTCATGTCTTTTAATGTGTCCAAAGTATTGTATTTGCCTGATCTTTATTTCTCTTAGTAGTTCTTCATATTAAGTGTCTTTAGCACCTCTTTATTTGTTTTCTTCTCTTTCCATGATGTTCTCCCTATTCTTTAATATACCCACATCTCAAAGGCATCAATTTTGTCTTCTAATTGTTTATTTAGTGTCCATGTTTCTGAGCCATACATTAATATGGAATAGATGTAGCAAATTATAATTCTCATTTTTAACTTGTTTGTAATTTGTTTAGATATTAATAATTTCCTCATGACATTGAAGGTACTTTTAGCCATTCCTATTCTCCTTTTAACTTCTGTTTCACATCTGCCATCATTTGTGACTATGTGTCCAAGATATTGATGTTTTACCTGTTGTAGTTTCTCTCCCTGTATCCCATCCCATATAGAGTCAAAGTGATCCAAAGCCATGTTGATGTGTCAGTCAGAAAGGTACACATATCACATCAATACTGTATTCCAGGACACAACGCATTTAGCTCTCCGGACTACATCCTACTAATCTGTGGAAATTTGAGAACGAACGCAGAAGAAAAAGGGACGAAGAAGACAACTACAAGCCCATAGTCAAGGACATAACTCTAACTGAACTTCAAAAGGGGATGTAATAAATAGTCATCATCATCATGAGATGGACCAACAACAACACACCAACTATATAACATTTAGTTAGTGTTAGGTCTGGTGTAGGTCTGGTGGACACCAGTGACAAGACTACAAATGCAAGTGCTGGGTTAACGCACGGAAAATGTAAACATGCACGGGAAAATATACATGTGTACGTTTGTATACAAGTGTACGTTTGTATACATGTGTACGTTTGTATACAAGTGTACGTTTGTATACATGTGTACGTTTGTATACAAGTGTACGTTTGTATACATGTGTACGTTTGTATACAAGTGTACCTGTGTCGCATTGTTGTAGTATGTTTCTTCTTCTTCTTCAGAGTTCATTCTCAAACTCCCACTGGATATCTCTTGTAACAGGACAATGGTCCTACAAGATTTCCAGTTGGATGTAGTCCAGAGAATGGAAATGCGTTGTGTTGCCGTTTTATTTGCGCCAATGGCCCAACACATCCGTCTTCGGCGGGAGAGTATATTTAACTGACAAATATTGCTAACATTTCTACCTATTTCCGTTCATTTTTTTCACAATTTCAGACATACTATCTAATAGGAAATCACATATTTTTAATAAATCAAATGACAATTCTCTTGATTTTCATTGGTTGCTACGATTATAATTTATTTGACAGCCAATGAAAATCAGTGAAATACTCATGTCAAGGAAAAATGTCATTTTAAAAGGCTTGATTTACTAGTAGCCAATAGGTCATGTAAAATTGATTGTCATGGTTCATCCCTCTCCATCATCATCAAGTGCCGTCTCCGCAACGAAGGTTGGCTGCAACGTATCTCCAACATCTCCTGTCTCTTGTCTTGGTGGTGCACTCT